>VMOF01000035.1:58676413-58699092 GCA_011764245.1 Trialeurodes vaporariorum | reverse complement strand
GCTCCCGGAGTTATTTTCAAGTGCAGTGGCGTGTAGTGTGCCATTTGACAACGTTGGGCTGAGTCCATTGACACCAATGTAAAAGGTCTTCATCGAACACCCAATAGTTCGATCTTTTTCACGGGATCAAATGGACGAACTGCAACGTTGCCAATTTGCACGCTACGCTTCTGCTCAAGTGTTCGAGTGGTTTTACATCAGAATGGACCCTCTCATCAATCGCTGAAGCAAAAGCTTGAAACTGACGACCGACGTGCCCCGGACTATGGCAATGGGGCTCTCGCAAACTTTTGCAACAGGAGATTGAATAGTTCATTCTTGCATAAAAACCTGTAAAAATGACGCTGAGTTTACTGAAACATCAAAAAAATTTACTCTCAGAATCGGGCATAATGCCGGTTCGATACAGGTATCATAGGAGATTCCTATCTAATTTGAGACGTATCTCTGTGTTTCCGTGGAGAAAATGATAAATTAGACAGAAATCTCCCATGATACCTGCGTTGAAGCGCCATTACGATCTTGCCATTAGAGCAGTTTTATGAATTTATTACTGAATTTTAGATTTAATCATAGTGAGATTTTCGTGATTTTTGTTAGTTTTAACATAATTTATAGGCTATTCATTTCCTTACAGCAAAAGTTTGCAAGAGCCCCATTCCGCCCAATCAGTATTGATCGCATGAGGTGAAAAACGTCTGTAAAAAACACCGCAACTGATTGGAGGGGGGGGGAGAAAAAAACCAGAGGGAAATAAACAAATCTTTACAAGCCCAAAGACTTGATTTTCCCGCAAAGCTTCGACGATAAGCTTCTCAAAGGTACCAAGGGGGTTTCTCGAGGTTTACCTCGTCGTCTTTCACGGACCGAATGAGGGGAAACTTGATTTGGGAAGATAATCTGAAGATATCTGAGGAGAGAGAGTGAGAGAGAGTGCCTGATTTTCCTCTTCCTCTTCCGCCTCCCCTTTCTCTCTCTCCCTCTCTTCCCCCTCCCTCTTCTTTCCTTCCTTTTTTAATTTAAGGAAACTCGATTTTACTTGCTAATGATTTGCTTTTAAAGCGACGGGAGTGAGTGGCCACGCATATTTTCCGGAAAGCTCCGGAACAGAGGGGGGGGGAGAGTGAGGGGGAATCTAGGGGAAAACGGATGAATGGAGGGAGGAGGGGTAAGAGAGAGGAAGGGGTTGACAAAGACGGGGTAGGAAACAAGCCGGTAAAGTGGGTGCATTCATTTATTTGTTACTGAGTAAGTTACTTAGCTCTGATTTTCTCTTTATATTTTTGTCCCTTTTGTTTCGACGTGGAAAAACCTTTAAGATTAAGTTTTGCAATTATTAGTTTCGGTTTTAGAGCTTCGCCTCAGCCCAGAATGGTAAGAGGGGCATGGAATAAGAAGAAGAAGAAGAAGAAGAAGAAGAAGGAAAAGACGAAGGATGAGGAATAAGGATGGAAGGGGAGGATGTCCCAAGTTCTTTTTTGCAGCCGTCGCGCGTCGCCCACTTCAATCTTTTGACGTTTTTATCTCTTCTTCTTCATATTTTTCTTCCACCTCATTGATGTTCATTGCTTCTTTCTCTCTCTCCTCCGTCTTTCACTCCCACTCTTTCTCTCTCCCTCTCTCTCCCTCTCTCTCCCTCTCTCTCCCTCTCTCTCCCTCTCTCTCCCTCTCTCTCCCTCTCTCTCCCTCTCTCTCTCTCTCTCTCTCTCTCTCTCTCTCTCTCTCTCTCTCTCTCTCTCTCATCTCTCATCTCCCTCTCTCTCTCTTCTCTTTGTCCTATTTCTCCTATTGTTATGATTAAAATATACATATTTCGAAAGCGTTTCATTAAAAATCTTCGACACCTCTAGCTCGAAACTTCATCATTTTGACTTTGATGTTAAAAATGCCTCCCGGCAGGCCGGTAAGACGAAGTAGATTCCATGCTTGGTTAAATCATTTTTTCACAAATTTAAATATAGGTTATAATTTTCGTTGAATTTTTCTCTGAATTTTTCTTTTTTATTTTATCAGCTGCTCAAAATCCAAATATAATTGTGAAAAAGATTATATTACCAACAGAGAAATGTGTAATCTTTACAATGCAAGTGAGAAATAAAAGCTAGGTTATATAAGTTTTTCACAAATTTCAATAAATAGGTTATGTTATGGTTTTCTTTGAATTATTCAATTTTCTTTTTTTTTTATCAGCTGTTCAACATTTAAATAAAAATGACCATGAGAAAAAGATTATAGTACAAAGATTGAAAAATGTGTAATCTTTGTAACGGTAATGAGGAATAAATCTGAATAAGAGCAGCTGATAAAACAAGAAAATAAATAAATAACGTACCTAAGCAACAGTGTACGTGTAAAACAAAGAAAGAGCAATTATACCAATACGCCATCCTTGTCTTTCACTTGTAAAATCCCATAAGAAACTAAATAGCTCGTAAAACACGTAAAACACAAGGAAAATTCAAGGCAAAGAGCATATGAACTAAAAACATCCTCCACGATATATACTAAAATTTTTGAAACAAAAAAACAATTTCTTCATATAAAAACACTGCCAAAAAACCCGAAAAACACATCACTTTAACTCGCTTACAACGCAAAACACAAAAAAATGACTCGAGTAAAAAAGTTGCGTAACAAAACGGCCAACATAAATTTTCCCAAAAAAAACGCTCAATACAAACACTCCTAAAAACAAACCTCAAAAACACATTTTACGACTCAAACACGGCCCATAGCGCGAAAACTAACAATCGGATTTACACCATCTTCGAACTCATCCAAGAAATAAACCCAACGAATGGTTGAGAAAAATTTCAAGAACAAAAACCAAAATTTACGAACAGGATCGTGGGACATAAAAACGGTAAAACTGGCTGAAACATACATATAAAGATATATATATATATATATATATATATATATATATATATATAATTATATACAATTCAACGAGTGGTATTTTCTCACTCAGGGGACCATGAAACGTGCTCATTTGATAAAATTTCCCGAAAAATCCAACATCGCACCCTCCGCAATAAGTAGATTCATGGAATCTACTTAAAAAAAGTGAAGAGTAAGACAATGTCAAACAAAACAATGGATATTCGCGTTCAATTGACTCGGAAGTAGATCATTTTACCGGATTTTCCTTGCTTATTTTAAGGGTCACGATAAGTAGGACGAAAAATTATGGATTACATTATGACGTCTATATTCATGTCATCCTTTTATTATAAAACTAATATTTGAAGTAATATAGTCGTCTTTTTTGCTTAACCCTTTCATACATGGTTTTCATTTCAATGTACATCTGAATAACATAGAATCTTATGTATGAAATGAAAATATGATGTGCATATTGTTTCATATGAGAAAATTATGCCCAGCGCAGCTATCACGACCGAAATCCGTTCCTGAACTAAAAGTATTTTAAAAAAAAAGGTTTTTTTTTTTAGAGCATGAGTGTCATGCTCTATTGAAATCGTTTCTACAAGGTCAATAATGCTTTTCTTATAGGAACGGCATGGTTCGGGGGTCCGCTCGGGGGATCGCTTGGTTTCAGTATCGAGAACGGGTCCTCGAGGACCGATTGACCCATGTGATTCCACCAATCCGGTGTCCTCCCAATTTGTCGCTTTTTCTTTGTGGCGGGAGTTTTTGGCCAAGATTGAGGTTAAGCATTTTTGGGAATGTAATTACGTTACTAATTTGGATCAGACTTCAACGAAATTTTCTGTATGAGATATTGGGGTTTTATATCAGAGGATTGTGTCCATGTTTCGTGTATTCTGCGATTTAAAATGCATTTAGATGATTTCAAATTTCCAATCCTGTTATTGTTGATGTTTCGGTCCGCTAAAAGAGTTCGTTTGGGGAACGCGATCGGCGTTGCGTTTTAAGGTGAATCCTCAGCGACCTGTAGTAAGATTCTCATCCGCTAGATAACGCCACTGTTCCGCGGTCCATAAACCATGCTTTTTCCGCCTTTAATCGTTAATTGCGAGAGCTAGAGTTAACTTTTCGAAAATGTAAGAACGTTGCGTTCTAGATCAAATCCTAAGGAAAATTTTAAGACCATTCCGAGCCATGGACGAAGATATAACTAAGGACTGCCGACTTCCTATCTCCGCCCGTGTTAAAACCTGTTAGCGGGTTTTCGAGCGCGACCGCAGCGCTCCAAGCAGCAGTAAGGGTCAACTAAAAGCGAACCGCTGCAGCGGTGGCCGCTCCGGCTCCCTTTCTCCCATGCCTTCCCGCAAATGTATACCGTGTAGGTAATTTGAATCACGATTGAACGAAGGGAACAAATGATCAGCGAATTAAAAGGAAGCAAAATCCGCTAAAAAGCAAACGTCTGGAGTATTTCTTGAAAGATTCCTGAATTGTCGAAAATGATTAATCAAGGACTGAAATACTATACATCACAGTTAACCTCAAAACGGAATCAAACAAGAAAGAGTACATAGACATTTGTTTTATTAGTAGAGATCAGGCGACTCTTTTAATTTGCTGATGATTTCTGTTACCTTGTCCAAAGTTGATTCTGAATTTCCCTTGCTTTCGATCTTCCATTGAGATACTGAGTTATCTGATCCTCTTGGGTCGCCGACAACAGTTGACAGCCATGCCATAACAGACCAACTCCAACAACGGTCTTAGCAGTAGCACAGCATGTGAGCATGGACACATCGCCAGGATCGCTCACTTGAAAGAGTAGTTCAGCTGACCGCTGCTTGGAGCGCTGGGGTCGAGAGCAAAACAGGACTAACAACAGTCGGCAGTCCTTAGTTATATCTTCGTCCATGGTTTTGCGACGACCTCCCGTCCCCTTTGCCCTCCCCACGAACTACTGCACCTACGCCTACAACAGTTGCTTGCCGCGTTGTGCAGATTGCATGAATGATGTGTGTCCATCAACTTCATCCCAATTTCACAGCCATCACGGATGCCACGCCCGCCACGGGTCTTCTACCTGGTTTTATGCGACATCGGTCATCGTGGCCCAGTGTTACATGGTAATCAGCGGCGGATTCGGGAAAGGCACGCCCCCCCCCAACTCACGGTAGCCTTTGCCTTTTTTCAACAGAAAAAATCCCATAAATTCCTCCCTGCAAATTTGAAAATTCATAGGCGTGAAGCCCCCCCCCCTAAAAGAATTTTCTGGATCCGCCATTGGTAGTAATTTTTGCGGCACACTACGCCGGATTCCCGTGCAAATTCCTACACTTACCTTTCTCCCTTATCTGTCAATGGGCGCTCCCCGAGGGGCGGCGCGGCGCCCCCCCCTAATTCAGAAAAATCAAAACTTTACAATTAAAAAGAATCGGAACATTCGAAGATCAAATAGTAACGAAAGGAGTAAGAGTTAACAAACTTTATTCTTAGTTTACTTTACAATTTTAATTAGGGGCGTAATTTAGGGGGGGCAGGGCGGGAAGTAGCCCCCCCCCCCTAAGCAGTGGTGCCCAACCGCCCCTTGCCACTATACAGCTCGCCCCCCAGTTTCAGGATTCCTCTCCCCCCCAGATCTAGACCTCCCCCTGATTTTCACCCCACCCCCTCCTGATTCAGACGACATCATACTTCCCACCCGTCATCTCCCTCGCCGAAAGAAGTTTTAAAATCTACTAGTATGAACGTGTCTACATTGGCAACTACAGTTGGCAACGAGAATTTTGCGAACTTCCTTGAAAATTCAGAATCCTCTGGTCGATAATTACATGATTAGAGAATGTATAGGCAAGAGTTTTGGTTTTGTTAATTTAAATAGGTTAACTCTTAGAATTCATCAGGACAATGAAAATAAAGAAGGAATAGTTGTACTTAGCTTTTTACTATTTCTATCATCTGATGCTGTCACTTTATTCATAATATCAAACACGTCAAAAATAGAATTACTTTTGATACAACTACATGCTACAATCACTTACAATTTCTACCATTTGGAAGGATAATTGATTTATTTTCTATTTTGGGCGGAAGTGGGGGGGTTCTCTAGACTTGCCCGTCTCTAAGTGAAGTCCCCTAGACCTTCCATTGACATTCAAAAAGTTGCCCCTCCGGGCAATTGTTTTGCGGGTGCCCATGTCTTTGTCCATGGTCTCTGAACCAGAAATTGAACGTTCTTCCGGTCTGTGGTTGCCTTCTTTTCTCATAAGTTTAGACACGGCCACCCTGTAAACCCCACAACAAGTTAAAAGTCCGCAATCCGCACCCTCGACCCGCAGCCACTATCAAAAGTAAATTGCCGGTTGACTTGCAGGTACTCTCCTCCTCCTCCCCCAACTTAGATTAGACACAAATATAAAATTAAAAAAAAAAAAAAAAAAAAAAAAAAAAAAAGTGAAAAATAGAATGTATGCCCCAGCAAAGGGCCCCCTCCACAGTTTTCCAAGAGAGGGAGCGACCCCCTTGCCAGCGTAACTCCGAAAAAATAATTCCAACTGGGGTCCAAGTAACTCAAGTAAGGTCTCAAAATGAAATCAGATGGATCCAAAATTTTAACGGCGAGTACCGGTAAGCTTACTCTTTTGATCGGTCCAAACCGAATTGCGATACATCGATTTACTCTCGAGATATCGATTTTTCAAAGGCGCGCGGTATAGGGTCAGAAATCTAAGATTCTCTAAAATCCGCGAATTTCGACTCTCATGGACCTAGCATGCGCCGTGAGAAGTCATATGTGAGTTTTTTGAGTTCACATGAAGTTCATTAAGGGCCCTGACAAATGTCGGACCGATAAAGTCTATATCGGGGGGGGGGGGGGGGGGCGTGGCCCCAACTCCAGCGTAAGTCTCACGTACAATGTCTAACTGCGGCCGCGGGAGGTCCCATAAGATCCGTTTAAAAACTTGGATGGATCTGAATTTTTTTCAAGAATTATCTAAAAGCTGAAGCTACCGCCCAATCCAAACCGCAGTGCGCAATCCATCGATTCGTTCTCGAGATATCGATTTTTCAAAGGCGCGCGGTCTTGTCAGATCGACCTTAGAGGGGCGCTGGAGGCTGGAAAAAGGCGAATTTCGTCTCTCACGAACCAGTCGTGTGCCGTATTATATCGGTTCCGCTTTTTTTCGGGTCCCAATGATGTCCCGAGAGGGCCCAATGCAGTTTCGAGCCAAAAAATATCATCTTAGGGGGGGAACTACTCCCCGTTTCAGCGTAACTCTGACAAGAAATGTCTAACTGCGGCCGCGAGAGGTCCTGTAAGGTCATTAAATAAACTCGGATGGATCTGAAATTTTCGAGGTTGTCAGTCACAAGCAAGCGCTTTCGACCGGTGCAAACCGAATTGCAATACATCGATTCACTATCGAGATATCGATTTTTCAAAGGCGCACGGTCTTGTCAGATCGAACATTGAAATAAGCTGTGGATACTCTGTATCCGCGAATTTCGTCTCTCATGGACCGTTTAAGCTCCCTTAAAAATCGAATGAGCTTTTTTCAAGTTCATATTACGTTCCTTAAGGGCCTTGATGAGTGTCGGATGACATTTGATCAATATTAACATTCATTTTTTAATCTGAGACAAAAAGAGCTGAAACCATAAAGACGAAGAATTTCCATCGTGATGACTTTGGTTCAAGCGAGGAAAATTCTATAGAAGTCCCAAATAACTAGACTAGACTTTCCGGCTTGCTAGGATTGGTATTAAGAATTTCCTTCCTGATGACTTTGGTTCAGGCGAGAGAAATCTAAAAAAGTCCCAAATAACTAAACTAGACTTTACGGCTTGCTAGGATTGGTATTGCGTCATCCGATTTTAAAGGAACTCTATCACTATCGAAATCGATTTTCAAAACCACAGTATTCACCTCGCCTCGTGAACAACTGTTTCAACACGCTATAAGTAAATTTTCATTCCCACTTTGACCTATCAAGTTATTTTTACAGCGATCACTGTTATACAAACACAAATGCAGCGTTGCGATTGACTTTGTCGCAGTTTTGTACTATCAATATGGAACTCCACACTTACAATGATTTACGGCCGACACTCATGCTCTCTTTGCTAACACTGTTCCAGTGTTGCAAGTTCCAACTTGTTTTTTTTTTTTTTTTTTTTTTTTTTTTGAAAGGGTTTAGTTTACGACAGAACATATGTTTGTATAGATTTTCAACAATTTTCAATTTCCAAGTAGATGGTTTCACTTTTCTTCAGATTTAAAATCAAACAAAACGAAAAACAAACAAAAAAACAACAACAATAAAAAAGACAAAACAAAAACAATACATAATAATAACTAACAAAACAAAATTTGCGTCGATTCAGCTTGGCACGGTTTTACAGATTTAGACATGCCGGTGCCAATTTGTTTTTTTTTCTTTCTTTTTTTTTTTCATTTGCCCCATTTTTAAAACTCAAAAGTTTTCTGTCCACGAATGTATTCTTTCCCGTGTGATTCATTGACTAGGTCATTAGAGCAACATGCTTGCTTCAGATTTACTTCATAATGGAAGGGTCCACCATCATACAAAACAGAGAGAGGATGCGGGGATGGAGGGAGAGGGAGGATTCAGTCGACCGAAAAATGTAGAGTTTTGGAAATAGGGAGACAGAGACAGAGACAGAGAAAGAGAGAGGGACAACGCGCTTGAAAAGGAGGAACGAAGTCTTGCAAGGACCGGGACCTTATATAAGCGAGGCCGCGAACCATTTCGATAGTGGAGACCCCCCCCTCCCCTACACCGCATACGTCGGCCTCCTTTCTTCCCTACCACGCTCCCAATTTTTTTTAAAGAAATTTATGAGAGAACTTAGTTTCTCCATTTTAACTTTTTCTTCTTGCTACTTATACTTAATTTCCTATTTAGACTCCTTTTTCCTTTCGGAACAAGCAAGAGGAGAAAAGAAACGCACTCGACTCGGAAGAGAAAAGTCTAATTTAAGCTAGTCGATTTAAAAAAAAAAAAAAAAAAAAAAAAAAAAAAAAATCGTTTTCAGTTGCCGTTTCCACAACTCTCCTTCACCCCCTCCCTCCAATTCGTCCTCCCTCGTTTTTTTGTCGAACAGTTTTCTCAGTATACAATGGGCCTCTCGGAAGGCAACCATCTCTCTATTAATTCCCCTCTCGACTAATAGATTAAAGTGTTTGAGATCTTCATCCCCTTAAATTTTCATCTCGCACCCACGCCGATCTCTCGTCGTTAAAGTTCTCGGGCTCCTAACACCCCCCCCCCCCCCCACCACACCAATCTATATGAGGGCAATCGTTGTTCTTGCGTTGTAATCGGATATGGATTTCTCGTGCTGTTGGGATCAATGCGTGATTCAGGAGTACGAATTACGATCAGAAGTAAGACGATCGTCCCCTATATTCGTCCTTTTCCAACGCACACGTGTAACAAAAATAGAAAGAGAAAGAGAGAGAGAGAGAGAGAGATAATATCCTGTTTCCACGTATACCCTTAGATGATTTCAAACAAGTGGCCATGTCTAGAAAACAAGCTACTGGGAATAAGATAGTTACGACTTACAACAAATGTTTCAAACAGCGATCTCACAATCGTCTTCAACTTACCTGCAACAAAACAGAGAATAAAAAAATTGATTAGAAAACATGTTTCACCATGTTAAGAGGTATAACATTCATAGTCAGAGCACTTAAGGTGTTTACATATTCATCGCGATGTATCTGTAAAATATCTCGTTTATAGTTTCAAAAACATGGCTGAAAGTACCGAATTATAAAACGTATATGTATATTGCAATCCGAGACAAGAATCTGTATGCGACATCCTATTAATTGTTTGACACTTTCTGCCTTATTTTTAAAATGATTGACGACATTTTTGGCCAAGAACTTTTTGATATGATTGTGTATTGTGTAGTAGCTAGCACTCCTTTTTCTTGTAAATAAATTGCTTTCGACCTGTAGCGTGATATTAATCGAACAGTATAGTTTTGGTCTCAAAAATTGACTGACTACTCAAAAGTCGGTTAATACATGATTGATGCGTAAGGATATGGTGGATAAATTCATAGATTTTGAGAACCAACTTGCTGCACGAAGTGAGCTCTGTAATTAATAAATTTACGAGGCCGATATATGTACATTCAGGACTTTATTTTAGGGATGACGTCTCTCGATTAAAGATCTATGTTTGGTGATCCGGCTCCGGTGAACAAACGCACCATGGTCTGAGATGGTCAAAAATGGACCAAAAATCAGAATGTAAATTTTTCATCAATTTATCGGTTGATATAAGCCTTTGAGACAAATTTTATTCACAAAGAACATTTTCAGCTCGAATTTTGAACCGAGAAATGTTACAAAAGGTCGAATTCGATGATTTTTAAAGACTTTTTCTTACTGATTTTTGACCAGATTTTTCCGCTCTCAGATCATAGTGCGACGTCCGACTGGCATGACGTTGCTGTAATTTAGTAGCTACAGAGGAAAGTATACCTCACATGATGACATGACTTTCCGATGCATGACTAAAAGCGGGATACCTTTAGCACGCAGTTTCTGGAAAACACAGAAAAAACACACAAAAACACTTTGTTAGCGCTGAGGAAACCTTTGGTAGAAAAATGACCCAGCAAAATACTTCAGAGTTGAGCCTACCAGTGGCGTAGCGTGCAATTTGGCAACGTTGTATTGTATCTATTTAAACCCATGTAAAAGGTCGAATACAAAAATTTTCACCGAACACCCAATTGTTCGATCTTTTTCATGGGTTTAAATGAAGGAATTGCAATGTTGCCAAATTGCACGCTACGCCACTGGAGCCTACCAAATCTTTAGTTCACCCAGCAAAGTCTATTCAGTTCGGCGAACAAAACCTTTGTCACTATGAAAGTATATTGCTGAGTCGTTTTTCTACCGAAGGTTTTGTCAGCGCTACCGCAGCGTTTTTTCTGTTTTTCAGAGTACGTATCCATTGAATTAAACGGCGTCACGTGACAGATTTCGAGTCATTTGATGGACGAAGTCACTTTTCTAAAATAAACGGCTCAAACGACTTCTGATCAGTTTAAAATATGAAATATGAATATCACGTTAAAAATGTTACGTTTCTATCACCGTTCAAATGAATGGGAATGATCGAATCCACCTATATCGTCTCGTTTCGCCGAAAAGAGCAGGATTCAGCCCCCTGGACGGATCTTCAGTCCAAAGACCTTCTGAAATTCGCTTCCTCTCAGGATCGCACAAAATGCTCTCTTTCATTTAATACTTAAATACAACATTTTCGATCCGTTTGGAGAAGGGGTGAGGGAGGGTTTGGAGAAGGGGTGAGGGAGGGGATGGAGAGGCGAGGGGGGGTTGTTTGAAAAAATATGTTAGCTGAAAGAGAGGAGACAAAGCGAGCTAGTTTCGATTTAATAAATCGGCAATATTTTGCGACACCTGCGCCTTGCGGGATTGTGGGGACGTTCAATTGTTCACCTTATATACAAAGTGCATGCACATTGCGCGGTATTCGTGCGGAACGTGGTGTGCTCTGACGCCACATTTATATAGATGTAAGCAAACAGGAGCCTGCTGTCAGCTTCGATTGATTTTGAGAGACGATCTTCAGATGATTATCTATAGTAACTGACACTCCGTTTTCTTAAATATATGAATTGCTTTCGGGTTGTGATTTGACATTAATCGAATGGTAGCGATCTGGTGGCAGAAATCGGCACTAAAAGCTAAAGAAACACCACGAACGACGCGGCGGTTTCTTCAAGAGGCTGGCATCAATGGACCTAAAAGGATGGGTCCCGCGATTTCAGTGTTGCCAGATTGGGGTAAAAAAGCCGTACGTTTTACATTGATTTAAATGGGGACGATACGGATTTTTACCCTCGATCTGGCACCACTGCGCGATTTTCCAACGAGGTTCGGTTTCGAGCTTGCTTGGATTCACCGCAAGAGATCCCTTTAACCCAATCCTTCCTCCAAAACCACTCTCCCTCCCCCACCCTCCTCCTCCTCATCTCATCCCTTCCACCAATAACCAGTGCTATACACTTGTATACTTACAAGTACATTTCCTTGTACAGCATATCGCCGTCCCTTACCCTTTCCTTCCTTTCCCGGATACAGGGATACAGGGATACACGGATACACGAATACACGCTACAGCTGCGAGGGCCAGGGACTTCGTGAGCAGCCCGGCCCGGCCGGGCCCGATCCGACCCAAACCGACCCCCCGACACCCCACCCTGCTCGCTCGCAACGCGCCGTATGTTTCAGAATACCCGAGTAAAACGATCCCGAAAATTTCACTTTTAAATCATGTGAATGTTTTTGTGCTTTTATTATTTTTCAAACGTATTTTTCTCGTTTTTTTACCGCCCCCCAAAAGTGGCGAAGAAAAAGGGGGTAGGGGTAAGTACAGCGCATCCACGTACAGTTTACAACTGTACAACCTCCCCCACCACATCCCACCCGCACATCCCCCATCACTCTTCACCCTTCCTCTCATACCTGTGACTATTTGCAGTTTATCAGGGATGTGACGGTGTTTTAATTGAACGCATAAATTCAAGATTTAGCCTTGTCAGCGAAAATGGTGGATTTAGATAGCCCTTGCTTGAATGCTTGGTCCCATGCTCTACATGTATACAGAGTGCTATATAGTTCTATTCTGCGTACAATGTATAGTCTTGATGTATAGATCCCTCTTTGTGCATTAAAACTGAGCCTGTTAATATAATCTCATTCAATTAAATTCTTACGAATGCAACACATTTAATTCGCTCCCACGGAGCCTCTCGCCAAGCAATTTTTCCGGCTTTAGAGTAAAAATTGAATTGAAAAATAAATGAAATTTTAAATATCATCAAAATAATTGCTCCTCTCGACTCGACTAGTCAAAAACATTCAGTGTTTGCCCTAGTTGAATGGTGTCTGATCAATATATGTCAGTAATCAAGCAGGGGTTGCGATAAGTCGATTGAATAACATAAATGGACAGATTTATTATCCGTTTCCTAAACTTATAGACGTATCGCCGTATCATCAAAAAACTATTTCCAATTTTGTACATATTTTTTATAGTATTTTGCTCTCATTCAACCACAGCTGGCAATTTAAGTTCAAGTTTTAACAGTAGATATGGATTACCAAGGAAAGTTGTAAATTCGCAAGATTAAAAAAGGAGAGGAAACACAGAGTCAATATAAAACACGATGGATTTTAAGAAACTGTGAGTGGGACACGGACAAAACATAGGACTTCTTTCGATATAACTGTGGTAGTAAATTATTACGTGATGTGTCAAACATGTTGTTGTAGCACGTGTTTATGTTTTAAGGTACGAGGAATCCGATGGGAAATAGAATCTGATAGAGCTTGTTGTTTGCTGCCAAAAAATTTGCGTTTGAAAATTAGGATCTTGTTCCTAATGAAAAAACCACGAGAGCGAGTGAGATGCAGCATTTGTTTGGATCCATTTTTTATTTTTTTTATTTTTTTTTTTGGTGACATCACACTAAACATGTCTATATTTACTATTTTTAAACTCTTATACGGTGAGGGGGGATGGTAAGACAGGTGGGGGAGAGAGAAGAGAGAAAGAGAAAGTTGAGAGAATATTTATGAAGAAATTTTGAGAGAGTGGAATGGGTTTTGATACTTAACGCCTCATTGAAGAACAAGCTTCTCGTTCTCGTAAGTTCTCGTAAGCTCTCAAATTCAACCACCCAACCCCCCCCCCCCCAAGCCATCCCCCTACCTCCCTCCCTCCGTTCTCTACACACCGACAACTGCAGTCGAACAAAATGAAAACGGCTGAGAAATCGTTGCTGTGTCGTGGCTCCAGTGGAAGGGGGAGGGGGAGGGGTGAGGGGAAGGGGTGGAGGAGGGGGGAGGGGGACGAAACAATTCCTTCCGGTGTACGGATGCTAGGGGGGAGAGGGGGGTAGAGAAAGCTGGAGAGAAGGATGCAAGACCTACTTGTAAGTGGTTAGTGGTTGGTGAGGGAGGAGGTAAAGACAGGATGGAGGGGTGTATGGGGTCGGTTGATGTTGAGGAGGGGAGGGGAGGGGGTAGGAAGAGAGAATCTCTCGACTGTTCTACAATCCATCACATCTCGAGGAGCACAAATTTCAACTCTTTCATGCCTGCTCTCTCGGTCTCTCTCTCTCTCTCTCCTCTCTCTCTCTCTCTCTCTCTCTCTCTCTCTCTCTCTCTCTCTCTCTCTCTCTCTCTCCTCTCTCTCTCTCTCTCTCTCTCTCTTCATACCTCTCTCTCCCTCTCTTTCTTTCTCTCAGAGTCGCGCGGCGCAAGAGACTTGCGAGAGGAGTTTTGCCCGGAGTTTGGCGGGCTGCTGTCAGGAAATATGTGGAAGATAACACCCTCCCTCAATGCGCGAACTCCGCACGCCCCGAAAATTTCTCTTCCTTCTACGGGAACTTTTCGTCAACATTTTATTTGCATGAGCCTCGTAAGCGTGAGACTTCCCAACTTCACACTATCTCTTCCAGAGCGCGTATAAAACGGACAGTAATTGACGTTCTTCGCAACGTTGCCGCTTAGCAGTGCGCTGCTGATTCCATGATTTAAATTCAAGTTTCAATAAAACAGAGTCTCCTTCACTGTTCGATAACTGAAACCTGCTTTTCCTATATACTGTCCATTCACTCCGGCGTAGAGTAAAGGCTCATTTTTCTTCAGAATCTAGTAATCAAAAGAAAAGGTTTGCCCAAGGTCCATATACATAAGGCCTGGCCGGTAGCGCCAACTCGGGAAATCCAATGTTTGGGAGCCCATACCCCCATTTACTTTAACATTCTTCCCGAGTTCGCCGCCATCTTGGATCAATGGTTTTAAATGGAGAAGTGGTTCCCAAACTGTGGACCAACGAGGGGAGCCGAAAGCTAACGGCTAGACCTTATGTATATGGACCTTGGGTTTGCCTGCATCGTCCTAGATAAGCACATCATTATCTTTCTCTTTATTCGAGGACTTCGGCAACCTCGCAGTTAACCCGGAAACTTATTCCTTGACAGACTGCGGGAACAAGTTCCTTGCATTTCTTCCATTACTTACATTCAAGAAATGTTGAAAAAGGAGGGCAGAGGATGTCATGTCGCCATTAGAGCGAGAGAGCCAGAAATAGGGACAAACGGACGAAGAGAAAAGATGAGTGTGGTGAGAAAACGATGTGAGACAGAAAGAAAGAGTAAGATAGAAAAGTAGAGAAAAAAGTAAGAAAAAAAGGAAAATGAATGAAAGGAGAAAGAGAGTGAGAAGCAGGAAGAGTAGGCAGAGAAGGAGTAAGAGAGAAAGGGTGAGGAAAAGAGGAAAAGAAAGGGAAAGAGAATGAGAAGCAGGAAGATGAAGAGGATGAGTAAAAGAAAAATGAAGAGAAAGAGAAAGAGAAAAAGGAAGATGAAGATGAAGATAAAAAAGAAAAGTGAAAAATAGACAGAGGATGAAAGGAAGGGAACGAGGAAAAGAGAAGAAAAACGCGAGAAATAAAAAGTGGGAGAGAAAGATAGAAAGAAAGAAAATAAGAAAAATAAAAAAAAAGAAAGAGAGAGAGACAAATAGAGGGAGAGAGAGAAAGTGGCAGAGAGAGAGAGAGAGAGAGAGAGAGAGAAAGTGGCAGAGAGAGAGAGAGAGAGAGAAAGAGAGAGAGAGAGAAGAGAGAGAGAGAATAGAGAGAGAGAGAGAGAGAGAGAGAGAAGAGAGAGGAGAGAGAGAGAGAGAGAGAAAGAGAGGAGAGAGAAAAGAGAGAGAGAGTGAGAAGAGAGGGGGAGAAGAGGAGGGGGAGAGAGGGGGAGAGAGAGGGGGAGAGAGAGAGAGAGAAAGAGAGAGAGGGAGAAAGAGAGAGAGAGGGAGAGAGAGAGACGGAGAGAGATTTGAGGAAGTAAAGAAATCGGTTTATGCATACTTTGAAAACTTTCTTTGTAAAAAGCTCGCGGATATAACAAAAGTAGAATAAAATGAAATGAGAGGAAATAAGAAATCAATTCGAAGAATGTCATTGTTCGGTTGTGGAGCTGCGATGAGTGACTTGGGGATCTTTTAACGAGAGGCATTCCGCGCAATAAATGCGAATCAAGTTAGAAATACATCAGATAGGAAAAAGAAAACCCGCAGAGGAATATAAGTTGAATTATCAAGTATTTAAGGATTGATAGTCTCGTCAACAAAAGCGATGAATCGACTGACAACGAAAGAAAGCAAAACGGAGAAGAGGTTTTATATCAATAGAGATTCAGCTTTGAAATTCTGAGATATTTTTATGTAAAATTGTCTATTAACTATCGATATGATAAAGCTGTCTCTCTTTCACACCGGTTTAATTTTTTGCACATGTTAGCCAAATCAATTTTTTTCGTGTGAAGTGTTAACCACAGGTTGATACCAATCGTTATTCAGGGATACAGACGATTTTAAAATTTGAGCGTATAATTTGGTAATTGAGAGTACACCCAATTTTAGAATGTCTCTAGGAAATTCCAGAAAAAAAGAATGATACAGTAGAAAATGGTACGTGGTATACTGAAAAATAAGCGATAATCATGGTACCAGATTCTAGTCCAATTACTAGAAACACAAAAATATGTGAACGACAGAAAGTCTAGTACTTAGAATAGAAAGTTCTATGGTGTTAATACCAGAAAATGGTCATAGAACTAAAGTTTCCTAAACATTTTCAAGAACTATGGTACAAACACTAGAATTGTGCTATCCCTTACGTGGTAGGTACACATTTGCATGATTCCAGTGTATCATCCCAAAAATATAGGTGCCAAGTGGCCAAAAATTCACATATCCCTAATGGGGCTCTTGCAAAATTTTGCTGTGAGCAAACGAATAGTCGAAACTGATGCAATAACCAGCGAAAATCACGAAAGTCGCAGTAAAAACGTCTAAAAATCAGTAATAAACTCACATAACTGCTATAACGGCAAGTTTGTAATGGCGGATTAACCCAGGTATCATGGGAGATTCCTGCCTATTATATCACTTTCTCTGCAGGAAACACAGAGATATGTCTTAATTCAGTTATGAATCTATCTCCCAATGATTACCTGCGTCTCTCCGCCACTAAGCCTGATTTTGAGAGTAAAATTTCGTGATTTTTTAATGTCTCATCTTCATTTTTACAGGTTTTTATGCAAGAACCAACTCTTCAATCCCCTTCAGCAAAAGTTTGCAAGAGCCCCATTGGATTGCTCTGTGATGCCACATGGGTCCGATCAAGTTGGTGAAAAGTCGGACTTTACCTTGAACGAACGTACACGGAAAAAAGTGAGAAAAATGTGATAGAATTCTGAAATTCACCGATGGTTACATTGGATAAAGAAAAATGACAGATCAGAGTATTCCCGTGCATTGTATGAAATCATGTTGAATCGGGTAGTGCAATTTTTTTGTCAACCGGTGAAATCATCGGTGAATTAAAAAATTCTACCTAAGATCCCCAATGCGGCAGTCCTACAAGGCAATGCCAGCCTAATGGGGCTATTGCAAACTTTTGCTATAGGCGATTTAATAGTCGATTCTGGAGTAAAAACCTCCAAAACTAACGATGGCAGCACTAAAAACTTCCGTAATCTACTCCTAGACTCAGTAAACGCTTGTATTTGCAAGGGAGTAATGGTGGCTGAGGGCGGTAACAATGCGAGATTCCTATCTTAATTTCGCCACTCTCTCTATGCTGACAAGGATGATTCACAGAGTGATTAGTCATCAGAGTAGAGGTCCACATCCGATGAATGGTGCTGTGACATCTAGTGACACCGATGTCAAATGAAAGTCGTCTCTTATTGGTCACTTTTTGATGGAGTTACAGTATTGTTAGATGGGAATCTCGCATTATTACTGCCCTCAGCCACCATTACGCCCGCGCATATGAAACCATTTAATGAGTTTAGGAGTGGATTTCGGAAGTTTTAAGTGCTGCCATCGTTATTTTTCGAGGTTTTTTCACCAGAATCGACTATTAAATAGCTTATAGCAAAAGTGTGCAACAGCCCCATTCACAACGAGTCATGAGCTATGCATAGATTTTATTTCATAAGTAAACACCATGACTATCACTGAAAAAAGAAAAAAAATATATGTTGATTTTACAGCTGGGGTGTTGAAAAAAGTGTGTAGCATGTTAGTATGTTGGATTAACAGGCCTGAGCGGTTCAATTAACACCGGTTTTTGTCAAATTAACTCCTCTGACGGTTAATTTTACAGCTCAGATCTGTTGATCCAACGTACTAACCTGCCACACACTTTTTTAACACCCTATGCTGTAAAATTAACATATTTTTTTTTTCTGTGATACAGTACTTACATGAAAATAAGCTAATCTGTAATATTTTTGTCCACCGTTGAAGTTCACATACATAACGGCAACCACGTGGTCACCGACCAATCAAAAACCAACCCCCACCGAATCCCACGATTCAAAGAGAGTCAACAATCAACATTTCTCATTCATGCAAACAGACCATTTTCGTCAGTGCGCTCAGGGTGCGTTGCAATTCTTCGGCGGAGTGAATGCGATTCCGTGTTCCTTCCCTTTTACTTGAGCTTGGTTGCGGGACCGGAGGGAGGAGGGAGAGGGGGAGGGGGGGGGGCTCACGACGGATTCAGCACGAGATGGAAAGGAATCAGGTCATTAGATAAATCAATCGATCCCTGTTCTTGACGATGCGAAAGGCAAATAGATTTCCCACCGCCATCCCCCTCGGTCCCAGCCACCCCCCCATAATTCGTCCTCCCCCTACAACCATTTCGTCTTTCTCTCGTAATTCGCTCACAAAACTTCGGTTCTGTGACTCTCCGCGCGATGCAATGCAATGCGATGCTCGCTGATCGACGTCCCTTTAGATGAGAGCACGCAGCCCAGGGTCGCTTGCTTGCTTCCTTGGCATCGGCTCACAGTAGACCGGGTTGATGGGTGAGGCTGGATAAGGCAATGTATAAATAAATACTTAATTACATAAATACATAAATACATAAATTTATCATAGTACGCAACGTAGAAGTTTAAAAAATGATTTCACCGGTTTTATTACAAAATTGCCAACCAGAATCACCGTATTAATACTTTGTTTTTTGACTGTAAAAACTTTCAAATTTGAATTTTCAGTCATAAATTCCATGTCTGACCCCTCCCGTTGACTCGTTCCACTGTGCGGCGACTCGAAAACGAACAATTTTTCGGAGAGAGCGGTTGAATTCTGAGCTGAAAAGTGATGGAGACAAATAGATATCGGAGAGACGGGAATCGCTCGATGAAATGGGAAGGAGGTGAATTGTGGGGGGGGGGGTTTCCCCAAGACTTCGGTGGGACCCAACGCAAACACGCTTCGACCGTGGTGCGAGTTCCTTACGAAGCTGCGGATACGCAATTCCTTGGCGCACGAACCTCATAGTAACAAGTCATTAATTAAATCCTACTGGATGTAGGAGGGGCGTTCAATAAGTAAGTTCACGCCCCCCCCCCCCTCTAAAATCCACAATAATTGACCGAACTGACCCAACTTACTTTGAACGAAAATCTTCGTTAGGATATACTGAATGCAGCTATAATTAAAGCTCAGGACAATCGGACAAAATGCTACCGCACACGGGCCGCGGATGCACGCAGCGGCCAGTGGCGTAGCGTGCAATTTGCACGGAAAAAAAAGATTAGTGAAAATAACCATACGGATACCTGATTTTGGCACCTGCTAGATGTTATGGTAAACTTGACCAGAAGTATGGTACATTCACCGATACTTTAAGTAAATTCGACATGCAATCGGGTAACATCACCCAGTACCAAGTCAAAACATAGTATACTTCTGGTTAACATTACCATAACATCAAGCAGGTGCCAAAATCAGGTATCCGTATGGTTATTTTCACCGTAGTTTTTTTCCGTGTGGTAACGTTGTATTTTGTCCATTTAAACTCATGAAAAAGATCGAAGTATTGGGTGTTCGACGAACACCTTCGCATTCGACCTTTTACGTCGGTTTAAAGGGACACAATACAACGTTGCCAAATTGCACGCTACGCCACTGGCAGCGGCGCGGCGCGGCGCGGGTCGCTCCCGCCACCTCGGCCGGATTCGAATAAGTGGCGCGCCAATTCGGAAAGCTTCTCTTTCAATGCTCACACATACAATACACAATGACAAATAAAAAACACGTCTAATGTTCTTAATTTTGACCCAACGATCATCTTCAATCACAATTTTTATGGATTTAACTGCATCATCGTTGATAGTTGTCACTTGGCCGACCCGAAGATCGCAGCAAATCTTGAATATCCACGCGACCTTTTTTGAACTGTTCAACCCACTGTTGCACCGATTGCCACATGCTTTTCACCGAAAACGGACATCAATGCGCGATGCACTTCTTTACCGTTTTTAACCTTTTGCACAAAAAAGGTAAAAAGGGGATATAGTCGGGCCAATATAAGTTGACACCTGAAGAATCAGGCAGGTTTGCACTATACGGCAACGCAGCGTGGAGCTGACCCTTGTCAAGCGGCGTGCTCCGTCTTGACAGGGGGTGCCGAATTCAGTGCATTGTTGCATTTCTCCATTTTTATTGATCATTTTCTCTCAGCTTCAGGTGTCAACTTATATTGGCCCGACTATAACTGCATGAATTTCACAATCCGATTAACTTTTAAGCGGTAACTTGTCTTGTTACGCTGCACCTCAACACAAAGCGTTTGATTAAGGAGGGCAACAGTTATTTACTTGTTTTCCTTTAAACAAATTTCAAATTTAAAATGGGTCACAGATAAATAAAAAAAAGATGTAATAACTAACGTAAATGTAAATTCACTGTCACAGAATTATTGAGAATGAAATAAATTTCAAGATTTTCTACCTCAACACAAAAATAGCCAATATCTGGCAGCTATCTTGGATGTGTCTGTTTGCGTCTTCTATCCTCCTGTCTCTGAAAGTGCATAGCTTTGAGTAAGGCATATTTTGACGCTTTATCGAAAACGGTTTGCACAGTAAAATTAACTACACACATTTCATACACCTTACGTATATACGAAGCACTTTTAACACTGACAGAAAAAAAATATCCGGCAACGCTTTTAAGTTAATTTCCACGATTCGTTTACCAATCATCTGTACACCTTTCAGATCAGAAACAATTTTAAAACTGGCGGAGAAAGTGTGACCCGACTATAGACCGAAGACAATTTTCACATTTAATTATTAAAATACTTTTTTTTTCAGATTTAGAGGCACTTTTAAAACTGACACAGAAAACCCCCGGTGACACACAACACAATTTTTAAAACTGAATTAATTAAAACACAACTTTCAGATTAGAACAATTTTAAAACTGGCAGAAAAAAATAAGACCCATCTAAACTGAAGACAATTTTCACATTTAATTCTTGAAATACTTTTTTTTTCAGATTGGAAGCACTTTTAAAACTGACAGAGAAAACCCCCGGCGACACTAAACACAATTTTCAAAACTGAATTAATTAAAACACAACTTTCAGATCAGAAACACTTTTAAAATTACAGTATAGCTGAAAAAAGATCCGGCGACTCGACGCGACACTACCGACCGGCAGCTTTTTCGAAACTAACGATGATTCATATTTACTGTTCACTCTAACTCTAACTAACCCGAAAATTAGAATGAACAAGACAGTAGCCTTGTCTCTCTCTCTTCGCCCATTCGACTGCATGTGTTGAAAAAGGACGGAAATAGGGGCTGAAGTCACGTACCAGCCCCTAGACAAGGTTCATCCTTATCTAACACATGCTCCGTTCAGATGGACAAAGAGTGAGGATGACACATTCCTGGCTACGACTGGAGGTAACATGCAATGTACTAGCGGGGACAAAGATACCTGGCCAGAGTATGCAACACGCAACACACCTAATACACGTTTTGAATGGGAAGCTGTGTATTGCTTATTGCATACCCTGGCCAGGTATCTTTGTCTCCGCTAGTACATGGTGCTTCCCTCCCGTCATCCGGTTTCAAATATCTTTGAACCCTTTCATAATTACAATAATAAAAATATATAACAACTTTTTCTTGGTCTTTCCGACCTTTACCCCTCCCTTTGTCACCACTTGCCCTTCCTTTTATTTTCTTCTTTTTCCCCTTATTTAGTATTTTTTTTCAGAAACCAATAAAACCTAGCGTATACTACGATTCCTGCGTTATGAAAATGACGCAAGTCGAACGGGTTCACTTTTATTCGGGGACTTAGACGAAAGTCGAATTTAAACGATCGAATATCATTCACCGTCGTATGATATTCGATGGAAATTTGCATTTTATTTTGATGATATTCGATTGTCTCGTTGGTCTCACCGGAGACCGTTGAATTCCAACAATTGGAAATTTCGAATTCACCTCCGGAGGTAGATTCGATTTCGAATTGTTGCAACCGGTGTCAGAAATCTCATCTTCTATCCTTTTTGACTTCTTTCGCCACGATAATTTTGGAAACAACGAACTTTTCGAATAAAGTTTATTGTACAGACCATGCGTAGAAGTCATTTTCCTATGAGACAGACATAATTTTAGCTTGGAAAACGCTAGTTTTATTGTTAAAAATGGCCATGTTTATTCAGAGCTGATTTAGAGGTTATGTTATGGAATATTATTATCGAATTTTTCATTTTCACGAGAATATCATTCAGAAGTTCATTCTCGACTCTCATTGGCTACGTTTTTCACCGATCAGCGGCATCAGTTAGCAATCATCAATTCTTTAATTGAATGATATTCG
>VMOF01000035.1:58608913-58673913 GCA_011764245.1 Trialeurodes vaporariorum | reverse complement strand
ATTAAAGATTGCCGCGAGATTCTCACAAATTTTCAGTAATGGGTGTGAGTGTGGGACTGATTTGCAACGGCTTTCCCGCCCCACCCGCAGTGACCTCTCACCAGCAAGGTGTAAGGAGTATGACGAGTGGACGAACCAGAACTTTGAAGGCGCAACTTCACTCGTGAAAATCTCGCGACAATCTTTAATTCGTCGATAGTACAAGATTTTATTTGCAGAGCTGCCGTTTTGTGTATAAATCACTTTCGATTCACCGATGATTCCACCGGTTGACCAAACGAGTACTATGACTTGCAAAAGAAAGTATCGATGATTCCGCACCGGTTGACCAAACGAGTACTATGACTTGCAAAAGAAAGTATCGATGATTCCACCGGTTGAGCAAAAGAGTACTATGACCTGCAAAAGAAAGTACCCGAGTCGAAATTTTTACTCTTTTAAATCTTGACAGCTTAAAAAAAATTAGCGGCTTTAAAGTGTTTACATACTAATTGTAAGTAGAATGTCCCTTTGAAAGTACGCCATAGAAAATAGAAAATTCCATTGAAAATAATGGGAAAATATATCAATAAAAATTTTGACCGGGTTAAATTTTCTTTTGCGAGGTAGTTGCAAGAGCTGAACTCTTTTCATAAACTGAACTGAATTTGGTTTATGACTTAAATGCACAATAATACTCTAGTCGGTGATTTCTTCTTAAACTTTGTGAGCCCAAGCTATTTGAATAACGTATGGTAGCATGGGGGAAGGAGGAGGGTTCTGGAAAGACCCCAAACGGATTTCCACAGTAAAGCCCCCCCCCCCAACTTTAAGTATTTTAAATAATGGGGCCCTTGCAAACTTTTGATTTCTGATGTAAACACCAGCGAAAATCAGGAAAATTACACAAATAAAGTCTAAAATTCAGGAATAAACTCAGAAAACTGCTACAACTGCAAGATCAATAGTGGTCAAGGTAATGGGGGTGCAACGCAGGTATAATGGGGGATTTCTGTCTAATTTGTCAATTTCTCTACGGAAACAGAAATATGTCTCACCTTAGATGGGAATCTCCCATGATAACTGCGTCTCTTCACCATTAAGCCGGATTCTAAGAGTGCACTTCGTGATTTTTTAGTGTATTCGTCGCCATTTTCACAGGTTTTTATCAAAGAATCGACTCTTCAATACCCTGAGACAAAAGTTTGCCGGAACCATTATACGCCTTACATTTTAAAGTCAAGTGAATTTCGTAATAGGGCTGTTGCACACTTTTGCTATAAGCGATTTGACAGTCAATTCTGCTGTAAATACCTCCTAAAATAACAATGGCAGCACTAAAAACTTCCAAAATCCACCCCTAAACTCGATAAACGCTTTTATTTGCGCGGGCCTGGTGGTGGCCGAGGACACTAACAATGGGAGATTCCTATCTTAATTTCATCACTCTCTCTATGCTGACAAGGATGATTCACAGAGTAATTAGTCATCTGCGAGTGATGATCCACATCCAATGAGTGGTGCCACAACACCTAAAGACACCGGTGTCGAATGAAAGTCGTCTCTTATTGGTCACTTCTTGATGGAGTTACAGTATTGTTAGATGGGTATCCCCATTGTTAGTGCCCTCGGTCACCATTACGTCCTCGCAAATAAAAGCGTTTACTGAGTTTAGGAGTGGATTTCGGAAGTTTTTAGTGCTGTCATCGTTATTTTTCGAGGTTTTTACACCAGAATCGACTATAAAATAGCTTATAGCAAAAGTGTGCGACAGCTCCACTTGTTAATGCAGTAATCGTCATTTTCGCAGGATTTTACTCAAAGAATTAAGTATTTTAACGCATACAGCAAAATTACGCAAGAGCTCTATTGCACCCTTTATTATTTTCGTTAATCACAGTTTTAGTTAATCATTTCATTACATACACACAAAACGGTGTCTATGCGGGTTTGTACGGTGACATCTGGCAACACCGGAGGCTGCAAGGGCTCAGATGAGAGCGCGCGCGAGGGCGGATGGGAAAAAAAGGAAAAGTCTAACTGTTGAGACCCCAGAAAATAAAAGCGGCGACGAAGACGCGAGGACGAGTACAGGGACAGGGACCACGTGGAATGAAGGGATGAAGGCATGACTGAAGAGAGAGCGGGCGAGGGGGGTGGAGAATCGCGGAGAGGGGAGGGGAGGGGAGGGTAAGGGTAAAGTCGGATGGAAAGAGTTAAAGGTAGAGGGGGGTAAAAAAAAAACAAGGATCGAATCATTTGTCTTATGCTGTCAACAAAAAAGTCTCGTGCAACTTGCAGTATAGCAAAAAGACTAAACGGTTACCGCGTATGTGTAAGTGCGCGCTTCGCTCCTGAGTCCTGCCTCTGCCTCCGCTGCTCGCCTCAACTCAAAAACCGAGCAAATTTCCATACCCCCCACACTTTCTCTCGTCGTCCCTCCCTCCCTCCCTCCCGACCCTTATCCCGCCTCATCGGCCATCCCGAACCCCCTTTCACTCAACGCGGCGGCAACTGTCATCCCTCCTTGGACCCTCTTAACCGACGTATTTTCGATCACTACCCCCCCCTCCCCCTTCCTCCCACCAACAACACTCGACTACTTTTTTTTCGCTCTTCCGCGTGGCCATTATTAATGACTTATTTTCCAAACTAATTTTTAAACTTTATTTCACCCTCCCCTTCTCCTCACCCTTTCACTCTCTCTCTCTCTCTCTCTCTCTCTCTCTCTCTTTCTCTCTCTCTTCTCTCTCTTTCTCTCTCTCTCTCTCTCTCTCACAGAAACACCCTACCCTTTAATTACTCATATATTTCGTGTCCGCAACGCTTCGAAGCTCTGCTTGTGTGTGTGAGAGAGAGAAAGAGAGAGAGAGAGAGAGAGAGAGAGAGAGAGAGAGAGAGAGAGAGAGAGTGAGTGAGAAAGAGACAGCGTGAAGGATAGAGGGTAGGGGAGAAATACTAACTTTCCCGTTCGGATAAAATTCTGGTAAAAAAAGCTTGATGTTGAATGTTAACAAATGACAGGAGGCAGTTTAAATGGTTCTTTAGTTTTACATTTTTATCAAAATAAAGTCGTCAATTTTTGACTTGGAATCCCAGTTTGGGCAAATAGAAGTGATATCGATTACACGATTGCCCAGTTGGTAATCTTCAGACTTTTGGACGGTATACATTTAAATGCTGTCTTGACAGACTCAAAATAAACGTGAGAGTCACTTCTATCTTCTACGACTAAATATGATGGGTGAAAAAGTAAAATATCAGTCCTAATTACCGTAAAATGGCCCTCTGAAAAAACGATGATTACGATTACTCGGTAATCGCGTTATCAATTAAGTACCACCCCCTTTTCCCAACTCTGGGATGATCCCCCTCCACAATGAAAGATGGAGCTGAGGTACACGCAAAAAGTTTACAAAACTGATTGTGAGTGTAAGCACACTGTACAGTTGGTGACGAAAAGCTCGTCAGACGATTCCTGTAGGCCGATTCCGCTCTTTATAGCTGGAATCGGTTCAACCAATTGGTTTGAAAAGCGTCACGAGACAACGAGAATTGAAGCCGTCTCCGGAATAAGGGCCCATAAAACAAGAGGTGTGCTATTCAATTATAAACCTTCATTGGCTCACCATGCAAAATTCTCGGGAGGAGCACACCCATTGTTTTATGAGCCCTTCTTCCGGAGACGGCTTCAATTATATTTGGAGTCATATTATGTTTTGGATCGAATTATTCCAAGTCGTCTTCACATGATTACAAGACGCCGTCTAAACAAATGGGATTAACCGATCCCAGATATTACGACTCGTGTCATCCAAAAAAAAAAAAAAAAAAAAAAAAAAAAAAAAAAACGGAATCGACTGGAGGTAGGGTACCCGCAATATTTATGTTTTGTATTTATATTTATGTTATGCATGTTGTTGTGTTGTTATTTATGTTGTTAATTTATGTTTTGCATTCGTAGAGGAAACCATTATAGTACTAATCCAGATCTAAGAGACCGTTTGATGATCTTTTTGTCCCTGACTGTACCTTTGCAATGTATCATTTGTCATTTGCGGGTCTGTTTTGATTGGTGTCAATGGGTTATGATTGCAAAATTTTACTGAAGCGTTAAAAAAGGGTCAATTCCTACGTATAATCGAGTGAAAATTACATTGAAAGCACCAGATAGTTTACAAGTCTACCCACAAACACAGTCATTGCGTTTAACAAAATTCAAAGATGGCGGTCAAATGAGACGGTCACAATTGAGGAGTCCCATCTAATCCCAATTGAGAAGGTAGAGGGCTGCGATTAGATAGGGCTCCCCAATCCCCATTGCAGTGGCGGCTCGTGCAATCTGGCAACCATGCTTTTGAGGCCATTTAAACCTATGAAAAAGTATCGATATATTGGGGGTGCAAGTGCACCTCCTGAAGATCGATTGTTTTACATACGTTTAAATGGACCGAATACGTTGTTGCCACATTGCACGAGCCGCTACGGCCCCATTGTCATCCACTCATTCGACCGCTGAATTTTGTTAAACGAATTCATTGAATTTAAGATATGATTTTGAGACTGTTCCATGATTTTAATGAGATTTTCACGCGATTTCACGTAGGAATCGATCCTACATAATGCTGCAGAAAAAAATTGCAACATGCAGATCCATTAAAAACCTTTCGTTCCTGTGCTTTTCAATCAGAAATCACTCACCATCTATTGTAATGTTTCAAAAGCGGAAACAGCTGATTGTTTGAAACCAAACTTTCGAACGACCCTGGATTTCAGATTAGCTTATACACACACTCGTTTCCATACATCTCAGTGGCGTAGCGTGCGATTTGGCAACGTTGCCGTTCGTCCATTTAATCCCATGAAAAAGATCGAATGTCAGGGTGTTCGGTGAACACCTTCGCATTCGATCTTATACGTGGATTTTAATGGATACAATAAAACGTTGCCAAATTGCATGCTACGCCATACTGACACATCTTGCTTTCACCAAAAAGTCCTAAAAATCAATTGATTCACAGAAGGAAGTGAGCCTGGCGAGAAACAAGGTGGAACAAAATGCATATAAAAATTAAAACTCGGAAATAATACAGGAGCGAGCGCAAAGCCTGCGTGATTTCAAAATAGGCACGGCCGACGAAATTTTATTTCTCTTGACGGTAGAAGGAGGACGGTTTATCCTGGAAGGGGGGGACAAGGAAACAAAACGGATGAACACGACAAAGAACGCTGCTCAAAACATAAATATTTTTCATTTGGGAGGGGGGAAGGGTGAGAAATTGGCCAGGACCCGAACCTAAGTTTGGACTCGCGAGCAGGGGGGGGGGGGGGCAGAGGAACAGGGGAATGCCGTGAGAGAAAGCAATAATTATTTTCACCACCGCCATCGAGTTGCGTCAGTGGGAAATTATTATAATTACAGAGCCGCTAATTTCAATGTCCATTCGATCCAAGATAGGGGCGCCTCCCTCACTGCCCCAACCCCTAGCTCTCCGGAACGGATTTGGGATTTTCACATTAAGATGTAAAAGATTGCGGCCTTCCTAATTGGCTCGAAAATAAAAGAAAAACACGGGCTGTGTTCCCTGTTACTCGGGTTGTTCTTCGACTTCCTCCTCCCCCCCCCTTTCAACGCAACATGGACATCGTTGCCAAATGGGTTTGTTGCGCAATTTCGCTACAACAATGTAGAACCTCGATTTCTCACGTAAAATTCGGGAGAAAAAACAATGCGCACATTAAAAACGTATAAAAACCACTCATTAAGGTGAATCTTCAGCCTTTAGTACCGATTTCTGCCACCAGAGCGCTACCGTTCGATTAAAGTCAAATTACAGGCCGAAAGTAATTTATTTTTAAGAAGACGGAGTGTCAGTTACTAGATAATCGTCTGAAGAGTGCCTCTTCAAAAAATCTCATCAATAACTTCAAAAATAAGGCTGAAAGTACCAAAAAATGAAAAATCGCAAATCGATTCTTGTATCGAAATGCGATATTTCTCCATCTTTTTAAAAATAAATTACTTTTGGCGTGTAATTTGACTTTAATCGAACGGTAGCGCTTTGGTGGCAGAAATCGGCACTAAACGCCGGAGAATCACTTTAACTACACGCTACACTAGACACTGTTTGCACCGGCATACTACTATAAATAGACAGAGCCTCCGCGTTTATGTAGACAACCTCGTAACGGCAAAACGATGGAATTTCCTTCTAAATACTTGTAGATAATATTGGCTGTATTTGCTGTCTGGGTCTTTTCTAGCTAATCAAAGATTACAAAATAGTACAAGAATTGTAAGAATCTAAACAACACATTCAAATATTTGTAAGTTATACTGATGTTTACATAAACGCGGTAGCTCCGTCTATGTAGCTGTATGTCGGTGATAATAGTGTCTAGTGTAGCGCGGGTTGTTAAAAATGGAAGGGATTTCCTGAGTTAATGGCGCTTTGAAATTTTTTGATGATCGCATCGTTATATTTTCGCCGAATTTTACGTTAGAATCAATGTGTTATACATGGCTGTAGCAAAGTACGTGACAGACTCATTACACGGAAAAAAAAAAGATTAGTGAAAATAACCATACGGATACCTGATTTTGGCACCTGCTAGATGTTATGGTAAACTTGACCAGAAGTATGGTACATTTACCGATACTTTGAGTAAATTCGACATGCAGTCAGGTAACATCATCTAGTACCTAGTCAAAACATAATATACTTCTGGTTAACATTACCATAACATCTAGCAGGTGCCAAAATCAGGTATCTGTAAGGTTATTTTCACCAGTAGCGCACCGAGAGTTTCTTCATCTCTCTCTTTTCTCCATTAAGAAACGCATGTTAGACAAGGATGGACAAACGGGATAAAACCCCCTCCTTCTGTCATTTTCCTACTCATACATTCAAATGGGAAATGAGAGAGATGGAAAATATCCTGGTTGCGCCAGTGATTTTCACCATAGTTTTTTTTCCGTGTAGATAAGAAAATTCAACATATTTTGAAAATTCGGAGATGTTATGGCCTAGTCCGGCAACATTGGATCTGGTCGACCCACGACCTACGAGCACTTTCCTGAGCCTAATTCAAGAGGACGAGTCTTATCGACGGCTTATCTTCAAATATATACAAATGCAATCAATTATTTTTACCTTCCGCCAGATTTTCTTTCCCTCCCTTTAAATCATTCTTCTTCTTCTTTTTCGTACAAGCGTGGTAATCTTGGCCCTGATCCTTGTGTAGAGTGGGTTGTTGTAGCACGTTAAATAATGATTACACTCATTTGCCTGTTCATCCCGAAATGGGCTGATTAGTCCCTCCTCCCTCCTCCCTTTCTCGCCCGCAGAACGAATTGGGGTTTTGAGAGAGGCTTTGAAGATATGAATGAAAATTTTGACCCTCTCTATAGACACGGAAGACGAGAACACGTTAACGTGACCCGAATATTATGTGTAAATGGGTATGGGCAATGCTACGAAAAAAAAAAAAAAAGTTCAAAGACGATTCGTGTATAAGTCAAATGAAGTATTCGTCGATCAAATGTCAGTCGTATTTTTATACAGGAGAACCTCTCACAAAATGTTGCTTTTGATGCTTTTCCTTACTCTGAGTTAAGAGGAAGGGTAAAATTTACCCTTACGTGGTTCTTGTATTGTATTTCTTTAGTTATAAAAAAAAAAAAAAAAAAAATAATTGACACTAGCCGAACAAATGTACAGGTTGTTGTTGTTTCTTTTTTCAATTTTCTTTCCTAAAAGTTGCAACAAAAATAAAAAAACAAAAACAAAAAAACTTAAGATGTCAATTTAAGTTTAACCTTTTCCAGCAAGGTGGTACAACATATGTACCATTTTCTGTAACATGCGTTTCAATGGAATTTAAATGGACATTTTGCAAAAAACATGTGTGATCCATCAAAAGTCTTAGAAAATCGTCCTCTGTTGAACGGTCTAATAAAATCTAAAAAAAAGTCAGAATCCATAATGCGTGCTGGAAAGGGTTAAATGAAATAAATAAAGGAAAGTATGGTAAACTTCAAAAAGTCTCAGTATAATTTTAAGAGCAATAAACCATAGTGTTTTAAAATAGTAAATAAACTTTAAACTTCAAGTTAGAATAAATATATAATTGAAGTCACCTTTCTTCTTCTTTTTTTCAAAGAAAAATGATGACTCTAACTATGTGAACCAATGAGGCTCTTGCAAACTTTTGCTGTAAGCCAATGAATAGTTTATCTAATTTAAAACCCGTAATCAAAAATCACGAAAATCACACTTAGAAAGATTAAAATTCAGTAATAAACTCACATCTAACTGCAATAACGGCAAGTTCATAATGGCGGTTTCAACGCCGGTATCATGTGAGATTCCTGTTTATTATGTCACTGTCTCTACGGTGACACAAAGATATGTCTCAATTTCGATAGGAATCTCCCATAATACCTGCGTCTCTCCGCCATTAAGCCTGATTCTGAGAGTGAATTTCGTAAGTTTTTAGTATACTCATCGTCATTTTGACAGCTTTTTATGCAAGAATCAACTCTTCAATCCCATGTAGCAAAAGTTTGCAAGAGCCCCATTGATCAGTTTGATAGGTTTTATACTGAATAGCAAGTTGGATGCGGTTTGATACTGAAGTCCCTTTATGCGTAGCGTATTGCATATCCCGTAACCGGCCAAGATATGCAAAACGCAAAGCATCCAATAAATGTATTGAATTGTATCGTGTGCGTAACGCATTGCATACTCTGCCCCCCCCTTCCCAAGGATACATATAAGTGGGTTTGACGTTCATAGCCGTCAATATGATACCGGATCAAGGAATAAAACGCACTGGCAGGAGAGTTCACACGCCAACTGTGTTGCTTATTCACAAGTGCCTCATTTTCTTTATTGATTCTTGGGCGATGTTTGCATAGCTCCAAGGAGCGAAAAAAAAATAATAATAAAAAATAAATAAAGTAAAAACGAAGAATCACGACGAAAGAGCTCTTGAAGGAAGGGATTTCAGTATTTTGCGACGCTGAATACCCCTTTCCCTCTTCCTTGCTCTCTCCCTCCAACCCCTTTTCCCTCCGGTGACGATAAAGCGAAGATGATGAAGCGTCACATCGATTGCGACTCCTTTAATATTGCACGCTCACTTTTCAGCGTTTTCAGTCCCGTATCCTTTGATCGGCTCGATCCGAGTCCTCAAGCTCGGAGCTGTCAAACTTCAGCGCAGTTTCGCCAAATAAGTTCGCAGCGAACTTCCGTCACGATTTTGAGCTCAGATCCCGGCAAAAATTGACTAGAGAAAAAAGCTCACAAAAAACTTCCAAAAATTCTTCTCCAAAACTTAAAAATATAGCACATGCAGCCAGCTTTGCTTGTCCACAGTGGCGTCGCGTGCCATCTGGCAACTTTGCAATTTGGCCATTTAAATCCATATAAAAGGTCGAACTGTCGGAGGTGCACAGTGCACTCCCTCGAATCGATATTTTACATGGTTTTAAATGGTCAAATTGCAACGTTGCCAGTTGGCACGCGACGCCACTGCTTGTCCATGAAGCCGCGGTGGAAGCTCAAGCATCTTGACAACAATGAGTTTCCCCCACTTAAAGCTGTGTACAACAATTGATTGTTAATGAAGCACAAAAAATAAATAAATAAATAAATAAATAAATAAATAAATAAATAACTTCGCAATATTTCAATACAGAGGCGATTAGTGAAGGCAAAATCATTTTCTTTCCATATAAACCTATGTAAAATAATCAATCTTCAGGGGATTCATTACGGATAGTGGCGGCTCGTGAAATTTGGCAACCATGCTTTTTTGCCATTTGCACCCATGCAAAAGTATCGATATCTTGGGGGTGCAGTTGCACCTCCTGAAGATCGATTGTTTTACCCAGGTTTAAACAGAGAAAATACGTTGTTGCCACTTTCCACAAGCCGCCACTGATTACGGACAAAAATAACTGGTAGAATGTACCATCTGCATAGCTGATTTTGGAGTCAGCTATTAAGTATAGTAAATTTCACTAAATGATGGTAAAATTAACCGACAAGTTAATTTAATTTACCATAGTGTACGTTGCATTTACCATCCACTTGATAGCTGACTCTAAAGTCAGCGCAGATGGTAGATTCTACCCGCCTTTTTTTCCCTGCTCTGAATCCCTGAAAAATTGATAATTTATTTGCATAGGTTTAAATGGCATAAAAAAACATGGTTGCCAAACAGCGCGAGTCACCTCTTTAAATACAACCCTTATTTTCCACCATCCCTTACTTTTTAGGTGAAAGCAAAAAAAGTCTGGTAATGGACGAGCAAAAGAAATTGTTTGCTTATACATGACGATTATGACGAAGGATTCGAATGAATTTTATTCCGTCTCTGATGCCTTTTTTCTCTAGTCCATAAACTTGACAGCTTTGCAGCCGCAGTTTAAACTGAATACAGAGACAGGCTGCAATAAACACGACCGAAGATTAACGTGGCTTTTTGAACTATTCTCCGATTTGACAACTATCGCGAACCGAACTCTCAAGATTATGAAAGTTTTAAACATTTCAAACTCCGATTAAATATTTCGACTTGAAAGTTAGAATCCCGCCGACTTTAGATCGTTTCACCGCAAGTTTATGGTTTCTAATGAATTTTCCATGGTATGAACAAATAATATTGAACTCTTGGATTCTTGAACCCTTCTCCGAAAATAGAACTCACCGCCTAGCAAAATTCATGAAGGCACAGCTGTATCTTTCGGACGAAACACGACTAGAATCCATTTGAAAGTCGCTATTATTTGTGTGCGACTTCTTTTGCCGGCTTTGTTACTCCTCATAATCAGAAACTTTGTCGCACCACACGACAAAATATTAAATCTTGAAAAAAGGCTGTGCTGTTACTGAAAATCAGCATTGTAATCGAATAAGAGACTTTTGTTTGAACGCACCTTTTTCCAGAAACGTCATCAATTTTATTGAAGGCACACAAACTAATGACTCTGCTTTCAGAGAATTTTCTCGTTACACAATTCAACTCATTAAAAGCCAAGATATCTTATATTATATTTATAAGAATAAAGCTAAGTTCCCGGAGAACCGTTGCACCGTTCGGGAGGGGCCTGGTACCGTTCGATCGGGATCGGCTCCAATGCTTCGGGAAAATTATAAGTTTTTCCTTACGGGCCCCGCGTCCCTTTTTAAAATGCTAAAAACTTTTCTCTCAAAAAGTTGTGCGAGTGCGAAAAGGATGCGAATCAGTTCGTTTTGCAAGGGTGAGAGAGAGAAGCGAGATTTTGTAGTCCTTTTTTAAATGCATACGTGCGGAAGAGCATACGATTTTGTACGCGTGTGAGCGAGAAACGTGATGCTCTGACAATTTTTTTTTTTAATTCGATCGCACGATTTGACGTTACCATGGCGATGTTCATCATATGTTTTACTCGCGGGAGGAACCGTTTGGGTAGACGCATTTTAAGCGTGCCCATGGAACATGGCACGCTTATTCCGATCGTTTTGCTGCTAACAATATAATACAATGTATACAATGTAATAAGGCAGCCTATGCTTTCCACGTGTATTCCTATGCTGAGTGGCCTAAAGTTGAAAATCGGCTGTTTTTGAATTTTGTGATTTTTTCCTGTCGTGTCTGTTGCGTTTTGAGGATTGCAATGGTACAATTATGAAATCGTACCTTCTAAAGTTTGCAGCAAAAATAGTTGGATTCATTTTAATGCTTTAGTTTTTTTATAATTCCAATTAAACGACGGACTCACCACTTTTGAGGGGTAAGTGGAGTGCGGTGAGGTAATATTTTGCGTTTTATGTTGCCAACTTTGTTGTAATTTTACTCTGCTGTGTTGGTTTTACGATGAATAAATTTTTGTTTGTTTTTATGATTAATTTGTTGTGTTGGACATTGTTTTTGGGTTATTTTATTACGTTTATTGAATATATAATTGATTTTAAAGTACATTCGGGGTTTTTTCGTACGGGCGGCCGATAACGAGTCGTTGTGTGATGTTTTTTTTTTTTATTTATTATTGTTTTGCAGCCGGTGATTGTTTGGCTGCATTGGCTGCACTGCGGCTCACCTGTTCACTAATATGATAATCTTTCTCTGTGAATGTCTAGAGTCAGCTGATATTTTCGAATAGAAGGCGCGAAATAAAACCGATACAGATCATGGTTTTACTTATAGCACAGAATAATACAATCAGAAGGGAAACTCCCATAAGAGCCAATGGAAACAAGATTTGGAATTTACTGGCACAAACTGGCAACTGTGCCTACTCACTTCTCAAGATGGCGGACATGCTTTTTCAGGCTATACAACCAATCACAACTCGGCCAGTTGCCGAAGATCTGCCGAAGATTGCCGAAGATACTCACTTTCGAACAAGGCGGCCCGAAGTAAAGAATGTTTCAAAATGAATTAGAGTTTCCCTTCTGATTGTATTATTCTGTGCTTATAGGATACCTTCTCACAAAAGTAAAGCTTCAAGAAGAACCCGCTAGAGAGCGCGGAATGAAGTAGTCACGTTTCTTTGCCTTTATTTGATCAGCTGATAAATGATTTTTTTTTTTTTTTTTTTTTTTTTTTTTTTTTTTTTTTTTTTTTTTTTTTTTAAGCGCAATTTTTAACATTCAATCTTTTATGGGTTGAAAATGGATCTCATTAAAATAAACAAATTAGATCAGTATTCTTTTAATTTTTTAGTTTCGGGAATTGTTACAACCATTAACGCCTGTTCGAAAGTGTAAGCGAAGTTATGGTTTTTGTATTATTTTTTTAGAGGACGAGACAGGCTCAATTAATGGTATTTGTTTTGATGAAAAGGGGTCCATCCAGCTACCATTAGGAGTGCCCCCCCTCAAAAATGGATGGAACTTTCAGGGATGATAGAGCTAAGCATCATCTTTCAGAATATCTGCAGTTTTTTGAATTTGGTCAACTGGGAGTGGGAGTGCAGGGGGTCAAAGTCAAAACCTCCAATGCTCCATAACTTTTGAACGAAAATAGATATTGACGTGAACTTTGCACCAAAAGATGCGTATTTTAAAGATCTTTCGATTGATGTGCTACAGTGTTTAGTTCAAAAATATTTGACCCTTTTTTTGCATTTTGTTTTACTTTTGAAGTTTCCAAAAATCCGTTTTTTGAGTTTGAAAAATAGGCGCAATGAAGGAATCTGAACGAAAAACTATGGCGGCCATATATGATTTGAGAATTTTGAAAAACTTATGTCAAAAATAACATCAACGACCCAAAAAACCCGCTTCCACCAAGTTTCAATGAATTTCATCAATTATTGGTGGAGCAACAAATTTTTTTGTAGAATCGAAAGTCGGGACCCTATTTTTGGCCTAGATTTGAAACTTTACGCGGTCATAACTCTTGAACGAAATGTTTTTCGGCATCGCGGTTTGCGCCATCTGAAAGCTTATAAAATCAGCTTTCTTCACAGAAGTTTTTTGTTCAGATTCCTACGTTGCGCCTATTTTTCAAACTTATAAAACGAATTTTTTTCTCTACTTTTAGATTATAAATGAATTTTTACATCTGCATTGAGGGTTTTTTCGAGAAAAGTTGAAAAATGTGTTTGAACCCCCCAGAATACACCCCAAGAGGTTGTCAGGAGCTTATGAAAATATCAGAAATGAAAAATTTGAAGTCAATTTTCTGTCTGATTGTTTTGTTTCAAATCATTTGTTTCAGTAATTTTCGAGAAAAATGCCAGCAACGGATGCTCTGGCTCACTTTGTATATAAAATATAGTAGACTTCTTTTATTCTATTCAGGTCCTCTGGTATTTAATCACTGTCCGATGAGTAAAATAATTGAAATCTCATGCGCTGAGTCCAGACTATACTTCCTCTCTTTGAGAGAATCCAAAAATTAAATATAATCATCAAAGGTACCACTATACGGCCAGTTTTGTAAAATAAGCACATGTATGGAGAGGGGGAGGGGTGGAAGCTTTTATATGCGTAACTTTTTTTGCTTCTCATTGATAGAATGTCATCGAATGAAAGGCTAGAAACTCTGCAACTCTGGTAAGCAACTCTGTTTGCTTGAAGGGACGCATCGCAATGAAGTAGGGGACTACACTAATTATAGTTGTCAAAGTTGATGCATAAATTATTAATACTTCAATTAGTATGTACGTCTGTAATGTTTTTACTGGATGCTAATCATAGCATTTTTTCCAAGTAGATGATTCAGCCTAATTTTATCTTGAGTATTCACCATAAGGTTTCTCTGTACAGTAAAGCCTTTAATGAAAACATAGCAGGAATTGCTTTTACTGACATTAATTGTAATTGTTTAATTTTCAGATCCAAATCGGCCAATACTGTGTCTAAAAATTCAGATATTGAAAGGAATGACTCTATTTCGTCTCTATCAATATGTAGACATTTATTAATTACCTTCTTTTACCTTTCATCACCATATTCCACCAACAAAACCATGGCCTACCTATCTTTTCTTTCTCATTTTATTAAATTATAAATAGAATCTTTTACATCCATTCAACGCAGAATCGAACCATTTAAACTTCAAATACTCTATAATCAGTGATTTCATCCAAATTTTCATTATTGAATCATTCATGTATATTATAAATCTATTTATTCAATTCATATGTTAGTTACATACTACAATGTCTCCTTAAGAATTGCTGATGCATTTCAAACAGCTGTAATCCACAAATGAACAAAACACTGAACCAATTGTAATGTGTCACTGCAAAAACAACGACTCAAAAATATTTTTTTCAAATATACGTCTCAAATGCATATACATTGTCATATTTTCTTAATCAAAGCTCCAACAGCACTTCCTGTACCTTAAATAATATACAATAAATTGACAAATCTTCTCCCATGAACTACATTATAATAAATATATTTAAACCATGTATGCGTAAGCCTTTATGCAAAACTTATTTCTGCAAAACCCAGCAGAGCAGAAGACCAAATAAAACAACTTATGCGCAGATTTTTATGTTTACAATTCACAGGCACGCTTTTCCAATACATGCAATGTATCGGAGCTTCCCTGCTTGTTTTAATTGCGACTTAATGATATCGATTCTAATATCGATGTATAGCTTCAACTTTTTATCCATGTATTTTCGTAGATATACTCAATAGGACAGTCACAGTGCTGCTAGCTGTGTCGAGAAACATACAGTCACTTCAGACTTAATAAAAAATTTGTATCTTTTATGTTAAATATACGACAGCACTGTACAGTTTTCGATTGATGATGGCTTGACGCGGTTGCTGTATCGCTTCGTGATGTATAGGGCTTCGATATTTATCATATGTTTCATACGCAAATTTACAGAATAGTACAATCAACGAGTGATGACTTGATGAGATCGGTGCATTGATTCGATACCTCGAATATAACCTTGCAAATTTGAGCTAGGTTTCGAGAATTTATAAAGAAACTAAATGATTAGGGACATTAAGGTTAATATTGATAAGTTGAGACGGTGGTTATATTTTCTTATTAATAATAAACTGTCAAATATTACTGAGTTAAGTAAATAATTGGCTTCCTGTTGTAAATGCGTTTTTTTTACTTTAAATGTGCAAGTGATTCATCCAAGAATACTACTTACTAACGAACCAAGAATATGTTTGCAGATTTTTTCATTTTTAAGTTGGCGATTTGAGTTGTTTTCGTTTCAGTTCGCGTTTTGGCAAGGTTATATTGTTTTTAAGGTCTTTTTTTTCCGATTTAAACAAAAAAAAAGAAAGAAAACAAAGTTTCGATAGATCTCTTGAGCCTTGAGTAAGTATTTTTTTATGGTTCATTTGATTATATACCTGTTATTTCTTAATCTGTGCAGTAATATTAGTGGGCCAGTACGACGTTTATTTCGAAATAGACGGTTCTTTTAGTGATGACTTGGTGATGACGTCATTCGGTGATGAGCGTTCCAAACAAAGACAAACTGTCTTTCTTGCTCTCACGTAACCCCCATGTTGTACTGCTATACTATAATTTAAAAAAAAAAAACTCTATTTAGAGACACCTTTTGTGAAATATTTTTTGGCAGAAATGCATTCATCAATTTTAATGCGATTTTGCTATTAACATGCCGTAATACGAGGCCCTGTGCTCCTGTGCATACGAATCAGGACACTAGAAAGCAGTGGCGGCTCGCCAGGTGAGGCAAGTGAGGCGACAGAGATCCATCACCTCACATTTTTGAAGTTTGAGAAAGAAAAAAAAATTAAAAAAAAACATACAAAGGTTTAAATAATTATTATTCCATCGCCCTTTCTTTCAATAGTCCAAAAAGTATGAATGGAACATAAAATTATCAAAAAAGTTTATGTGAAGAGGATTTAAAAAAAAATCCTGTACACCTCTCATTTTCGTCGCCTCACCTCCACGAGCCGCCAGTGCTATAGAAAGAGGTGGGTATACAATATATTACATACATATACATATATTGCCAAAAAACGGCAATTTGCTGCGAAATCGATGGTCAAAAAGCGCTGAAAGAATGACCCCAAATAATAGGGGGTGTATAATGTGTATATGACCCCACGTCCAATAAGCTTAAAAAATTAAAATCTTAGATGAAGTTTGCTTGAATTTTCGAGCCAACCTATTTCAAAAAATTATTGTCGTTAATAAAGGGCTGTTTGAAAAAGGCATACTTTTCCCGCGCTAAGTTTCTCTTTCACTCTTCCATAGATTTTTGATTTACTGAAACGCAATGTCTTATACTCTTACATGTCAGTTCAACGAAAGGTTATTGTAGGTGTGCGATCTCGGTCATGCGTATTTGTTCGCTTATCCCGAACTTCTCATTTTATTGTGAATGCATCAGGTTTCTCACTCTCGCGCTGTCTCTTTCTCTCCTTTCCTTCTTTTGTCTGTACAGTTCTAAATCGTGTAATCCACATGCGCTAATATGACGCATTCTAATGCGCCATTCTAGGGGTTTCGGCGTCTCCATGAGCGTCAAAAAAAATTGGCGGTTTTGGATCGACTTGAGAACGACTACCCCTAAAATGTTTAAGTTTCATGTAAGGGGGTGGCGGCGGGGGTTATGCTATTTATGCCCTTCCAAATGATGACTCCTGTTTTCTAAACCTTTACTGTACATGAGAAAATACCACTGTAGTGTAGTATTTCAGGAATAATAGAATAAGTTTTTAGATTTCGTTCTTCGGAGCAAGATTAGATGGGCGAATAGCAAACGGAGTTAGGGAGTGGATGATATCAAGTCAAAGTCTAGCTTGAATAAACAAAAATCACGCGAAACGGAATGATGCTTGGCCGCGAAGCGGCCACCGGCCACTAGTTTTATATAAAGATACTTTAAAAACCTATAAAATACTTTTATCTCTGAAACACAGTACTATCGGCGAATTAAAGATTGTCGTGAGATTTTCACGAGCTAAGTTTCGCCTTCAAGGTTCAGGTTCGGCCACTCTTCATACTCCTCACACTTTGCAGGCGAGCGGCCAGTGCAAGTGGGGCGGGAAAGCCGTTGCAGATCATTCCCACACTCATACCCATAACTGAAAATGTGTGAAAATCTCGCGGCAATCTTTAATTCGCCGATAGTACGTGTTCAAAACAATTAATGCCTTGATTTGTAACCGATTTTTAATTTGTATATTTTAAAAGAACATAATGTGTTTTCTTGTTCTGATTAAAATACGAGTGATGTGTTCTATACCTCGAAATCGGCTAAATGCACGTTACTTGATTTGAATCAACATAGTCGGATCACAAAAGTGAACCTAAAACACTGTCACTGAAGTGAAAGATTGCCAGCAGCATGGCGATATGTGCACCAATGTAACGGATAGTATAATTGCCAGACTTCTAGTGTTTGTACCATTGTTCTTGAAAATGTTTAGAAAATTCTAGTTCTATGACCATATTCTGGTACTAACACCAACATTTCCTGGTCAACATACTAGACTTTCTGTCGTTCACATATTATTGTGCTTCTGATAATATGACTAGAATCTGGTATTATGACTATCGCTTTTTTTTCAGTGTGAGATGCACAAATGACAAGTGCCCGCGTGCCATTTCCACCCCAGAATCGGTAGGCAACATGCACGAAGCATTCGTGCGGAGATTTCTTGCAGGTTGTCTACCGATTCCGAAGCGCAGACGGAACTCATCGTTTGAGCATCAGACAATGAGAGTCTCAAGCTCAACTGTTTGATCTCACTTTATAAGTTATTTTGCTTGGGATGTGAAACGTTCGAAGCACACTTCGTATTTTTCACACTTTAAACAAAAGAACACAACCTTTATAGTCAGTATCAGAGCATCAAAGCAGTTTGCATTGGGTCTTCATAAATTGAATCCGATATTTTATTATTGTATATTTTGTGAGTAGGAACACAAATGATACCAAGAAACAAGTTCCAAGGTGCAATAAACAATACAGAAAAAACCTTTGTCAAAATGCAAAAAAATGCTGAGGAGTGGAAAAACATGTCACTAAAAAATTGCATTTTTAAAATGCTAATTTAGCAAAAAATATTCCGTAAGTATAGTAGAAACTATTGCTAGTTTATCAAAAAAAAGTGCTAGTGAAGCAAAAATTGTTGCAAAATCAGCAATATTTTTTTGGTAATTTAGCATTCTATATATTGTAATATTAGCATTGTAAAGTGTATTCACCGTTTTTTTTTATTGCAATTTTAACAATCACAATTTGCATTGAAGATAAATGGGTCAACATTTTTTTTTTTTTTTTTGCAGGGATTCTACAATCAAAACCTCTATACAACCATTCACCTACAAAAATCCGCACGAGAGTGCCAACGCCAAAAGCGGCTCGTACTCAGTGGCGTACCGGAGGCCCCCGCTGCCCCCGCGGCGCGGGGGGGCCCCAATTAGGGCCCCATGATTACATCTGACCCGTTTATTTGACAAAATATAACATTTGAAATAATGAAGATAAAGATGGAGAAGGAAATAAATAAGTGTAATATTAAAGTAAAAAGAGCTGCTTTGTTCTTCCGTTAAATGTGGTAAAGTGGCCATGCATTTTCCGTGGTATTAAATGGATATTAAGGCTGTCAGAAACAGAAATTCAGCTCTTTTCTTTTTTGGGAGAGAAACGGAATTTTACAGCTAAAACTGCGTGAAAAAACATCTCGAGAGCACTCAATTTTCAAAAAATTTCAAGGGAGGATCCCCGAGCCCCCTCTAGATGGGGGGGGGGTCTTTATAAACCCTCCATTTACTGTGTAAAAATGTAGGGGGCCCCCAAAGTTTCCGGTACGCCACTGCAGTCGTACTATTTGGAAACTATGTTTTTTTGCCATTTAAACCTGTACAAAAGTATCGATTCCTCAGGGATTCAGTGAATCCCCTAAAGATCGATTATTTATTTCACGTAGGTTTGAATGGGGAGAATTCATTGTTGTCAGATTTCACAAAGCGCCACTGGCCGATGCATGAATTGATTGTTGTCCTTCGAGTCAGTAAACAAGCGCATTTAGTTATTCATTCACAAAAAGCCGCCATTCAGGACCAAACAAGGCTAAGCTTTACGGGCGCATGGGCCGTGGGTGGACGGACAAATGGCTGTTGGTCGCCGTCGCAGGGGATAGTTTAAAAGGAGACACGACCACATACTTAACGAATTCCAAGTTTAAGAGCGCGGCTAAGAGGATTTTAAACTTGAGACTTGAAGGCGCGGTGGAGTCCTCCCTCAGCCCCCCCACCCCCCTTTATACTTGGTCTCTCTAACCCCGAAGCAGTCAGCGGGATGCGGAAGTGCCGCAAGCGAACGCCATTTACGGTCACAAGTGGGGAGGAACCCTTTCTCTACGTTCCTCCTAATTCGGGGACGGGAGGATTAAATGAAGGGTGATCAGTGCTGCCGTTTTTTCAAATAATTATAAGCATTTCTCCATTTAACTGAATGTAAACTGTTTCAGCGGCGGCTCGTGCAAGTTGGCAACAATGTTCTACCTCCATTTGATTCTTCGCTAAAAAAAATCGATTTGAAAGTGAGATCATCAAAAAGTGGTCAAAAATCAGAAAAGCTATTTCTCATCAATTTATTATTTCTAAGCCTCAAGGACCAATTTTCAATCTCAAATAACACTTTTAACTACGATTTTTACGCCTAAACGACATAATGTGTCCGGCTGTTATGAACGTAAAACCAGATTTTTTCATCATAAGATACCTCTTACTCACCCGTCTCGCGAGATTTCCCACGTGTTTTGACCCGCTGATTTCAAAGGCCTTAGTTTTTACTCAAAACTCATACTTTTTCCAGAATATCTAGAATTTTTTGCTAAGAAGACGTAATTTCGAATTTACGTAAAATCTAGGCCAATTTAATGAAAACTATGATAGCATTTTCGAAATCAGCGTCTCAAAATACTTATGATAACGATGAAAGTGAAATTGTAGGCGTAGAATTATTCTAAAACACTGAAAATTAGTAAAATTAACACTGATGGATGGTGAATGTCGCGGACACATTATGTCGTCTTTGACGCTTACTTTTTAACTAGATTCCCTAAAGATAGGACGTTGAGTGAGACGAATAAGTTAACCCTTTAAGGTCCAAATTAGTTCATAAGAACGCCAATTTCGTTGATTTAGATAAGGTAGTTAACTGATCGTACTCGGGGGAGTTGGAATTGCCTATACGACAAATTGAAGGCGCTCGCACGAAAATGTATCTTTTAAGTGTTTTTATCGATCACGTTTACCCCGATTGAACACTGCAACAATGTAAAAAAAATGAGAGGCGAGAACTGAGTATATTCGGATTTATTGGCCCATTAGGGTTTAATAAACCTTTGTTTGATCAACGAGTTTTAGACTCTAAGGACGGTGCAGCGATTGGATGCGATTTTGCACATTTGTTTACCCAAGCGGCTTGTTTGTTTACATTCTCATCAGAGGTACCACTGTGTTTTACGGATAACAGAGTTAATTGTCAATGAAACTGTTAATTTCAATCATGATGCACCTCAATAATGCCTATGATGCCCAAAAGAATCCTTAGCTCATATACATGCCCAACATTATTTGAAAACGTTAAGTGTTTTTTTTCCCCCTCTCAAAAAACGTAATCTCAGAGTTAAAAAAAAATAAAAAAACGTGAAGATGTTTGCTCCAGCGAAAATACACGTGCTGAAAATTCCCAAAAATGGTTTTTGATTAAAAGCTGCTTAAATTTATTGAAAATCGGTCCAAAGAAAACACAAAAAGTAGGTCACTAACCCTACGGGGGCAAAGATGGGTTATAATATAAACGCATAAATACAAGTCGATCAGCAAAAGCATGCAGTGAAAGATTACACTGTCAGAAACTCTGCGGCAATGGAGTATTTGCACTCGACTAAAACACAAAAGCTACTTAAAAAAAAAAAAAATAAAATAAAAAAAAAAAAAAAAAAAATGTGGAAAATCGTATCTAATGATGGCACCCAATGAAGTAAGCATCCAAAACGACAAAATGTGTCCGTGACATTCACCATCCATCAGTGTTACTTTTACTAATTTTTAGTGATTTAGAATAATGCTCATCCTATAATTTCACTTCATCATCGCTCTCGTATGTATTTTGAGACGCTGATTTCAAAAGCGCTATCAGTTTTCATTGATTTGGCTTAGATTTTACGTGAATTCCAATTTACGCCTTTCTCGGTTAAACAAATTCAGAAATATGGAAAATGTATGAGTTTTGAGTAAAAAATTTGAAATCAGCGGGTCAAAATACGAGGGCATCATCGCGGTAAGGAGAGAAAGAGGTACCTTATGATGAGAAAACCTGGTTTTACGTTCATGATAGCCGGACACTTCATGTCGTTAAGGCGTGGAAATTCACCCAGTGTTTCTCCTGTCTCAATTCTACAAATGGGACGGTATTTTAACGAGTAATTTGAACCTTGAAATGTCACTGAAAAGTTTTACTTTATGCTTGAAAGGTTAACAATGATGATCTTTGATAACCTTTTTCTCGCTGATTTTGTGCAATTTTTTCCAATTGATTTTTCTTCGATTTCAGCCCGTAGTGCGCCATCTATAGGGGAATAAGAGGGGAGGAAGAGATTGAAGGAGAGGGGAAGACAGGGGAAGAGAGACGAAAGTTTCAGAAGTTTTGATGATGATAATCTCTCTGTTCGAAACAAACAAATTATGCCACTTTAATCAGCCCTCGCCGCCGTTAAGTCACAAACGTTGATCATTTCGCCGCAGCCAAAACTGGGTCAAGTTCCCTTAATCAGCAAGTTATGAGTCGTTTGATCGTGATCCGAGCCTTTTTGTACAGAGCATAGTAGAGCAAAAGAGCATCCACTGCTGCACTGTTGCCGCACATTTAAATTTATTATTGCTTCGGGAAATTAGTAAAGAAAGGAATGCGCGTATTTGAATAAGTGATGAGCCCTGTAGCCACGATACGATTTTAATTACCGAATATCACAATACGTAGGGAGAGAGGGTCTCCGGTCTACCGGTGGTAAGTAAACTGACCGTTTTTTAGTCTGGTTCTGGTACTTAGGTCAGAAATGTTTTACTTGCAAGGTACACACTGAAAAAAAAAAGAATTGGTTCGCCCTACTTATTATTAGAGACATTTTCGAAACCAAATCTATTGGTTTTACTTACCCATAAATTGGGTACCTACTCAAACCAATAAGTATATTGGTACTCGGTACCAATATACGAGACCCGGGTACCAACTAAAAGTGGTACGGTACACCCACTTTTGTAGGTTGTACCTACCCAATATAGTTGGTACCAGTTAGTTACCAATTATTGATTGGAGTACTTAATGTTTTCGGTTTGTGCGACCGATTAATTTGATTGCGCAAATTTCACTTCAATAATAATCAGTAAGACGAACAGTTTTTTTTCGGTGTATATGGAGGAACAGGTATGGCCATTGGACAGGAAACAGAATTTAGATGATTTCTGAGTATATGCTGCTTGTTGATGACGTCAGTAATCATTGAATGACGCAGCTGTCACCCATTATTGATCAGCGTGCTGACTGGCGAATTTTCGAGCACTGCATCTGATTTGAACTTCAGCACCTGATGTGACGCATAGCCGTCACAATCACCAAGCTGAAAACTGGGGCTCTGCCGCCTGTTTACACCTGCCCCTCCATACATACATATACATTGGTTTCTACATATAATGCCTGCTGCAGTAGCGTACACAAGAATTTGTCTTTCTCTTTCCCCATTTGAACACGTGAGTAGGGAAAGGACAGAAACAGGGGCTAGAACGTGTCTTCAGCCCCTATCTCTTCCTTTTTTAGTACATACACTCAAACGGGAAAAGAGCGAGAGGGACTAATTCCTGCGTACGCCATTGGCCTGCTGTTCCCCGAATAGTTCCGATCCTCGGATGTAAGTACTAGCGAGGGAAAAAAATAAGCGGCCAAGGTATGCAATACGCAACACACATGCATATGGTGAGTTGCGTATTGCATATCCTGGGCAGTTATCTTTGTCCCGGCTAGTACACCCAAACTTGATGATGAAATGTGCTTCAGGTCGATGTCTATGAGTTCAAGGGGCGGGAACGGTCGGATTAAATCTAATCCGCAAAAATGAGTTGTCCATCAAAATGAGTAATCGTACACCCTGTCAAAGTCTACGAGGTATTTTTACTATAATGGAACGCAAAAAAGAGGTAACACTGAAGGAATGATCGTTTACGACAGACCACAAACTTTCCTCGGAGGACCAATGGCCATCCATTCATGCCTTTCAGTATCCGATTTTAATCATCCCTGTCTCAAAATTGCGTAAAGTTTCGCGCAAGGCTTTGACGGCGCAAGGCCGGCAGAGCGGGCGGGCGTGTAGCAGACTGAAATAGAAGAGCGAGTACACGAATGAGGAAATGGAGGGGAGGGGGAGGGAGCGAGGGGAGGGGGTTAGGCCACAGAAAAGTGGTGAGGGATTAGGAACCAAATCTAGTTAAAGTTGCTGGTTAGCCGGTATTATGACGAAAACTCAAACGTCGACCGGCAGCTATCCCCCCTTTTCACCCTCCCTACCCCCCCGCCTCTCGTACCCACCTCACAGATGAAAACCCTCCTTACAATCCGCATTGTTATTCAAATTATTTTAGCGTGTCCCTTCTTGATTATCATCGAACGACCTGAGCCTCGCGCGGAGAAGTGGGTGACTGAAAAGGGATTCGGACAGATGGGGGAGGGGGATACGTCCGGCAAGATGAGGGGGAGCAAAGGGTCCTTCTCGTCCCCGAGATTTATGTCCCCAGTTTTAGGGGATCGCAGCTCGGTTTTGGCAAGGTGGGGGGGGGTGGTTAAGAATGCGCGAAACGTCGAGTTGCTTCAGAAAGGTTTTCATCTCCGAATCATTTTAGTTCTATATCATCACTATGCCATCGCTGCACAATGATCTCAGATCAGAAATGTGTGGTCAAAAATCAGTGTAAAAAAAAAGTAATTAAAAATCATCGTTTACTACCTATTAAGGTTAATTTAAAACTTTCAAGCGACATTACTTCGTTTAAATTACTTGAGCAATGTGTTCTGTGTGATTCAATTAAGTCTTGAAAGGTTATTAGTGATTGATTGATCAGAAATTTACTTTCTGAATTTTGGCCACTTTTTGACGATCTCGCAGACCATAGTGCGCTACGATGTCAATTGTCGCGGATCCATTTGCGATTCGAGCGACTGCCTCCAAAACGTGATTTCAAGAAAACTTTTTAAAGTTTTCAATCCGATCCGATAGATGGCGCCAAGAATGTCGTTTAACCGATCTTGCGAATACTTTTTTATTCGCTAACGATTCCACTATGGATGATGAAAAGACGACACCGCTCAGGTCGAAAGAGTGACAATGACTCACAAAAGGAGGCTGATCTGTAATATTTAAGTCCCTCCGATAGCGGAAACACCGTCGGCTTTGAAATTTGATTAAATTTAGATTTTCATCGATAGTTCCATCGGTTGACGAAAAGATTATATAACATCTGATCGTTTTCATGCTCGTTATAGTCAGTCTGCTGGACTGGACTAAAGTGGACAGTATTTTTGTCTACTGATGGAACCATCAGTGAGTAAATTTTATTATTTTCAAATGGCGGTCATTGATTTCATTGCTTAGAACCAAGTTGACGAAAAACAAAATGAAAAACTCACAATTTTCGCTCCGGTCATAAACTAAACATCAGTTTTAAACTCACCTAAAACAAACAGAGAGGAATGAAAAGTTAGATTACTGGTAAATACTCGTTTATCAAAACATTGCAAGATCTTTGAAAAAAGGAGAAAAAAATCGACTGTTACACAGAAAAAAAACTGAAAGAAATGCTCGACCCCCTAATAACGCTACTTACGCCACTACTATTATTTATATCCACCAATCGAGAAATTGCGTGATACAGCCGGAGAATTCATATTCAAAGTCCTGAGCGTTATAATGATAGGGATTATAAACTCGTTCTGAGATGGACGCAATTTTTTAACTAACCTCTAACAGATACAGTCTATTACAAGGGGAAAAAGTGCTGAATTGAACTCTTTTTTAGTTAAAAGTATGGATATACCACTTAAAAACTGTCAGTTTGACTGGTTGAAATAGTTAAACTACCTCCAAACCGTGTAAATTCAACTAACTTAAACAGCCAAACTGACAGTTTTTAACCTTTCCAAACTAGAGTCCATTCCAATGGACATTGGAATAACATTGAATCTTATGGAAAACATAAAAATACAATATGCGCATCAATTCAGATGAGGAGACAGCGTTCAGATCAACCATGTTTGTCAAAAATCCGTTTCTGAACAAAAGTAATTTCAGGTCTGAAATGGTTAAGATGTGTCAATACTTTTAACTAAAATAGTGTTAAATTCAGCACTTTTTTTTTCATTGTAGATATACGTACGTACTATGACTTTCAAAAGGAAGTACCCAGGTACCAAAAATTTACCAAAAACCGAAACCGAAATACCAAATTTCACCGAAATTTTTACCATTTTAAATCCCGGCAATCTTTAAACAATTTTGCGGATTTTAAGTGTTTAAGAAATAAACACAATGACTCTTTAAAACGCGTCATGAAAAATCGAAAATTCTGTTGAAAACACCAGAACAATTTGACAAAAACAATTTCAATCAGAGTACTATATTTTGAAAGTCATAGTACAATAGGATTCATCATACTAGCGCTTCACATACAGCTGGGGTCGCGCCATGCACAGTTCTTAGAAGAAAGTATCACCGCCAAAGGCGGTTCCAGCAATCTGTCAACTGTATATTATTCTCATTTAAATGTATCAAAATCAATCGAAAAGTGAAAGGGCCGTGACCCTCTGAAGAATCGATTGTTTCGCATGCGTTCAAATGCATGGTTGTCAAGTATAGCTGGACCATCTCATGATCAGCGCTTCAAATTTGGTAAGCAGAAAAAAAGAAGATAAACATATCCGGAAAAAGTGTAATATTTCTATCCAGCGTGCGGTGAGGCTTACATCGCTTTGAAAGAATTCAAAGAAGAAAAGAAAGGAAATTAAAAGGGATCGGGGAAAGAAAATTGTAATTGAAACGTAATTCCTAGGAAATGATACCTCAAGAAAAAAAAGCAGAGGAAAGGTTTCATTTCATTTCATTTCCCCTCGAAGTTCCCTGATAGGCATTGGTGCTCTTTCTAGGCATCGTCAATGACCCTTTGAATGGGGGCACTAGACTTACGAGCAAACCCATTCAGCTCTGACAGTCCGACCATATTATAGTCAGTCTGTAGAATTTCCTAACGACAATATGCCGCTCGACCGAGAGTGACGATGGTTTAAAGAAACATTGTCAGCTGGAGTGTGGATTAACGGCGCACTTGTATTTTAAGCTTTTCAGCTCAGAAACTTTCTAATCTCCATTGATCATAAGAAAAACAATGGTGGTCGCTTGTGGTCTATGACGATAATATGTCTTTCCCATTTAAAACTATCAACGATAATTCACTGCTGGGAGAGAGATTTTTCTCACTTAGAATTGATGTTCGACGCGAGTTTTCATGGAAAAACTTTGGTTGCCATTACAGGTTGCACGAACTAATCAGCGATCGAAAAAAGGGCCAAAAACAGTGAAAAAAGTACGTAAAAATTATGGTATTCGAATTTTCAGGCTTAATTTCATACTTTCCAGCGTCATTTCTAGGTTTAAATTACTTTTAGGTTAAATTAGTGATTAAAATTGGCCTTAAAAGTTTATAATGTCATAAATTGATCAGAAAGCTTTCTGAGTTTTGGCCACTTTTTGACGATCGCTGACCAGTGGCGGATTCACGGGGGGGGGGGGGGGGGGGGGTAGATAGTGTTCATACTGTTGCTTAAGTGTAAGCAACTAGAGAGTACGAGGAATCCGATCCTGGCCTTGAAATATTTTTTGCTGTTTTAGTTCGAAAGTTGTGACGATTTAAACTTTTTTCATCTTTTCGCATGTTTGAGCGGATGTGTCGACTGTGTGTTCAGAAGCGATCTTTACATGGTCTCGGAAAAGTGCATTTTCCGATCTTAAAAAAATTTTGTAGGCAAAATTGAGGTAACCAGATCGATAACCCTGACTCTGAGGAATTTGATGCATGTTTCAAATTTTGTCTATCTACGCTACTTTTGCCCAAAGAGATGTGAGAAGTTTGAGTAACTTTTTAGAGATGTGCTCCAAAAAAACAGTTTTCGCGAGGGTTTGGAAAAACTCTTCATACGGGCGGAAAAACAACCGAAAGAAAATTTGAGCTTATGTATGAAAAACGAGAAAGTACGAGGAATCCGACCCTGGCCTTGACATATTTTTAGCTGTTTTAGTTCAAAAGTTATGACGATTTTAAATTTTGTAATTTTTTCGCATTTTCGAGCGGAATGATCCAGCGCGCCAGGTGCGCCGGTTTTTTCGCGGGGCAGTGTAGGTAATAGGTATATGAGTTTATTGCTGAATTTTAATTTCTGAGTGTGATTTTCGTGATTTTCGATGGTTTTTACATCAGATTGGAATATTCATTTCCTCGCGGCAAAAGTTTGCAAAAGCCTCAATCATTAGCAGTTATCGATTCATAGTTCACCAAATAATCGCCACGAACCAGAAAAGATTATACACAGTTCATAAAAACATCAGATAATATATGTGATCTTCAGAGAAACCACAGTAAAAATTAAAGCTAGAAGCAATAATAAAATTGCCGTGATACCTTTATCCATGATTTATTGTGAAATAGTGCGAGCGCTTTCAGCCATACAAGGGGCCATCATCAGGCAGTAACACAAACCAAATAAAGCGGCGTAAAGCGCAAATTAAAATTTACAAACAAACAAATACAGAAGCAAAACTCCACAAAGTATGCTGGAAAATCAAGAAACTACTAAACTCAAACATAATGAATAAAACATTTAAAGAATATAACATAAGACTAATTAAACAGTCCATAAACAGAACAGTTTTTGAACAGTTTGAGTTTAGTAGTTTCTTGATTTTCCAGCATACTTTGTGGAGTTTTGCTTCTGTATTTGTTTGTTTGTAAATTTTAATTTGCGCTTTACGCCACTTTATTTTGTTTGTGTCACTGCCTGATGATGGCCCCTTGTATGGCTGAAAGCGCTCGCACTATTTCACAATAAATCATGGATAAAGGTATCACGGCAATTTTATTATTGCTTCTAGCTTTAATTTTTACTGTATATTTAGATACCTCTACAAGAATGTTTGATTATTCAGAGAAACCGTTATGGGACCTCAAAGGTCATTTCTTACAAAGAGCGCACTTGCTATTTCCTACCGTAAACAATAGAATTAAGGCACTATTGAGGGGTCATAATAAGCAAGTGCGCAGTTAAATCCTAAGGAATCCTAATTATTAGTCCAGTTTATATACGCGCAGCTGCTATTTCCTGCCGTAAACATTTGAATTGAGGAGGAGTGATTATTGAGGGCTCAAAAACAGCATAGGTATGCAGTTCCAAGAAAATCCTAACTGGCAAGAAGAATTTCTTAGAAACAGCGTAGCTTCTATTTCATTCCGTAAACGATTGAATTAACTGAGGTAGTGTCAAAATGGAGGTCTCACGCAAAACAGCAGTCGTGCAGCTCCAAGGAAACCCTGACTACGTAGCAAGACGGTTTTTCTTAGAAAGGATGCAGCTCCGATTTCCTGCCATTAACAATAATTTAATTAAGGCAGCGTCATTACATACTAATACACAGGGCTCATAAAACATCATAGGTGTGAAGTTCCAAGAACATCTCAACTAACTCGCAAGAAGAATTTCTCAGAGAGCATGCACGATTGCACTATACTCTGTTCACGATAAGAAGGCGGGTGAGAATTCAGGAAGTAATGCACTGTTTAGCAACAGTGCGGCTATGCCGGCTACAGTGGCCGCAGTGGCCGTTGTTCTCCCGACCTCTCTGTTGGCACGGAGGATTTCCAAGAACCGGCAGACTCTAAAATTTACACACGTCCAGTAAAGATTGCAAACGGTCTAAAATACGAAAAAACGGACAAAAATTTCGCCCTAAAGGACCAAAACTCGGCAAAAATAGTCGAGTTTGAATATTGACGACTCTCAGAAATTCGATATTAGACGAAATATCCTGAATTAAATTCGGACTGAAAAATACGAGTTTCTGTGAGTCATCAATATGCAAACTCGACTTTTTTTGCCGAGTTTTGGCCCTTTAGGCCAAAAATTTCGTCCGTTTTATCGTATTTTGGACCGTTTGCAATCTTTACTGGACGTGTGTAAATTTTAGAGTCTGTCGGTTCTTGGAAATCCTCCGTGCCAAGAGAGAGGTCGAGAGAACAACGGCCACTGCGAAGGGTTGCAGTAGCCGGCATATCCGCACTGTTGCTAAATAGTGCATTACTACCTGAATTTTCACCCGCCTTCTTATCATGAACAGAGTATAGAGCTATCAGTCGCGTGAGTAGGAAGGGGTGACTGTGAAATTATACACCCCCCCCCCGCCCCTCGCAAAATCTCTGAAGATTCGAACATGTAAGTACGGAGAATTGTCATCTAGCCTTTAATCGGCTGTAATAGAAGACATGCTATAATTTTCAAGCATCCTCCCCGCAGGGGGCCAATCCCTCACCCAAATTCCTTCTACGATGAAAAAGAGAATTCAACTCTTTGACACCCCCCTCCCCCATCGCCCTAGAACAAAACTCTAGTTACTCCATTTGCTTGTAAACGAGTCATTCTTTTCTCATTATTATGAGAAGGGTGGAGAGAGTGAGTGAGAGAGAGAGAGAGATAGAGAGAGAGAGAGAAAGGGAGGGAGAGAGAGAGAGGGGGAGAGAGAGAGAAAGAGATTTTAGATTTATTTATTTAGGCTGGCGCCAATAGGACCATAGTTCCTTTCTACCTTGACACCAGCTAAACTTTACAGATAAAATAATTAATACATAAGTTTACAAATTACAAGAGAGAGAGAGAGAGAGAGAGAGAGAGAGAGAGAGAGAGAGAGAGAGAGAGAGAGAGAGAGAGAGAGAGAGAGAGAGAGTGAGTGAGTGAGAGAGAGAGAGCGAGAGAGAGAGAGAGAGATTTTAGATTTTAGATTTATTTATTTAGGCTGGCGCCAATAGGACCATGGTTCCTTTCTACCTTGACACCAGCTAAGCTTTACAGATAAAATATTTAATACATAAGTTTACAAATTACAAGAGAGAGAGAGAGAGAGAGAGAGAGAGAGAGGGGAGGGAGAGGGAAAGAGGGAGGGAGAGAGAGAGAGAGAGAGAGAGGGAGAGAGGGAGAGAGAGAGAGGGAGAGAGAGGGAGGGAGGGAGCGAGCGAGAGAGAGAGAGAGAGACAAATTGCCAGATCCGCCTCTGATGAACGTGCATCGGGGGGGGGGGGGGGGTGAATCAATTTGCGTGATCATATTTAATGCTTTACATCCCATCGTCTATACGAGATGCACCTTTGAGGTGAATCACTTTTCAGTTAACGCTCGCACCGCTCCAGATGATCTGTTGCGGTTCCGTCACGCGGAACACTTTTCATTAATTCTTTTTCATTTCATTTTATTTTTTTTTGTTGAATGGCACGGTGTTCGTATGAGACATCAATGGATGATGTGTAAAATTGCGCTGATTTGATGCACCGTCGAGCCTCGCACTCCACCTCTCCAAAATTGAACCGGGTATATGCAGAGATGGATGGAAATGTCCAACCGACCTCCACCAACCACCATATTCGCTACAGCCGTATTAACACGAGGCCATGGTTCACCCTATACCCCTCTGAGCACTCCCTCCCATCTCCACCCCCCCCCCCCCCCACCCTCATCAAGTCAGCGAGACTTCGGCTCTGAAACGGAATCATTGTTCTATTAATTAAACAGATAGGACTGGGAAACCAGGCGGGCAGTGTTGTCAGACCTGCGGCTTTTTCTATGTGTTCTTACGGGAAAAGCTGCAAGATCTGGTAACACTGCAGGCGGGTGAAAGAGCTTTTGTGACTGAGCAGTCGGTTCGGTCGGACTGACTGACTGACTTTCCCAGAGAGCTTGAATACAAATATGCATACACGCATTTTGAAAGAGCGTGTTTGAAAAGAGAGCATTTTACATGGTTTATAAATTAAGGGGTTTCATTTCCGCCGCCGCCACCGCGCGCACCACCATCACCACACTACCCCGAAATGAAAACTGGGACAAACAAGGGGAAGGAGGGGAGGGGGGGTGTTGGTATGAATTCCGAAGAGCAGCCAACTATCAGCTCATTTGTCAGGGACTTAAATTTCGGGCGGCGAAGGGTGTGCGACTGTGCGGTAAGCGAAAAGGGACACAGCACGCTTACGTATACATATTATGACGCGGGTTTATATTTCCTCGACAGCATTCGTTTAGTGTTATTCTCGTGTAATTAAATAAAAGGGATGGATCCCAGTTCCATATTTAAATTAACTTTTTTTCAGTAAAATTAATTAATGGGCCGTTTGCGTTACATTCATCCCCAGATTCCACTTTTGATGCGGGATCGTTTTTTTTTTTTTTTTCTTTGTAACATGCCGAGAAAATGACAATTGTCATAGTTAAATCGCGATCCATTATGTAGCAATCTAGGTATAACCTATTGAAAACAAAAACATGATATAAAACTACATTTTGACTCAAACGCTTTTCACCACAGTTTGTCCCACCCCGTCCCCCCGTTTTGTTCGTAACGTCGGAAATTCAATGAGTAATGATCGTCAATTTTACCAAAACATTTTACTTAGAATTCGGCACTTTCAAATTATTAAGGCGGTTTCTCAGAGTTCAGTTCCTAACACTACCGGTTCGATAAATGAGTGAATTTAAGAAAATGGTTGAGAATTGAAAAAAAAAAAACCAAGATCAAGCCCCTGAGACACGGAGAGAGATTCCAAAAAGATCCGCAAGACATTTCGTCCAGAATAATCCAAAATTAAGTACGTTATGGTTGATATATAAAATTTTGCACCGATCGATCCGCGACGAATTTGAGTTAACCGCATTTTCCCGGTTCTTGATTTATACCGTATAAAATTTAACATAATGCTTCCTCGAAAACTTTCTCGTGTCCCATTAAGGGCTGGATTTTTTGAAAATTGCCAATCGTTTTTTCTCAATTTTAATCATAAAATACTTTAAACAAATAGCAAAATTTGGATCTAAACACTAAGGAACCTCCTTTAAAGGTGTCATAAAAATCGTGATGCAATGATGCGACTGAAGCGAGGATCCACAACATTCGAAATTTATCAATTGATTCGAGTTGAAAGATGAATCTCGTCCAGAATAATTCGTGGAATCTGAAAAATCTGGAAGAAATAAAATTTATCACCGGTCGAAAAAGCATCAGCAATCGATCCGCGATTAATTTTAATTCAACCACATTTTTCTGATTCCCGAATCAATTGTTATATAAAAAAATTAACATAAAGCTTCCTCGAAAAGTTTTGCTCGTCTCATCAAAAGGCTATATTTTTTTTTTTACAATTTTCGGTCATATTTTCTCACTTTAATTAATAAAATACATACTTACCCCGAACAAATGGCAAATTTTGAATCTAAACTCTAAGGAACCACCTTAAAACCCTTTCAATGCTGCATTATCCAGTGGCGGCTCGTGCAATTTGGCAACCACGTTTTTTGCCATTTAAACCAATTCAAAAGTATCGAAATCTTGGGGGTGCAATTACACCTCCTGAGGATAGATTGTTTTACATAGGTTTAAATGGAGAAAATACGTTGTTGCCACATTTCACGAGCCACCACTGGCATTATCAAAAAGTAGTTTCACAAATCTCAGACCTTCACTCCTGAATCGAATGACTTTTCTCACATTATTTCATGTGCATGTCAATTTTTTTGAGATTTCACAAGAATCATGTTAACAAACGACCTCTAGAAGGGACTACATAGAGAAAGGGTAAAAACGTGCTCATAAAAATCACGCAATACGCGACTAAAGGGAACTTTTTTGAAATTTATCAATTGATTCAAGTTGAGAGTTTTGCTTAATCCTTTTGCCTATACTCCATTTAGATTAGGTTTTCATTAGAGACGCCATTTTCACTCACATTTATTGGTAATCTATGTCGCTCGCAACTCCTCGTTTATCTTCAGATTAAAATGCACTCATTGTCAGGCTAGCTGACAATGAGCCTGGTAAAAGCTAAGCATATAACTTTTCAGCGATCGATTTTGTCACTCACGGTGGACACAACAAAACTGAAAAGGCCCTCAACCTCCCCGATCGCCTCTACAACCCCCCCCCCCCTCCGGACTATCCGTAAACCCCCATGCATGACAGTGGCATTTAATCGTTGCGTTGGCGTGAAAACGCTTACAAATAAAAAGCTTTTTTAACAGTAGAAAGAAGAGGAGGAGGGAGGGAGCGGTTGTTTGTAATGATGGAAAACGCTTCCATAATCGATGAGGGAGGGGATATTTGCGGGAGAAAGGACTGGGGCAGCGGAAGGATGGAAAGGGGTAAATTTTGTGATAGGCTCGAGCTATCATCGACGATGGATAATGGAGACAGGTTTTTGATCTCTGTCAACAATCCGCTGTTTTTAGGTTGAAAATATTTTCGATGTCACGGACCCCTTTCGCCCCCAACCACCCTAAGTAACCCTATCGGCAGTTTCCACGCGTCCGCAGCGCGGCGAAATGTTCGTCTGACGCACATTGGTGAGATATTGCAAAAAAGCTATTCATTTATTAACCCTTTAAGGACCGGGTTAGTTCGAGAGAATACCGCTCTTCCGTTTCTACAGGGAAGGTAGTTAACTGTTCGTACTTGATGGAGTTGGAATTGCATATACGACGGATTGGAGGCGCCAACCGAGATCTTATCTATTGTAGAGTTTTCATCTATGTTAGGTTAGTTTATCCGAAATGAAGACGGAATCAATGTGAAATAGACTAGTAAAGAAAAACGAGTATACTCGGGCTTGGTTCATGAGGGTTTAATAGAGTGGCTGGGTAAGCTCTGTATCAGACTTGAAGGATTTTTAGGTTACGCTTAACTTTTGTGAGCTCAAGGAGTAAAGGGTGGTGTCCAAAACAACGCCAGACCATTTTTTCTTGCATAAAATTCTATTTTTTTTTTTTTTTTTTTTTTTTTTTTTTTTTTTTTTTAAATATTTAAATCTTACGACTCCAAAACATTCACGGAAAAAAAAGACGAATAGGATGTACCATCTGCACAGAAGATTATTGAGTCTGCTATCAAGTATGGTGAATTTTATCATCATATGGTAAATGCAACGTGCCTTGTGGTGAAATGTACAAACAGGTTACCTTAATTTACGATAAGGAACGTTGCATTTGCCAACTGATGGTAAAATTTAATATACTTGATAGCAGACTCCAAAAGCAGCTTTATGCAGATGGTAATTTCTACCAGTCTCTTTTTCCGTGCTCAAGGTATACTGATATAGTCAGCCTCTACGCCAAATTTCACTTTTTTTTTAGACAGCTGTGTTGATGTTATTTTGCATACAGCTGTTTCAGGGCTTTTTTTTTTGGCTTATACGACTTCTCGGTTTAAGAAAGACACCGGTCCAATGCACGACTTTTAAGGAAATTTCAAGTTTTTCAAGAATCAGTGGCTAAACGTTTCATATATATTTGGAGAACAACAGAAAAAAAAATCAAAGAACTAAACAATATTTTTCCAAGTTTTTGCATTTTTTGTTATTGTTTTTCTTTGAAGTTTCTTTTCGAGAAGATAGCAATACATATCCAAAAAATGACCTTAAAATATTCAGCAGAACAAGCTCAGCCCTTAAAATACATACTTAAAAAAAAAAAAAAGTAAACTTTGATAAAAAAGAATCGACCTTCAGGTGAATCAATCAAATCCTTTTACAAATCGATACTTTTGCATGAGTTCAAACGAGACTCAAACGATACTCGATTCTTTGCGCACTATCGCTGCTCCTTTATGAAAAATTCGCATAGTAAAAACATAGTTCCAAAGTCTGTCTGAATATTTTCGATTAATATTTCCGTTTTTCCCCAACCCACTGTGCGTTTTCGGTGGGTCAGTCTTTTAGAAATTTGATCGAGCCTGGGTCCACGCTAAAACTTTGAAAGTCCAACCGAGTCACTTTAGACGAAAGTGTTTTGGTTTTATTCTGGAAACGTTCTATTGAGAAGACGGCCGCCTCGCCGGCCACCGTAGCCTCAACCGTTGTCCGCCGAAGGCCGATGAGGAAAAAAGTAAAAGGAGCCTAATCGATAAATTTAATGCATCTATTAGTTATTTTCAAGCCAATATTAGTATAATAATCATCCATCCGAGTTTTGAGGGAGGTTAGGCACGGAGAAGTGTATACTGATTGTATATATGTATATATATAGAGACGGGGGATGAAATATTCAAACAAACCGTCCGACGCTCGGTGATTGATTCGTATTTAAAGTTTGATTAATATCCACGGTAAACACTTCTGCCGCCACCGCGCGCCATCATCATATATGTGTATCGTCGCTCGCTCTCGATCCCATCCCTTTTTCTGCCTTCACACCCTTGTTGTCCCTATATCGTTCGGGGGTTTTTCGGATTCGACCGATCCGATGCGATGGAGGAGGCGCTTTTCACCCCTTTCTTGACAGTTACTCGTAGTTTTCCATCCCTCCCCCCTCCCCCCTCCCCCCTCTCACTACCTTTATACGCTCGGGCGGCCGCGGAACGGCGCGCGGCGAGGGGCAAGCGATGCTATCTTAACTATTAACTCATCCCTTTTCGGAAATATTTTCTGCCCCTGCTGCAAGGATAATGTCACTGGCTCATCCTCCGATCGTACGTCCCTTTTGAATTTCGTTTTACTTCCAGCAGCGCTTTGTGTTCGGGGAATGGCCGAGTTGGGTCCTGAATCTGGTTTTTATTCGGCGCTGTCCCCGAGTTGGTCCTAGTTTGAAACGAGAATTTCTGTCTGGGCCCAAAAAACATCAGGTGGTCTCTCCCGAGAAAAATCAGCTTTACGGTCTCACTGAAATATACTTATTGTTAGATGTGCACATAACTATCGTAATATGTATACCTCGAGAAGTAGTACCTATACCTCATGGGATTATACCTTATTGCGCAACGGTCAAATAGGCTAATGTAAGCTACCAACGAGCTTTAGCGATAGAGAGGCTGCTACATGATATAAGTCCTACCTTAAAAAGAGATATCATGGGCGATCTGATTCTGGTTTGTTTGCCTCATATCTTTTAACCTTAAATTGAAAATTGTAATGGATCCAATGCAAAGTGGTTTTAGACGAAAGTGGGAGTGTTTAAGAAAGGCTATCTGGACACGGAATTCAAAAAAACTTATCCAGGTTAAAAATTTTGCATATTTCTATTATGAGTCCGTTTTTTTTTATCGTGCAAAATCCTTCTAGATGAAACATTTATATTGATTTCTGTGTCCACACTAAAACACTTGCAACCAATTTCAAATTTAATTTTTTTTTTCTTTTTCAAAAATTTAAAGGTTAAAAAAGTAAAGCAAGCAAAAAGTCGGTGTGAAAAACTCCCGTAGGAAATTTCGATCGTGGCTGCCACAGTGCTGCTTCAGCATAACGTCCCCAAAAATCCTCCCAATCTCTCCATTGGTATCCACACCTGTTTTACCTTCTAACTTGCAGTCCTCCGTGGGATCGGGTAGTGCTTAGTCTTTATTGTCTCTAGTGTTGCTTATCTACATTTTTCCTGTTTGTTTCAATTCCTTTGATTATAGTTTTTTATTATTATTATTTATTACAATTTTTCAGTTTCTTATTATTATTATTTTTTATTTTTTTATTTCTTTTGCTTTGCTTGAGTAGGAAAAAGGTACGACAAAAAGAGATGGATTTACATACGATGAGAGTAAGACACCGCAATACAATAAGGAACGAGTTGAGAGGTGCATACAATGGAACGGAGAAAGGCGTATGTTAAACAGGATGGGCAAGGAGACAGTAGAAGCTCTGGAAGGTTAAGGGCGGGAACGGGGGGGGGAGGGAGGTCTTAGCCCGTATTAAGTTGAAGTACAAGTTTTTCAATTAACTCCGTGTTTCCAACCCCGAACCGAACCGACCCGGGCTGGTATGCTGGTATACTCTTTTAACCCACACCTGACGGGATTACCTTCCCTGCAACCGTCTCAGTTTAAAAAGTCAACTCTTAAATGTCTAAATGTCAACCAAGGCTATACTGTATAAATCCCGCGTGGTATTTTCTCTTTGTTAACAAGATTAGAGTACTTTACGGTATAGATTTTCTGCTTAAATTCCTCCTCCTCCTAAGCTCTGTCTCGATCTCCCCCCTCCCCTTTCTACCTCCCTTCCTACCTCCTCTACATCCCTCCCTCCGCTCCCCCTCTCTCCCCCTCCCTCTCACCTTCCCTCGGTCGCCTTTCGCCCGACAATTTTTCTAACTCAACATTCTTGCAGTGAGGTATTTTGTCTTTTTAAAAAAATTGTCAACGTTTTTGAAGGATGCGATTCACGCAAAGTGACTGTTCGCTGCGTCCATCAGAATTTTGACGTAATATTTATTTCGCTCCAATGTCTTACGTTAGCTTAATTGATGATGAAAACAATGAAACTATATTTTAAAATTGTTACGTATTTATGTTTTATTTACGGGGGGGGGGGGATCTTCCCTTCAACTACCATCCCTCCCCTAATTCCCGTTTGATAGAATCAACTGGACTGACTCTCTTTTGCATACTATCGCACACATAATTTAGTTAGTGTTTGCAATACAGGGTGGTCCGAAAGTCCCGGGACGGCTTCATAACTTTTGAACGGCTGCATATAAAAAAAACCAAACTTGGGGGATGTTTATAACTTAATAGAAACTACTTTTTGGCGTACCCGAAAATTCCGGGGGGCACCCGTATAGGGGGGTTTCACCCCCCAACTCAAAATTTTCAAATGGCAACCCCCATCTTGTGATACCTTGTTTGAAAGGGCATAAAATTCTAAGACTTTTGGCGCAAACTGGAGGTCGGTTTCGTTTTTCGTCTTCGATATATCGATAGTCAAAGTTCGATTTCAACCCATTTTCAAAAAATCAGAACTCCCATTTGAAAAGTCGAACTTTAGAAAACTAGGAGTCAAAAATACTCTAAAAAGCAAGTCCTTTTCAGAAAAAAAAATGCCTCCCGGCAGGCCGGTAAGACGAAGTAGATTCCATGCTTGGTTACATCATTTTTTCAAAAATTTACATATAGGTTATAATTTTCGTTAAATTTTTTTTTTATTTCATCAGCTGCTCAAAATCCAAATATTATTGTGAAAAAGATTATATTACCAATAGAGAAATGTGTAATCTTTACAATGCAAGTGAGAAATAAAAAGCTAGGTTATATAAGTTTTTCACAAATTTCAATAAATAGGTTATGTTATGATTTTCTTTGAATTATTCATTTTTTTTTTTTTTTTTTTATCAGCTGTTCAACATTTAAATAAAAATACCCATGAGAAAAAGATTATAGTACCAAGATAGAAAAATGTGTAATCTTTGTAACGCTAATGAGGAATAAATCTGAATAAGAGCAGCTGATCAAACAAGAAAATAAATAAATAACGTACCTAAGCAACAGTGCACGTGTAAAACAAAGAACGAGCAATTATACCAATACTCTATCCTTGTCTTTCACATGTAAAATCCCATAAGAAACTAAATAGCTCCTAAAACACGTAAAACACAAGGAAAATTTAAGGGATGGAGCATATGAGCTAAAAACATCCTCCACGATATATACTGAAATTTTTGAACCAAAAAAACAATTTCTTCATATAAAAACACTGCCAAAAAACCCGAAAAACACATCACTTTAACTCGCTTACAACGCAAAACACAAAAAAATGACTCAAGTAAAAAAGTTGCGTAACAAAACGGTTAACATAAATTTTCCCAAAAAAAACGCTCAATACAAACACTCCTAAAAACAAACGTCAAAAACACATTTCACGACTCAAACACGGCCCATAGCGCGAAAACTAACAATCGGATTTACACCATCTTCGAACTCATCCAAGAAATCAACCCAACAAATAGTTGAGAAAAATTTCAAGAACAAAAACCAAAAATTACGAACAGGATCGTGGTACATAAAAACGGTAAAACTGGCTGAAACATACATATAAATATATATATATATACAGGGTGTTGAAAAACTGTTCCCGAATATTTCAGGGGCGGATGCTACAGGTCAAAATAAGACTTTTATTTCCTACAAACATGTGTCCGAAAATGCCCCCCTTTTGAGCTACAGCCCCCCAAAGTTTTAAAAAATTTACGGTTTTTTGGGAACAGCGACCACTATTATGAACCGAATGTCCTAAAAATTGGTGTCTCATGGTAATTTTACGTGTAAAATCCATTAATGACCTCGACAAATTCATAAATTGAGTCTGACTGTACTTTTCACGCAATCTTGTACATTTAACGGCACGAATTTTATGTTACGGATTAAAAATTTGAAGAATAATTACCGAAATCAGATGCGAAAAACCCTTAGAAAGATTTTTGGTCCTCTTTGTTTCTTTCGATACGACGCGTTTTAAGCGAAATAATCGCTGCACAGTAGGGAAAAGTCAGCGCTTTTACCATGAAAAGCGGCAGTGAGTATGCAACCCGCCTCTCCGCTGCTTCTATGGGCCGGCCGCTATGGTAAAACCGCTGACTTTTCCCTACTGTGCAGCGATTATCTCGCTTAAAACGCGTCGTATCGAAAGAAACAAAGAGGACCAAAAATCTTTCTAAGGGTTTTTCGCATCTGATTTCGGTAATTATTCTTCAATTTTTTAATCAGTAACATAAAATTCGTGCCGTTAAAGGTACGAGATTGCGTGAAAAGTACAGTCAGACTCAATTTATGAATTTGTCGAGGTCATTAATGGATTTTACACGTAAAATTACCATGGGACACCAATATTTAGGACATTTGGGTCATAATAGTGGTCGCTTTTCCCAAAAAACCGTAAATTTTTTAAAACTTTGGGGGGCTGTAGCTCAAAAGGGTGGCATTTTCGGACACATGTTTGTTGGAAGAAAAAGTCTTATTTTGACCTGTAGAATCCGCCCCTGAAATATTCGGGAACAGTTTTTCAACACCCTGTATATATATATATATATACAATTTTCAACGAGTGGTATTTTCTCACTCAGGGGACCATGAAACGTGCTCATTTGATAAAATTTCCCGAAAAATCCAACATCGCACCCTCCGCAATAAGTAGATTCATGGAATCTACTTAATACGGTTTTGATATTTGTCTAGTCTTAGGGCCCCCAAAATTATTTAAGAAAATGACCCCTCAGGGGGGCTATCTCAAAAATTCCGAGCCACGACCCCTATCGAGTGATACATTGCTTGAAAGGGCACACAAAACTGAGCATTTTGGCGCAAACCGCAGGTCGATATCGTTTTTGGTTTTCGATGTATCGAAATTTGCCAATGAGTAAAAATCCAACTTTGTCATTCGATATATCGAAAACCAAAAACGATATCGACCTGCGGTTTGCGCCAAAATGCTCAGTTTTGTGTGCCCTTTCAAGCAATGTATCACTCGATAGGGGTCGTGGCTCGGAATTTTTGAGATAGCCCCCCTGAGGGGTCATTTTCTTAAATAATTTTGGGGGGCCCTAAGACTAGACAAATATCAAAACCGTATTTTTTTCTGAAAAAGACTTGCTTTTTAGAGTATTTTTGACTCCTAGTTTTCTAAAGTTCGACTTTTCAAATGGGAGTTCTGATTTTTTGAAAATGGGTCGAAATCGAACTTTGACTATCGATATATCGAAGACGAAAAACGATATCGACCTCCAGTTTGCGCCAAAAGTCTTAGAATTTTATGCCCTTTCAAACAAGGTATCACAAGACGGGGGTTGCTATTTGAAAATTTTGAGTTGGGGGGCGAAACCCCCCTTTACGGGTGCACCCCGGAATTTTCGGATACGCCAAAAAGTAGTTCCTATTAAGTTGTAAACATCCCCCAAGTTTGGTTTTTTTATCTGCAGCCGTTCACAAGTTATGAAGCCGTCCCGGGACTTTCGGACCACCCTGTATGTATGTGCAACAACAGCAATATGGCTCGAGTGATTTGACAATAGCCTTGCAATTTTCCAATTTAAACTTAGGTAAGACAATTGATTCTTGAGAAAGCTGAGAGGCTGACAGCTATCTAGAAAACTCGATTATTTTACATTCTTTGCAATCACTGAAAAAAAAGTGGCCGTTAAAACTATAAGAATAGAACCATACATGTGTTTCGCCTTATTTCAATCATAAGACCTATCGTTGCAAAAGTCGGCGCGCTTGAATCTACACAAACTCCGATTGTCTCTATGGAATTCCGATTATTTTCTAGGGGAAATAAAGCGCGAAAATATCGTATCGGAAAATTCATTGAAACAATCGGAAATTTTTCTCAGTGTAATGGGGATAAAATACTGTTGCAACAATGCACGATCCTACGATTGCAATGTATGATGAACGGGATTAGCAGTTTAACCAGATTAGGTTAAATGCCGTATATTTTACACTGAGGCTTATGGGAAATATATACGGTCTGAATCCGTGCAACGGACAACACTGCAGAGAAGTGTCGTTGTTGTACCAGAGCTGCCATTTCACAGTTGAGTGAAAAGTTTTCAATTCACCGATGATGGATCCACACCGGTGGACGAAAGAATATCACAGTCCATGGGCGGCGCGTGGGGTCAAAAAGTGGGGGGGCTAAAAATCAACAGCTTTTTTTTCTTTCTTTCTTTCTTTCTTTCTTTCTTTCTTTCTTTCTTTCTTTCTTTCTTTCTTTCTTTCTTTCTTTACTCGACTGAGGATAGGCCACACTTCCTTCTCTCATGGATACCTAATGCAAAGAACTGACCGACCAACATGCGGAAAGTGCAACACCCCCATTACTGTGAAACACGTCCTGATAGACTGCCCTCTTTTTGAGGGAAACAGGAAAAATCAAAATCTGAATCAAACCTCTGACCTCCCCTGGACCTCTTGGGTCTCTGAGGAAAAATACCAAGTGAAAATGTTGAACTTTATTCAATCGACGGGTCTAACCGTGTAATGATCAATTGTAACTGTTCTATAAATCTACCATGTATTTATACAGGGGAGTGAATGGCCTGAGATGCTGAGGCTCCCCTTCAATAAAAACGTATTTAACTAACTAACTTTCTTTCTTTCTTTCTTTCTTTCTTTCTTGACATCAAAGGAAATGAACGAGCCGATGAAGCAGCAAGGAAGTCAGCCCTTTCAATCGGGCCATTTAACAGAAACACAGTTACCGCTTCTGACTGCCTAAAAAGCCTTCGAAATAAGATTCTGTCACCCTGGATCAATGAGCTCCGAGCCTCCTTTTTTATGAGTAGCAATTCTGGAAAAAAAGAAGGTTCCTCAAATCACCACCCCCTCACTCGAAGACAGCAAGTGGTCCTTACTCGACTGAGGATAGGCCACACTTCCTTCTCTCATGGATACCTAATGCAAAGAACTGACCGACCAACATGCGGAAAGTGCAACACCCCCATTACTGTGAAACACGTCCTGATAGACTGCCCTCTTTTTGAGGGAAACAGGAAAAATCAAAATCTGAATCAAACCTCTGACCTCCCCTGGACCTCTTGGGTCTCTGAGGAAAAATACCAAGTGAAAATGTTGAACTTTATTCAATCGACGGGTCTAACCGTGTAATGATCAATTGTAACTGTTCTATAAATCTACCATGTATTTATACAGGGGAGTGAATGGCCTGAGATGCTGAGGCTCCCCTTCAATAAAAACGTATTTAACTAACTAACTTTCTTTCTTTCTTTCTTTCTTTCTTTCTTTCTTTCTTTCTTTCCTTACCTTTTTCAAAATAACGTTTGACGCAGGGGGGGGGGTAAATAACCATTTATCTTTTTGCTTTTCAATGTATTTGCTCTACTGAAATCAAAATGTCTGCAGAAAAGGATGTGGGTTACTTTCGTTTGATGATATTTCTAACCTGAGGTGGAGGGATGTTACATGAGCGGCATCCGACGACTTTTGGAACTGGCAAACGTATCAATAATTTTCGAGAAGTCAATTTGGATGTCCCGTTCAATTTGGATTATTGCTAAACTTTTCAGTCTTTCTTGTCCTGTTGTGTTCCTCAGATATGTCTTTAAGTCCCGTAGTGTAGAGAACGCACGCTCACTGGTGGCAGTTGACATGGGAATGGTTAAAAAAATTTGTAGGACCTGTCCAAAAACTGGAAAAGCCGCGTGCAGGTCCTTTTTCGCGAAGTCTTGAATTACCGTTTCCAGAGGGTTTTCAACCTCTGAGGATGGGCAAATTCGATGAAAAGCCTGTATCTTTGATTGCAAAGTATCTACATCTAGGTGGTAAGTATCGGAAACTAAATGGAGATCAGCTGAAGATACATCAGGGTTTAGAATCACGTTTTTCAATGCATTGAGAATGGTTAACTCATTTTCTTTGAATTTAGAAGAGATAACAGTAATAACCGAATCCAATACTGGAAATACGACCTCCACCCGGTAAAAAGGTTCGGCACTATCAGAGACAGCTTTTGAACCTCCTCCCAGGTTTTGTGGTACCATCTTCTTCCTTGGCAAAGTAGCCTCTGGGATATTTTTTGCCACGCGAATTTCATTGGCATATTTCCACAACTGCTTGAACCATTTGTCAGACCTGAATTCCTGGAGTGTTTTCAGAGTGTCAGCCGTCAACTCCTGAACAGTGATGAAATTCATAGATTTTGACTGAAGGAATTTCGAAAGGGTGTTAGTTTGCTGGAGGATGCGATGAAGCAGAACTAAACAAATTATAAATTGGAAATTTGAAATATTATTCAGATGAATGTTTCCCTCTTGGCTAAGTTTAGGATCGGTTGAAGCAATTTCATCGAGGGTGTCTATAATCACGTCATAATTTTGAAGTACGCTGTTGCACGCTTCGTACCGGCAATTCCACCTGGTGTCACTAAGTGAGTGAAGAGTTGCTGGTCCTCCGGTATATGAAGTATGTTTTTCATGCTGTTTAACATTTTCAAAAACAGCGTGTCTTTTACTCGATGCTTCAATAAATTTATAAAGTGAGTTCAAAATTGCAAACGTATTCCGCATTTGAGGTGAATTTGAACAAACTGCCACGATGCATAGATTTAAAATATGTGCGTAGCAGTGTACATAGAAAGCTTGAGGGGCCAGCTCTCGAATTCTCGCAGCTACTCCTGAGTATTCCCCGCTCATGTTAGAAGCACCGTCGTAACACTGAGCCAGCAGATCAGATGTATCCAATTGATAAGAGGCTAATACCATCAAAATTAGCCCCGAAAGAGTTTCAGCATCAGTTGATTCAGTTCTGTAAAAACCTATGAATCTTTCAAAAATTTCTAAAGAAACTTTTTTAACGTACCTTATACATACCGCTACTTGTTCATGGCGGGAAATGTCCATGGTTTCATCAACTATTACAGCAAATTTCCCACCATTCGTTTGAATGTCGTTTATAATCTGTAGCAGTGTTTCTTCAGCAATAAGTTCAAGTAGTTCATTTTGAATGTCGTGACTGGTAAATGTGACTGTTTTTTCTTTATTTAGAAAGTATTCTCTGATAATTTCGTTGTCTTTTCCTCGGAGATGCATCAATTCCAAAAAATTTCCACGGTTTTTACACTTCTTAGATTCATCGTGGCCCCGCAAGGCGATGCCTTGTCTACCACAGAATAAAAGGGTTTCACAAACGGCTTGTAAATACTTCCTGTTTTTCTGAACCTCTTTTTTAAAGGCACTATCTACTTGCGCTTTAACACTGCCAGTTTTTTTACATCCTATCAGCCCCTTCAGCTTCTGATCTGCGTCAAGGTGGCACTGTGACAAACTGTGAGCCTTAAATTTCTCCAATGCTTTCTTCCAATCGCTAAACCCAATGTGAGTAAAAATTGGCTCATGACAACCTTTCAATTGATCTTTAAACAACCTACAAGGAAAACAGAACGCTGCATCCCTTGAGGGGCTATATTCCAACCATTCAAACTTTTCGAACCACTCTTTGATAAATTTGCGATTCTGCTTACCAATCAGCTTTGAAGGGAAGGTAATATGCTTCGGTTGAAATGGCCCTTCGAAAATGAACTTACGCGGATCAACTTGCTTCGCAGGATCACGATTAGAAGTGACACTTACTTCAGAAGGAGATGGAGTAGGGGTAGGGCTCTCTGTCGTAGGGGTGGAGATTGATGGACTACATGTTTGTTTATTAGACCTCGATATGTCCTCAGGCTCTCCATCGCTCGTCCGTTTTCGTTTCAACCACTGTAGCATTGTTTTTTAGAACATTTAATGGTACACGCGTCTGATATTTTGAACGAGAAAATAGCTTGGAAGTTGGAACACTTGTAATTTTGGCTGGAAAGAGGCTAAAATTTAAAAAAATACTGCAAATTTGGACTAACTAGACACTTCAAACAATTTGGTTAGGAAAATTTGTGGAGAATATAAACAAAAGGTGACAATCTCGTTTCCTTAGTAACTTCTGAATGAAGCAGACAGATGGCGATGAGAAATTCATAACGTTTTTTCATTCCTTTTTATCTTTTTCTTTCTTTTTCCTTTTTTCCTTTTTCCCTTTTTTCCTTTCTTCTTTTTTTTCTTTTTTTCTCGTTCAAAAATTTTTCTAGCCCCTCGTTCCCAAAAAAGTGGGGGGGCTATAGCCCCAATAGCCCCTTATACGCGCCGCCTATGTCACAGTCCAATTCAACAATGTGACTATAACCAATCAAAATACTCTGACGTGTAATCTTTGCATTCATCGTTGGCGAGAACGCACCGTTGACTTTAAAATTTCATGTCGTTTGAATATTCACCGATAATTCCATCGGTTGACAAAAACCACGCATCAGAGAGGACTTTCGCGCGGAACAATCATACTGCTAGCTAGACTGTGTAATATCTTTGTCAATCGAAAGAAATCATCGGTGAATTTCAAAATCCCGCTTAAGATCCTTAAAACGGCAGCTCTGCGTTGCGCCCACCATCATTGCCTCGTTTTCATTTTGAAAATAATTTTTTTTTGTTTTTTTTAGAGCATGAGTGTCATGCTCTATTGAAATCGTTTCTACAAGGTCAATAATGCTTTTCTTATAGGAACGGCATGGTTCGGGGGTCCGCTCGGGGGATCGCTTGGTTTCAGTATCGAGAACGGGTCCTCGAGGACCGATTGACCCATGTGATTCCACCAATCCGGTGTCCTCCCAATTTGTCGCTTTTTCTTTGTGGCGGGAGTTTTTGGCCAAGATTGAGGTTAAGCATTTTTGGGAATGTAATTACGTTACTAATTTGGATCAGACTTCAACGAAATTTTCTGTATGAGATATTGGGGTTTTATATCAGAGGATTGTGTCCATGTTTCGTGTATTCTGCGATTTAAAATGCATTTAGATGATTTCAAATTTCCAATCCTGTTATTGTTGATGTTTCGGTCCGCTAAAAGAGTTCGTTTGGGGAACGCGATCGGCGTTGCGTTTTAAGGTGAATCCTCAGCGACCTGTAGTAAGATTCTCATCCGCTAGATAACGCCACTGTTCCGCGGTCCAGAAACCATGCTTTTTCCGCCTTTAATCATTAATTGCGAGAGCTAGAGTTAACTTTTCGAAAATGTAAGAACGTTGCGTTCTAGATCAAATCCTAAGGAAAATTTTAAGACCATTCCGAGCCATGGACGAAGATATAACTAAGGACTTCCGACTCCCTATCTCCGCCCGTGTTAAAACCTGTTAGCGGGTTTTCGAGCGCGACCGCAGCGCTCCAAGCAGCAGTAAGGGTCAACTAAAAGCGAACCGCTGCAGCGGTGGCCGCTCCGGCTCCCTTTCTCCCATGCCTTCCCGCAAATGTATACCGTGTAGGTAATTTGAATCACGATTGAACGAAGGGAACAAATGATCAGCGAATTAAAAGGAAGCAAAATCCGCTAAAAAGCAAACGTCTGGAGTATTTCTTGAAAGATTCCTGAATTGTCGAAAATGATTGATCAAGGACTGAAATACTATACATCACAGTTAACCTCAAAACGGAATCAAACAAGAAAGAGTACATAGACATTTGTTTTATTAGTAGAGATCAGGCGACTCTTTTAATTTGCTGATGATTTCTGTTACCTTGTCCAAAGTTGATTCTGAATTTCCCTTGCTTTCGATCTTCCATTGAGATACTGAGTTATCTGATCCTCTTGGGTCGCCGACAACAGTTGACAGCCATGCCATAACAGACCAACTCCAACAACGGTTTTAGCAGTAGCACAGCATGTGAGCATGGACACATCGCCAGGATCGCTCACTTGAAAGAGTAGTTCAGCTGACCGCTGCTTGGAGCGCTGGGGTCGAGAGCAAAACAGGACTAACAACAGTCGGCAGTCCTTAGTTATATCTTCGTCCATGGTTTTGCGACGACCTCCCGTCCCCTTTGCCCTCCCCACGAACTACTGCACCTATGCCTACAACAGTTGCTTGCCGCGTTGTGCAGATTGCATGAATGATGTGTGTCCATCTACTTCATCCCAATTTCACAGCCATCACGGATGCCACGCCCGCCACGGGTCTTCTACCTGGTTTTATGCGACATCGGTCATCGTGGCCCAGTGTTACATGGTAATCAGCGGCGGATTCGGGAAAGGCACGGCCCCCCCCAACTCACGGTAGCCTTTGCCTTTTTTCAACAGAAAAAATCCCATAAATTCCTCCCTGCAAATTTGAAAATTCATAGGCGTGAAGCTCCCCCCCCCCAAAAGAATTTTCTGGATCCGCCATTGGTAGTAATTTTTGCGGCACACTACGCCGGATTCCCGTGCAAATTCCTACACTTACCTTTCTCCCTTATCTGTCAATGGGCGCTCCCCGAGGGGTGGCGCGGCGCCCCCCCCCCCTAATTCAGAAAAATCAAAACTTTACAATAAAAAAGAATCGGAACATTCGAAGATCAAATAATAACGAAAGGAGTAAGAGTTAACAAACTTTATTCTTAGTTTACTTTACAATTTTAATTAGGGGCGTAATTTAGGGGGGGGGGGCAGGGCGGGAAGTAGCCCCCCCCCCCTAAGCAGTGGTGCCCAACCGCCCCTTGCCACTATACAGCTCGCCCCCCAGTTTCAGGATTCCTCTCCCCCCCAGATCTAGACCTCCCCCTGATTTTTACCCCACCCCCTCCTGATTCAGACGACATCATACTTCCCACCCGTCATCTCCCTCGCCGAAAGAAGTTTTAAAATCTACTAGTATGAACGTGTCTACATTGGCAACTACAGTTGGCAACGAGAATTTTGCGAACTTCCTTGAAAATTCAGAATCCTCTGGTCGATAATTACATGATTAGAGAATGTATAGGCAAGAGTTTTGGTTTTGTTAATTTAAATAGGTTAACTCTTAGAATTCATCAGGACAATGAAAATAAAGAAGGAATAGTTGTACTTAGCTTTTTACTATTTCTATCATCTGATGCTGTCACTTTATTCATAATATCAAACACGTCAAAAATAGAATTACTTTTGATACAACTACATGCTACAATCACTTACAATTTCTACCATTTGGAAGGATAATTGATTTATTTTCTATTTTGGGCGGAAGTGGGGGGGGTTCTCTAGACTTGCCCGTCTCTAAGTGAAGTCCCCTAGACCTTCCATTGACATTCAAAAAGTTGCCCCTCCGGGCAATTGTTTTGCGGGTGCCCATGTCTTTGTCCATGGTCTCTGAACCAGAAATTGAACGTTCTTCCGGTCTGTGGTTGCCTTCTTTTCTCATAAGTTTAGACACGGCCACCCTGTAAACCCCACAACAAGTTAAAAGTCCGCAATCCGCACCCTCGACCCGCAGCCACTATCAAAAGTAAATTGCCGGTTGACTTGCAGGTACTCTCCTCCTCCTCCCCCAACTTAGATTAGACACAAATATAAAATTAAAAAAAAAAAAAAAAAAAAAAAAAAAAAAAGTGAAAAATAGAATGTATGCCCCAGCAAAGGGCCCCCTCCACAGTTTTCCAAGAGAGGGAGCGACCCCCTTGCCAGCGTAACTCCGAAAAAATAATTCCAACTGGGGTCCAAGTAACTCAAGTAAGGTCTCAAAATGAAATCAGATGGATCCAAAATTTTAACGGCGAGTACCGGTAAGCTTACTCTTTTGATCGGTCCAAACCGAATTGCGATACATCGATTTACTCTCGAGATATCGATTTTTCAAAGGCGCGCGGTATAGGGTCAGAAATCTAAGATTCTCTAAAATCCGCGAATTTCGACTCTCATGGACCTAGCATGCGCCGTGAGAAGTCATATGTGAGTTTTTTGAGTTCACATGAAGTTCATTAAGGGCCCTGACAAATGTCGGACCGATAAAGTCTATATCGGGGGGGGGGGGGGGGGGCGTGGCCCCAACTCCAGCGTAAGTCTCACGTACAATGTCTAACTGCGGCCGCGGGAGGTCCCATAAGATCCGTTTAAAAATTTGGATGGATCTGAATTTTTTTCAAGAATTATCTAAAAGCTGAAGCTACCGCCCAATCCAAACCGCAGTGCGCAATCCATCGATTCGTTCTCGAGATATCGATTTTTCAAAGGCGCGCGGTCTTGTCAGATCGACCTTAGAGGGGCGCTGGAGGCTGGAAAAAGGCGAATTTCGTCTCTCACGAACCAGTCGTGTGCCGTATTATATCGGTTCCGCTTTTTTTCGGGTCCCAATGATGTCCCGAGAGGGCCCAATGCAGTTTCGAGCCAAAAAATATCATCTTAGGGGGGGAACTACTCCCCGTTTCAGCGTAACTCTGACAAGAAATGTCTAACTGCGGCCGCGAGAGGTCCTGTAAGGTCATTAAATAAACTCGGATGGATCTGAAATTTTCGAGGTTGTCAGTCACAAGCAAGCGCTTTCGACCGGTGCAAACCGAATTGCAATACATCGATTCACTATCGAGATATCGATTTTTCAAAGGCGCACGGTCTTGTCAGATCGAACATTGAAATAAGCTGTGGATACTCTGTATCCGCGAATTTCGTCTCTCATGGACCGTTTAAGCTCCCTTAAAAATCGAATGAGCTTTTTTCAAGTTCATATTACGTTCCTTAAGGGCCTTGATGAGTGTCGGATGACATTTGATCAATATTAACATTCATTTTTTAATCTGAGACAAAAAGAGCTGAAACCATAAAGACGAAGAATTTCCATCGTGATGACTTTGGTTCAAGCGAGAAAATTCTATAGAAGTCCCAAATAACTAGACTAGACTTTCCGGCTTGCTAGGATTGGTATTAAGAATTTCCTTCCTGATGACTTTGGTTCAGGCGAGAGAAATCTAAAAAAGTCCCAAATAACTAAACTAGACTTTACGGCTTGCTAGGATTGGTATTGCGTCATCCGATTTTAAAGGAACTATCACTATCGAAATCGATTTTCAAAACCACAGTATTCACCTCGCCTCGTGAACAACTGTTTCAACACGCTATAAGTAAATTTTCATTCCCACTTTGACCTATCAAGTTATTTTTACAGCAATCACTGTTATACAAACACAAATGCAGCGTTGCGATTGACTTTGTCGCAGTTTTGTACTATCAATATGGAACTCCACACTTACAATGATTTACGGCCGACACTCATGCTCTCTTTGCTAACACTGTTCCAGTGTTGCAAGTTCCAACTTGTTTGTTTTTGTTTTTTTTTTCTTTTTAAAGAAAGTAGAAAAAAAATAAACATTTATTTAACTTGATTCACGATGACCGTTTGATTTCGATAGAAATCCCTTTCGCAGAGTGAGCAAAATGAAACGATTGAAAGCTGCCACTGTTGTCACAAACCGTCAAAAACTGGGCTTCTAAACGCATTCGACGAAATAAAACGACTTGAAATCGAATGAGAGAGAGAGAGAGAGAGAGAGGGAGAGAGAGGGAGAGTAAACTTGTAAACCTTAAAAAACATGGAGCCTATGGAGAGAGGTTATACGGAAAGCAAGATAACGTCTTGACAGACTTACAAGTTCTGTGAAAATTACAGATCTCACTCACTGCAAACATTGACTCAAAATAAATTGGATCAGACCTGCTCTAATCATGATCTGCACCGTTTTATCTTGAACGATCTCCAAGGCATTGAATTGTTTCTGCTTTGTTGCCCGTCACTTATTACTTTCGATGGCTTTCGCTTTGCAACGTTGCATTTTGTCCATTGAAACCCGTGCAAAAAATCGAATTCGAAGGGGCATCGCCGCACATTTATATTCGATATTTCGATTGGTATAAATGTAATGCTGTCCAATTCCACGTTGCGCCACTGTTATCAATTAATTCCAGACAACATTTTCCCCGCTTATAATTTATTCCCCCTATATTTACTATCTATTTACTTTTAGTCTTTATGTTGTTTGGATTCAAACATCATAGTTAATTGTATTTTTACTTCTCGGGCTTCGACCTTCGTAAATATATCTGGTGCCTTGATTCCAAAATATATGTATGTAAACAAAAATACAGGCGACCTTAGTTCCGTATTAAAGCGCTTTTTTTTTGCAGGTTTTAATTTTTCTCTAGTGCTTCCTTTTCTTTTAATTGCATTAATTGAAATAATTCTTGGGGTCCTAATTTTTTTTTTTTTTTTTTTTTTTCTTTCTTTTTTTTTTTTTTTTGGAGCATGGGTATTTTTCTTTCTTTGAACAATCGACAGTTTTTCTTCGTTCTTGTAAAACGTCAATAAAGATGCCAATTCGACATTTTAAAAGTGGCTAGCTTAATTAATTGACAGTCATGCACTCCCCAGTACCTGCAGATTCACAATCAGACTGCAAAAATGTTTTTCATGTTTTCCCAATTTTGTGATTATGGAAATCACTGGTTCTGTCGCAGTATGGTTTGAGATGGACAAAAACATGGCCAAAAATCAGAAAGTATAAAAGTCTCATCAAACTATCATTTCAAGACCTTTCGAGACCAATTTTAATCATAAGAAACACTTTTAGCAAGTAATCCAAAATAGAAATGTCACTGGAAAGTTTTAAGTTGAGCTTAAGAGGTCGATATTAATGATTTTTAATGCCTTTCTTGATACTGATTTTAGGCAATATTTTTTTATTTTAGATCATAGCTGGAGTATTATTGTATACATTTATACGTGAGGATCTGTCACCGTTCGATATCCAAAAAAACCTCCATCCCGACCCACGGAGCGGACACCCTGCGGATTACCAAATAATTCAGTAGCACTTTTATCGGATCGGATTTATTTCATTTTCATCAGGAAACCGTAAAAAAAGGAAATTACGGTTTCCTAGCGGCGGTGAGAAGAAAGACGCACTTAACATGGCATTAAACCCTCGAAAGGAAATTATGAAGAAAATCGAAACTCTGTGCTCTGTGCCATAACCCCCCTCCCCCCCCCCCAATTGTTAGACGGAGAGGAAAAGAAGAAAAACGTTCGGTTGCTTTAGGAGAGAGCAGCGCACAGTGGGACGAGGCAATGGGAGGGGTCAAACATGGACCATATGACTTAAAAAATTGCGAATTTGAATGTTTTTACAGTCAAATAACAAACTATTAAGGGCGATTCTAAAAGGAAATTTTACAATAAAACCAAAAAAATTATTTACAAACTTCTACGTTGCTTATATCAACAAAGATATATACGCATTTAAAGTTGGGACGTCATTTCTGGTCTCTCCCCAATGGCGTACACAGGAATGAGTCTCTCTTGCTCTTTTCTCGTTTGAGTGAATGTACTAGAAAAGGAAAGAGATAAGGGTTGATGACACGTTCTAGCCCCTGTTTCTGTCCTTTCCCTGCTCACGTGTTCAAATGGGGAAAGAGAGAGAAAGACAAATTCCTGCGTACGCTACTGTCTCACCCATTGACTCGCTCCCACTGTGCGGCGCAGGGGTTTCGGCTCGCAATAAAAACTTTAATTCGTATCATTTTATTCAATTAAAAAGAATGACGTGGGCGCGCTCTCACGGACGACTTGAAGGAACGTGACGCGTGGCCAAAGGAATTTGTTGGGGACGCGGATGGTTTCAGTTGACATCGCGCTGTTGTCATATCTTTAGTGATACATCATAAAATCATTAGGGGGTCCCGAAAAAAATCGAAAGTCCTCGGAAGTAAGCTCCGGTGGGGTTTTTCTCATTCTTTGTTTCTGTACGATGTCAAAAAGACCATTTCCGAGGTCCATATAGCGGTGGGGGGTTACCCTTGCCTCAACCTCCTTGAAATTTCAGTGTACGCAGAAAAAAAAAGACTGGCGGAATTTACCATCTGCGTATAGCTGATTTTGAAGTCTGCTATCATGCATTGTAAATTTCCCTCAATTATGGTAGAAGGTTTCTTCGGGTTCACTTAATTTACCGCAAGGGACGTTGCATTTATACCATAAACTGGTGAAATTTACAATACTTGTAGGCAGACTCCAAAATCAGCTTTACAGATGGTAAATTCCACCATAGTTGTTTTCTTTTTTCGTGTATCGCCCATTTAAAATAGACTGTTTTAAGCAGGACTGCCGTTTTGCGTATAATCAATGCTATTTTAAGTAGATTCCATGAATCTATTAAGTAGATTCCATGAATCTACTTATTGCGGAGGGTGCGATGTTGGATTTTTCAGGAAATTTTATCAAATGAGCACGTTTCATGGTCCCCTGAGTGAGAAAATACCACTCGTTGAAAATTATATATATATATATATATATATATATATATATATATATATATATATATATATATATATATATATATATATATATATATATATATATATATATATATATATATCTTTATATGTATGTTTCAGCCAGTTTTACCGTTTTTATGTCCCACGATCCTGTTCGTAATTTTTGGTTTTTGTTCTTGAAATTTTTCTCAACTATTTGTTGGGTTTATTTCTTGGATGAGTTCGAAGATGGTGTAAATCCGATTGTTAGTTTTCGCGCTATGGGCCGTGTTTGAGTCGTAAAATGTGTTTTTGAGGTTTGTTTTTAGGAGTGTTTGTATTGAGCGTTTTTTTTGGGAAAATTTATGTTGGCCGTTTTGTTACGCAACTTTTTTACTCGAGTCATTTTTTTGTGTTTTGCGTTGTAAGCGAGTTAAAGTGATGTGTTTTTCGGGTTTTTTGGCAGTGTTTTTATATGAAGAAATTTTTTTTTTGTTTCAAAAATTTTAGTATATATCGTGGAGGATGTTTTTAGTTCATATGCTCTTTGCCTTAAATTTTCCTTGTGTTTTACGTGTTTTACGAGCTATTTAGTTTCTTATGGGATTTTACAAGTGAAAGACAAGGATGGTGTACTGGTATAAATGCTCTTTCTTTGTTTTACACGTACACTGTTGCTTAGGTACGTTATTTATTTATTTTCTTGTTTTATCAGCTGCTCTCATTCAGATTTATCCCTCATTACCGTTACAAAGATTACACATTTTTCAATCTTTGTACTATAATCTTTTTCTCATGGTCATTTTTATTTAAATGTGGAACAGCTGATAAAAAAAAAGAAAATTGAATAATTCAAAGAAAATCATAACATAACCTATTTATTGAAATTTGTGAAAAACTTATATAACCTAGCTTTTATTTCTCACTTGCATTGTAAAGATTACACATTTCTCTGTTGGTAATATAATCTTTTTCACAATTATATTTGGATTTTGAGCAGCTGATAAAATAAAAAAGAAAAATTCAGATAAAAATTCAACGAAAATTATAACCTATATTTAAATTTGTGAAAAAATGATTTAACTAAGCATGGAATCTACTTCGTCTTACCGGCCTGCCGGGAGGCATTTTTCTATTCACCGATGGATGATTCCACCGGTTGAGAAAAGATTACACAGTTCAGTTCAGTGTATATGACTGTAATGCACGAAAATACTCTGATCTGTAATCTTTCCTTAATCGGTGGAAACTCCGTTGATTAATTAAAATATCCGCAAGTTTTTTAAAGTCATTGACGACTACACTGGTTGTGAAAAGATTACAGATGCGAGTATTTTAGTTTATTACAGTCATACACTGAACTAAACTGTGTAATCTTTTCTCAACCGGTGAATTGAAAAATAGCATTGATTATACGCAAAACTGCAGCCCTGGAATTTTAAGAGTGCGATAAATCGTGTCGATTGCCGTCCAAAGACCTCTAGTTCCAAACAAACACTGTCTTAATGTCTTCTTCCGCTATTAGACAAATTTTTGAACGGAAATTTAGGCTATTAAATCAAACAATTAAGGCAACCTTTTTGCAATTCATGAATTCTGCGTCCTCGGAAATGATTAACTATGCCTGGTTCCACGAATGAAACTGCCTAAATCAACAAGTTATTAAAGATTAAACGATGCGTTTGGAGGTTGCGGAATCACGCGAATTCTCGCCAGATTTCAGCCGATTCCAATAACAACGACAGTAACATTATAGGGTTACTCCTAACTCCAAAAGCACTGTTTCATCCAATGATACGCGGAAAAAAAACTACGGTGAAAATAACCATACGGATACCTGATTTTGGCACCTGCTAGATGTTATGGTAATGTTAACCAGAAGTATACTATGTTTTGACTAGGTACTAGGTGATGGTACCTGATTGCATGTCGAATTAACTCAAAGTATTGGTAAATGTACCATACTTCTGGTCAAGTTTACCATAACATCTAGCAGGTGCCAAAATCAGGTATCCGTATGGTTATTTTCACTAATCTTTTTTTTCCGTGTATCTTGTTAATTTTCAGTTTCAGTCTTGAAACCAGGCATAATGAAGCATGTTCGAGGACGTAGAATTCATAATTGCAAAGGGGTTGCATTAATTGTTTGAATCAATAGCCTGGATTTCCGTTCAAAAATGCGCTTACGGAGGATTTGCAGAGAATCAGAGTTTGTTTGGAACCAGATATCCTCGGAATGCAATCGATACAATAGATTGCTCTACTAATGCAGTCTATACATACTCTGGGGTACTCTATACTACGTAATGAGTGTCCGAAAACCGTTTGCCTTTCTGTAAGAGTGATAGGTGCATGTTATTAGGCGCGCTATCAAGGGTGTAATTTTAGATTTTCCTTGGGGGGGGGGGGGGGGTGGGGGCAAGGCCCTCCAAAAATTTGGATGACTTTTTTTTTTTTTTTTGCCGTGCATCTTTAAAAAAAAATCTCTCTGACTTGACTTTTCGGTCACATTGAAAATCTTTAGGGGGGGATTTCCTCCCTGCCCTCCCCCAAATAATTCCACTGCGCGCTACATATGGTTAACTCAGTCTAATTACGTATAGAGCAAATTCCAGTTTGACTCTTTTCACAAATTGCAGGAATTTTAAACGTTAAACTAAACCCAAATAATTTGAATTAAACCTTAAAAGCAAAAAATGCAAGCACGGCACGGCACGTCTCCATACCAGAATCATCAGAAAGTACAGTAAAAAGAAAACTTAATTTCAAAAATGTCATAATTTGAGAATCTAACATATAGGGTGTGGCGGCTTGTACTATTATAGGCAACCAAGGTTTACTGTCATTTAGAAGGAAGCAAAAGTATCGATTTCTTGAGGATTCAGTGAATCCTCTGAAGATCGATTATTTTACTTTAGTTTAAAAAAGGAGCATTTGTTGTTGTCTCATTGGACGAGCGGCCACTGCAAATATATTTCATTTTGAGCTCCAACCAGGACCTCTATCGAGCTCCTGTTCATTTACACTCTATACAAATTTATTCTCTTATCATGGAAAACGAACAAGCAGAGGCAGCTCGTGAAATGCGATATATCGATGTCTACTTCATTTAAAACTATAGAAAAGTATCGATCGTCAGGTTGTGCAATTGAACCCCCAAGACATCGATACTTTCCTATGGTTTTAAAGGGAATGGACATCGATAAATCGCATTTCACGAGCCGCCTCTGCGAACAGGCCACTAAATACCGGTGGTTGCGTGTGGAATCTTGCAATTTTGCATCGAGCCCTTTTAAACTCATGTAAAATATCGATCAGAGGAAACTTTTCGAGTATTGCAACGAGGGTTTTGTCAAACCCCGGAGAAAATCCTCATCAAAAATCGTCAGAAAAATCTCAGCATGCGATTTGGAACCTGATCTCATGACGATTTTATGATGATCTTTTGCTGAGCTTAAGATGATTTCTACTTATCACTTATCATGAGATCATCATGAGATCAACATGAAATCAGGTTCCAAATCTCACGATTTTATGATGATCTTTTACTGAGCTCAGGACTATTTCTACTTATCATGAGATCAACATGAAATCAGGTTCCAAATCTCATGCTGAGATTGATTTTCGATGAGGATTTTTACCACGGTAACGCAATCGTAAACGGTGGAGTTCCGATTAAATTAACAGGAGGCTTTTTCTCAGGTGAAGAGTCAGCGGGCCCATTATAATGACTCTGTTTACATCTCCGAGCCTTCGCCCCTAAAAACTTGGCAACGCGGGTCTTGGACTACCATCTTTTTTCCTTCCCTCTTTTTACGACTCTGGTAGCATGGCAGTCAGTATTCAATCCGAGATTAAAACCAATCCTTAAGGATTATACTGCCGTTTCTTTTTTTATGGTCTCGGAAGAATACTACGTCACAAATAGTGGTAAGCTGAAAGGGGCACTTCTATACCTTAGTCCTCTCGTCCCCCCGGCACTCCTGTATTGCTCTTTCATTTATTGAGAGTTTACTTTATGTACCTATTCAAACAGATTTTATTCAGGTTTAGCGACCGGATGGGCGGGGGGAGGGGGAAGGGGGGAGGGGGGAGGGTTGAGAATAAATGTAGTACGATATACAATAATCGACAAAGAGCGGCGAAAGAGCGAGAGAAAGAGACGAATGGTGGAGCTGGAGGGGAACTGGATACAGTGGTATAGGCGACAAGAGAGCACTTGTGCAATTTGACACTAGACATCTTACTATATACTATATGACCTCCCCGTCCGCGATCGCTTCGTCAAGTTCTCTTTCCTTCGCCCCTACTTCTTCGGATCTCTTTCTCGCACTCTCTCTTCGGATCGCTCACACTATCTTCCCTCTCTCTCTCTCTCTCTCTCTCTCTCTCTCTCTCTCTCTCTCTCTCTCTCTCTCTCTCTCACAATCATATCTTTCTCTCTATCCCTCTATTCATCTCTCTCTCCCACATCTCTTTCCATCTCTCTATCTCTATGGGGTTAGGCTATAGGTATCTTTTGAAGGCCTGACCCTGACAAGTCGGAAGAATGTCGGACCTATCTTCCTTCTCTTTCTCTCTTCTTCTCTCTCTCTCTCTCTCTCTCTCTCTCTCTCTCTCTCTCTCTCTCTCTCTCTCTCGCTCTCCCTCTCTATATCTCGTCTTTTTCTTTGAATTTAAATGTCTAGTTGATAATTCTTCTTTGTTATTATTATTTTTATTATTTTTACCATCTTTCTCATCTTTTCGTACTTGCTTCACAAATAAATTGTAATCTCTGTCTGTCTCTCTCTCACTCTCACTCTCACTCTCTCTCTCTCTCTCTCTCTCTCTCTCTCTCTCTCTCTCTCTCTCTCTCTCTCTCTCTCTCTCTACCTCTCTACCTCTCTCTCCCTCTCTCTCTCCATCTCTATCTTTCTCTCTCTCTTTCCCACTTCTCTCTCTATCTATCTATCTCTATCTCACTCTCTGCCTCCAACTCTATCTCCCCTAGCTCTCTCTATCACCCGCTTAACCTTCTTTTATTCATCTACCACTTTTCTTGAGAGCGTTTTAGGTTAGGACGCGAAGTCACGGACGCTTTAAATATGCATCTTCAATTCATTTATTGATACTTGTCAGGGAGCTGCCATTTTGCGGATCTTAAAATCATTATTTCTAAATTCACCGATGATTCCACCGGATGACAAAAATATTACACAGTCCAGTTCAGCAGCGAGACAACCAACGAAAATACACCGACCGGTAATCTTTGGAAGCATCGATCACTTTTAAATTTCGTGGAATTTTCATGTTCTAAATTTGATTCCATCGGTTGAAGAAATATTAAAGATCAGAGAGAAATTTCGAACCTCTCCATAATACCGCCGAACTGGACTGCGTAAGGTTTCTGTCAACCTATTGGATCACTGGCTAATGATAAAATTCTACTTAGGAACCGTAAGCCTAAGTATTTTCAACCTAGACAAGGCACTGGGAAGTTTGAAATTGAGTTTTAAAATCCAAAACCGACGATTTTCATGGCTTATTTTCATTGATTTATGGTGAGTTTTTTTTTTTTTTTTTTTTTTTTTTTTTTGTCGATCTCAGGCTATAGTGCCACGCATGCAGATGCCACCCATTGTTTCCGAGTAAAAAATGAAGAAAGAAAAAGAAGAAAAAAGAAAAAAAAAACATATGCTCAAAAAAGAGTCGCATTCGGTGGTGTATATCTTTTGATCTGTGAATATTAATGCATCAGAATCTGAGTGACGTTAAAAAAAAAAAAAAAAAAAAAAAAAAAAAAAAAAAAAAAAAAAAAAAAACCAAAAACAGAAACAGAAACAAACAAAAAATCCATAAATGCACAAATAATACAGAGAGGGGGAAGGGGGAAACCTGTATCTGTAACCAGAGTTAGAATACGATGCAAATCCCGCGAAAATATGTTGGCGCTTCACTTTCCTCCTCTTCCTTCTCCTCCTCCTCCTCCCCCTCCAACCCCCACTCCGTCCATTCTCCAACTCCCCCGTACAGGCGTGATGAATGAGCTGTTTTGCCTTGAACAATTTTTAATCTGCTAAATGTTGAACCCCCCCCCCCTCCACCCTCATCCGTCCTCCATCCCCTCCCCCTCTCGTGATACAAAGACACGTGATTCGGTTCGGGCGAGACGCACACTGGTTCAAAAAGTAATGGGATTTCCTGGAAATAATTTTACAAATATAAAATCAGCTATACATATAAAAAAAAAAAAAAAAAAAAAAAAAAAAAAAAAAAAAAAAAAAAAAAAAAAAATAGCAAGATAACTTAAGAATGCGTAAGATGCATAATCAATTCATTTCAGAGCTTTGAATGAGTGGAAACAACAATAATTTTGCCAGGAAATAACCAACACTCGAATTTTTCTGCAGCCAAAAATACTACAACTTTTTTCGTGTCCGGAGAAATCCACGTTTTCGACCCAGTGTGCGTCGCGTCGCGTCGCCTCGTCATGATGCCCGTCGCTGAACTTGATGCTTTCAGCGCGTTCGCATGAAAATCGCGTAATCACGACACCCCCGAAAAACAATCAAAAGATAGGGAAAGAAGATAAGGTGGCGACGGGGGTTGGGCGGTGGAAATGGGGGGGGGGGGGGGGTCGGAGGGTGAACAAAAAACAGTAGAATCCGTGGAAACGGTGTAGAGTTGAAAGCGGCGCGGCGGCACACGGCAGACGAGCCTGTGACTCTGTCCCTTTGATGTGCAATCTATTGTGCCCCTAACCTCCCCCCCCCCTCCCCCCCCTCGAAAAAGCGAAGTGGAGGCGAGATAATTCGAGACCGGGCGCGACAGCTCGGCTGAGAGCGGTGGGGACAGGAGCAAGGGTACCGATGGTAAGGGGTGATGAAGAGGGGGGAGGGGGGAAGGGGGGGTAGCACGACTCCGGTTAAATACAACAGGTATCCTAGTATCTACATCCTGCCTCCGGAGAAATGATAACACTTCCTGAACAATTAAAAAACTTTCGTCCTTGCGCGGCACCGAATGTCAATGAAATGCATATATAGGTGCGCGTACATTTATGCAATACACAGGAGGTAGAAAAAAATAAATAAAAATAGATAAATTCGAGCTTACCTCTATGTCTATTCGTTTGTTTATCGAACATTAACATTGCATCTTCAATCTGAAACACAGAAAAATTAAAACAGCGAGGGTTAGAATAAAAGGCATCATAAAAAAGGGAAAAAAAAACGGCGTTTAGAACATGAACGATCATAATACAAGCAGTCTCGGCTATTGGAATTTGACAACAGTGTTATCTTTCTATTTGACTGAGTGTAAAAAAATCGATTTGAAAGTGAAGCAGCGCTTCAACAGCATTCGATTGTTTTACATTGAGTCAAATAGAGGAAAAACATTGTTGCCAAATAGCATGAGCCTTCAGTGAATACAAGGTCACAGAAAATGCGATCAACCGATTGATCGAAATGAATTGATAGTAAATTTGTTTTCACCAAAAATGGGGAACCAAAGTTATTTATTAAAACCTGCATTCTAATTTATTTAATTAAATTAGACTGTGCGCTTACAAAACAGCTCTCGTAAGATTTACCGTGACTTGGTTTAAATTTTCGACGGTCCGAGAATTTTGTATAAATTTTACGTTTTCCATGGTTTGAGTTCAAGATGTCTTGGGTAACCGTTCCATCGTTAAAATTTAAAAAAATACGTATTGAACTCAAACCATGGAAAATGTAAAATTTACAATTTTCTTGGACTCTCGAAAATGTAAATCCAACGGTAGTTGTTTTTTTAGTGTATACCTGCATAAGTCTAAGACTGAAAGAAGAAAAAAATCATCGATATCAATTCAAACTACATTCTTTCGCGACAGCTTCGTTTCAGAATAATCTCTGCAACTCGATGGTGAGCGCCGAGGGTGGTTTTTGACGAGAGCCAGAGATTACACAGGAAGTCAACCCAGCTTTCACCAACAGGATGGACATTGGACATGCTTCATCAAAACGACGATGCATCGGATAGTTGTACCGATAGTTGTATCATCATCTCTGTTCGCTTGAACAATCACGACCGGAGAGAAAAACTTAGATCCGTTTTCATGCGAAACGCTCAATTTCCATTCAGCTTGGAGCAACAATTCCGTTTACTCTCCGTCTGCCGAGGAGATAGCATTTTATTTTCATTCCGAGACAAGACGACTCGACTTGACCGAAGCATAGAAAGCTTGCGGTCGATTCAAAAGCGTCTCAAGAATCTATTACATTTTCCAGTTTGTTTCTAGTTCTCCCCCCCTCCCAGCCGCCCTCCCCTCCCAAAGCCACTGACACTACCCCTCACACAATCCTCTCCTCCACTCAACTCTCAGATTCGTCCGCGTCGAATTGAATTAGTGCAAGTAATTAAATCTGCTAATCTCACAACAATGCGGTATGAGAGAGGAGAGATGGGCAAAGAAGGAAGAGTAGGGGGCAAGAGGCAGAGGCTATCTCTGAGAGCTAGCTAAGAGGCGATGAGGGGAGGTGAACTGAAAAGGGTTTGATGGCAGTTACAACGTTTTCGGCACGCTTTCTCTCTCTCTCTCTCTCTCTCTCTCTCTCTCTCTCTCTCTCTCTCCTCTCTCTCTCTTCTCTCTGTCTCTGTCTCTGTCTGTTTCTCTCCCTGCCTCTCCCTCTCTCTCTCTCCCTCTCTCTCTCTCTCTCTTTCTCTCTCTCTCGCACGCCCACTTTCTATGTCTCTCCCTTTTTCCATCTCTCCCTCACTCTAGCTCACTCTCTACCACATCCAAACATCCCATCTTTCTCTCTCTTACGTTCACTCATTCTCTCTCTATCTCTCTCTCTCTCTCTCACACACACTCACTAAAAAAAACGAACAATTCACTTGTATTTCGTTCTCTCGCTCTCACGGTGGACACAACACGATGATAACAAACGGCGATAAAATGGCACTTATCATCTCTTACGCATCATTGCACTGACTTTCTTCGTCGTGTCGTCTTTCCCGCCAAATCGTGCGGTCGTCTCTCTCTCTCTCTCTCTCTCTCTCTCTCTCTCTCTCTCTCTCTCTCTCTCTCTCTCTCTCTCTCTCTCTCTCTCTCGTGCCCCCAGCTCCCTCTCACAGTATCTGTGTGGAAGAGAGGGCCAGCATTGGCCCTAACATTGCCACTTTAAATAAAGCGTATTTCTCTCTCTCTCACTCTCTCTACATTCCTTCAGCAACTAATCAACTATTACCCCCTTCCCTCTCTAAATTCTACTCGGCGATGCCTACCTCTCGCGACGGACTTCAGGGAAAACTGCGCACGGCTGTACTTTTGGCTTTTTGCGCAGATTTACCCCTGTCAAACTGTCAAACAGAAGCGGCTAGTGTAATTTGGAAACCATGTATTTAGCTTTTTGAACCCAATGTCGGATCCAAGATATTATCCTTCTCGCTCTTTTCCCAGTAGAACGCGTTTGTTAGAAAAGGATAGAAGAGGGGGTGAAAAATCAAGCGTTTGCCCCTGATCTGTTCTTTTCTAACACATCCGTTCTGATGCAGAAAGAGAGAGAAGGATAAATCCCTGGCCCCGCTGTGTTTGAAAGTATGAAAAAAGAATCGATTTCTCAAAGATTCGGTGTACCAAAAATATCGAGTATTTTACGTATGTTTTATCTGGAGAAAATACGATTGCCACTTTGGCAACTTTTAAAAAATTTTGGGGGCTTTCAAGTGCTTAAAGGCTAATCAGAATCCCCCTTTTCATATTACATGATGAAAAATCGAAACTTCTATTGGAATAACAGGGGGAAAATTTGAAAAAATGTATTTCGACCAGGGTACTTTTTTTTGAAAGTCATAGTACAATAATTATGCCATAGATGATCACCACTTTGGTTGGGTTTGGTTAAGTTTTTTGTTTCATGTAAAGTGATACTTTTAGACCCATTTTAATAAACATCTGAATTTTTTGCACAATTTACATGGAAATGATAGTTTTTTACCTGCAAAAGATCTTGTAGGATCAAACTCCATTTATAATTTTAAAATACACATGAACCATAAAACCCAATCAAGTAGAAAAAAAGAGAGAAAAATTCCATCAACTCAACTCTTTCATACCTGGTGTACTTTTCAATGTACATTTTAATAACACAGACTCTTATTGAGAAAATGAAATTTCCATTTTCAAATCGTAAATGGAGAAAAATGAGCTCAGATTCGGCTTGATGGCCAAAAAAACCGTTCCTGAATGGGAAAGGGACACGGAAAAAAAAAAATGGTGTCATTTACCATTCGCATAGCTGATTTTGGCCCCTTTCCAGAGTTAAGATAAACTTTACCAAAGTTAGGAACATTCGACCAGGAATCAGGTCAATTTTACTTGATACCCGGTCAAATGTTCCATGCTCTGGTCAAGTTTTTCTTAACTCTGGTAAGGGCCAGAATCAGCTATGCGAATGATAAATTACACCATACTTTTTAATCCGTGTAGTTTCAGGTTTGAAAGGGTTAAGGATACTTAGTTCCACGGACTAATAACAGGACTTCTCACCGACGCCGGAGAATGCCTAGATATCATAAAAACGTCTAAAGCTTTTTCAAAGAATGAAATTTCTACGAAATGAGTTTTTCCAGCAAACTCGATAATAAACAGACCGTAAGTAATGAGGTCTTTGAAATTTAAAAAGCTTTTAAATATTTAAAATAGGCAGAATAAAGTCAGACCTGACATAAAAAAACATTTTTTTTATGATGCAATTTCTATGATAATTATTGGTATCAGCGAAAAGTTCTGTAACGTACAAACTACCCTGAATTCGCATTAGATTATTTCGGGAAAATGAATAGATAAACTGATAAACAATTTAATCCACGATACCTTAAAGGAAAGAAAAGTAAAAATACAAGAAT
>VMOF01000035.1:58579900-58608413 GCA_011764245.1 Trialeurodes vaporariorum | reverse complement strand
TTTTTTTTTTTTGTTCATGAGACCAACATGTTTTATTCTTTCACCTAAAAACTTGGTTGTTTTAATAAAAAAATAAAGTCAGCTTAAACAAAAAACTTGGCTCTTTTGAACAAAGAATTTGTTGTTGTGACCAAGACATCTAGTGATTTTAACCAAAAAATGCTTGGTTAAAACAACACCTAACTTTGGGGTCCATTTTTTTAACCAAGCAAATTTGTTGATTCAACCTCGTAAGAGGTTTATTCGACCAAACATTTTTTTCAGTGTAGAAGAGGGGGTGAAAAATCAAGCGTTTGCCCCTGATCTGTTCTTTTCTAACACATCCGTTCTGATGCAGAAAGAGAGAGAAGGATAAATCCCTGGCTCCGCTAGTGTTTGAAAGTATGTAAAAGAATCGATTTCTCAAAGATTCGGTGTATCCACTAAATATCGAGTATTTTACGTATGTTTTATCTGGAGAGAATACGTTATTGCCACATTGGCAACTTTTAAATAATTTTGGGGCTTTCAAGTGCTTAAAGGCTAATCAGAATGCCCCTTTCATATTACATGATGAAAAATCGAAACTTCTATTGGAAATAACAAGGGGGAAATTTGAAAAAATGTATTTCGACCAGGGTACTTTCTTTTGAAAGTCATAGTACAATAATTATGCGCATAGATGATCACCACTTCGGTTGGATTAGGTTAAGTTTTTTGTTTCATGTAAAGTGATACTTTTAGACCCATTTAATAATATCATCTGAATTTTTTGCACAATTTTACATGGAAAATGATAGTCTGTTTACCTGCAAAAGATCTTGTAGGATCAAGCTCCATTTATAATTAAGATACACATGAACCATAAAACCCAATCAAGTAGAAAAAAAGAGAGAAAAATTCCATCAACTCAACTCTTTCATACCTGGTGTACTTTTCAATGTACAATTGAATAACACAGACTCTTATTGAGAAAATGAAATTACCATTTGCAAATCGTAAATGTGAGAAAAGTGAGCTCAGATTTCGGCTTGATGGCCAAAAATCCGTTCCTGAATGGAAGGTACACGGAAAAAAAAGAATGGTGTCATTTACCATTCGCATAGCTGATTTTGGCCCTTACCAGAGTTAAGATAAACTTGACCAAAGTTATGGAACATTCGACCAGGAATCAGGTCAATTTCACTTGATACCTGGTCAAATGTTCCATAGCTCTGGTCAAGTTTATCTTAACTCTGGTAAGGGCCAGAATCAGCTATGCGAATGATAAATTACACCATACTTTTTAATCCGTGTAGTTTCAGGTTTGAAAGGGTTAAGGATACTTAGTTCCACGGACTAATAACAGGACTTCTCACCGACGCCGGAGAATGCCATAGATATCATAAAAACGTCTAAAGCTTTTTCAAAAGAATGAATATTTCTACGAAATGAGTTTCTTCCAGCAAACTCGATAATAAACAGACCGTAAGTACATGAGTGTCTTTGAAATTAAACAGCTTTTAAATATTTAAAATAGGCAGAATAATGTCAGACCTGACATAAAAAAACATTTATTTTATGATGCAATTTCTATGATAATTATTGGTATCAGCGAAAAGTTCTGTTAACGTACAAACTACCCTGAATTCGCATTAGATTATTTTCGGGAAATATGAATAGATAATCTGATAAACAATTTAATCCACGATACCTTAAGGAAAGAAGAGTGAAGATACAAGAATAAAGAAAAGGGGGGGCGTGGAGGAGAATGAAAATAAAAAGATGCGGGAATTTTGAAGACTCGAGTAATCTGCTGAAGTGAGAGAGACAGAGAATGAAAGGAGACAGAAAGAATGAAATGAGACAGAAAGAATGAAAGGAGACAGAAAGAATGGAAGGAGACAGAAAGAATGAAAGGAGACAGAAAGAATGGAAGGAGACAGAAAGAATGAAAGGAGACAGAAAGAATGGAAGGAGACAGAAAGAATGAAAGGAGGCAGACAGTGCAAAGCAGCGTGTAAACGAAAATAATGTTCAGGAGACTGCATTTGTCAAAAAAGGGATCAGATTGAATCATAATAAAATTCCTCCGAACCTGAAGAGAGAGAGGGAGAGAGAGAGAGGGAGAGAGAGAGGGAGAGGGAGAGGAGAGAGAGAGAGAGAGAGAGAGAGAGAGAGAGAGAGAGGCGAGATTAAGGATATTGTAAGTGAATCAAATGTTAGTCGCTACTTCGGGTAGGCCAAGCCTCGTCAGTTCCAGTTTCCCGAACTTATGCATGATTTGTTGATTCGACTCACGAGGTTTCATTTCGGGGGATGAAAAGAGGGGGGGAAAGAGGAGAGAGAGAGAGGGGGAGCAATGGTAGGGGTGGGGGAATACGGTAGGGGAAAGAGACTAAAAAAGATTAAAATCAGAGAGAATGTGATGAGGCGGGCGCCACGAAAACTGGGAGCGAAGAAATTTGTTTTGCAAAAGTCTTTTATCAATATACGTTCAAGAAAGCTTCAAAACTTTTTAAAAGTTGGTTTAGTAGATTGTTTTCACTTAAGTGACTTTTTCTTAACTTTTGAGCGTCTATTTTGTGATGGGGGCGTTTTTGGGGGGGGGTTGTAGAGGGAGAATCGAGAATGTTTTCCCCCAGCTCTCCCTACTCAGAAAACAATCAAATTTAACTTTTTCTTCACTCAGTAATTTAGACACCTTGGTTTTTTTGAAAACTATCCCCAAGGAAAACTTGCTTTTTATCCATTTAAAAGTCCGTCGACTGCTGCCGAGCAAAAGCGCTATTTCCGCCTCGAGCAGAGGAAAACAAAAGTGGTCTCAGGTCTCGGGACTCATTTTTAGAGCGGCGGTCATTCCAAAGTCCAGAGTCCGAAGGAAACAAGTACACCCACTCTAGATCCTCTTTGCGATAAATATGAAACTATTTCTTTACAGAATAGGTTGAGGGGGCACTCGAAACTTTGCTGTATAGTTTACGGAAGAAAATAAAGGTATTTCCTAAAACTTACATGATTCTGAATGCGACTGCCAATAAATTTTTTTATTGAAGTCGACGGATATCTTTTTTGATAATTAATTGATTTGAAATGAATGGTATGGTGAACAGAAAAAAACACTCGGTGAGATTTACCAGCAATTGATAAAACAGCTTTTTAGTATGATAACTATTCATTTATATCATTCACCACAATACAGGGACGTGCCATGGAATCCAACGGGTGGGGGTGGGGGTTGGAGATGGGGAGGGGGGGGCTAAAATGCAATCTTGCCACCCTCCAAGAACTAGCGCCAATCAAAATTATGAATTTGATTCCCTTTTTGTTTTATTTATTTATCTATTTTTTTATTCTTGTTACACACTGATTTTGCCACCCTCTGTTGTTCATTTTTAAATTTGATAACTTTTGTTTGTTTTCGTTTTTTTTATTGTTAACCCTGATTTTCCCACCCTCGGAGAGTGCCGCCAGGGGCAAGGTACCCATATGCCCCCCTCCCTTACCCAATGCACGCCTCTGTCTGTGACATCACCTTCTTGCTCATGTTTCAGAGTCATGAGATGCCAGGAGTGAAACAGCCCGAGTTGCAAAAGATATGAAAACCCTTGAAGGCGATCGACTCCATTTGCCAAGCTGAATCGATAGAGGGGTCACACGGGTGGTCTCTGAGACCAGGGACATGTCGTCCGAGTTTCCCAGAGAGGAGGGGCAAGAATGCAATCTTGTTGCCGTCCACGAATTGGCGCCCCTCCAAATTATAAATTTGACTAGGGGCCTAGGGCCGCTTCGCGGCCCCTCCTGGTCCTTTTCGTTCGTTTTTTTTTTAGATGTTTTCGTATTTCATTTGTTTCTTTCTTTCGTTCTGTTTGGAAAAAAATTTTGAAATGAAAGCGATTACGATGTTAAACTCTGGTGGTTTTTCATTTTGGTTAACTTTATAAAGGAATAACTCGTAAACACCACTCAAACCTAAAAATGTAAGCTTTTGAGAGTATATAACGCATGGATTTATGGACCATTTTAAATTTTGACCATTTTTGGAGCGACGAACCGTTCTTCTCTTAGTTCACACGCATCAGCTTTAATCTATTAGTTCTTCACTTGCACATAAAAATGTAAAAAAAATGAAGAAAAGAAAACTGAAAATTGAAATTTGACAACCCAGCTGATTGAATGATAATGTCCGAAGAAAAAAAAAAACTTGAACGAAAATGAAAGACTCATCATCGACATAAAAATGGTACAGACCGGACTACCGCACAAAATCACACGCATCAGCTGGGAGTATCAAGAAACGCGCACCATCGACCAAAGAAAAAAGATAACCTTAAAAAGCAAAGATCATGCAAGCAGATCGATCTGTAAAAGAATGGAATCGAAACTGGAATCGTAAGTGGAATCGGAAAAAGGACGTTTAGGTAGAAGTTGAACTGGATTGAGAGATTTAACCTATCAGTTCCCCACTTGTACAAAGAATAATAAAATGAGAAAATAAAACAAAAAAAATGGAAAACTTTGAAGATAATCCTGCTGTTTAGATGTAAATAGGAGCATGTGGCCGCTTCATGGCCTTTTGAATTGTCATGAGTTAGGGAAATCGATAGTAAAAATACCGTTTAAAATTTGATCAGAATTGAAAATTTTAACCTATAAGTTCCCCATACGTAGAAAATAGAGACCCAGCACAAAGCTTGCGACCGACCGACCTACCGCACAAAATCGCAATCAGCATAGCTCAGAGAGTCAACAAACGTATGTCAACCAATGATCAAGGGGGGGGGGGGGGATTACCTTAAAAATGAAGATCATGCCTAAAAATCTATCCTACAGTCCACGGAATCACCTCTCTACGCATTACTGTGTCGATGCACCCAAAAAGCAAAATATCAGCTGTCGACGTAACAAAATTTTAGCGTCGCCAGGCGACCGATTAGGGCTTAAAAACAAATATTATACCTCTCTCTCTCTCTCTCTCTCTCTCTCGCACACATCACCGGGGTACAGTGACTGTCTCCCTCCCACTCATTACGCCTATGGGATTCATAGTTTTTTGGCATTTTCGAGGGCAAAGATGGCTCTGAACAGTACCGCTGGTATTTTTCCCACAATCCTGGTACTGAGCCGCATCGATCGATACCGCACTTGTCCGGAACGGTCCAAAGGATCGACGGGAATTTCCATTAAGCTTGGAAATTATATATATAGAGATGACCCTTTTTTTTTTTTGTTTGTTACAAACTGATTTTGCCGCTCTTTGTGATTCATTTTGAAATTTTACATTTTACATTTTACATCCATTTACTTTTATCGTGGATTGTCACCGTTATACGTAACCTTTGAGCACTAGCTTTTCTTTTAATTCCTCTTCGATTTTCAACGCTTTTATGTTGGTAGCCTTAGCGTCTTATTGGTTCTTTATACGCAATGCGCGACAATCTATTTTTATTTATTTATTTATATAATACAGAAAGTGCGCTTTGCGCTCACATTTTTACACTTTAATCTCTTTCATTCTCAGCATCAATTCTCCGTTTCATTTTTTCATTTTTTACCAACTACCAAGTAACCCATAACCCTTGAATGCTGGCCGTGGAGGACGCCCGTAGGGTGCTTGGAACGGCTAGTAAGCAATAAAAGCAACTGCCATTTCTTAGAAACTGAGACTTTGTCCGATTTCGAATAAATTCGAAAACGCTAGAAAATTCGAAAGCTTAGATTCTTCGGCTTACTCCACATCACTTAATTTTCAAAAGCATCGTGACATCACAAAAGTTAATTTGAAAAACTGAACGTTTTTGACGCGAGTGCCGTCTGCGCTCTGGAATCGGTAGGCAACCTGCACGAAAATTCCTTTGACGATGGGCTACCACCTCAAACGCCGCTGACTAGACTGGAGGAGACATTATTCAGAGAGAGAGAGAGAGAGAGAGAGAGAGAGAGAGAGAGAGAGAGAGAGAGAGAGAGAGAGAGAGAGAGGAGAGAGAGAGAGAGAGAGAGAGAGAGAGAGAGAGAGAGAGAGAGAGAGGAGAGAGAGAGAGAGAGAGAGAGAGAGAGAGAGAGAGAGAGAGAGAGAAAACTGGTGAGTTGTTTATGGCTTTTTAACACTCATCATTCCAGTCTCTGAGAAACCCCCCCCCCCCCTCCCGTCAGTCCACGATTTGAATCATATCAATTAGTGATGATTGGATATTGGTAGGCAATTTCACCTTAAGATTACTTTTGCGACAGTTTCAGCTGATGCATTCCTTCAACAAGGATAATGGACTCCGTAGCCGTAGCCAGGATATTGTCTTTCTCTCTCTTTGCCCATTTAAACGCATGTGTTAGAAAAGGACAGAAAGGGGGGCTGAAGTCACGTGATAGCCCCTATACCCATCCTTTTCCAACACCTGCGTTTAAATGAGCTAAGAGAGAGATAGACAATATCCTGGCTACAGCTATGATGGACTCCACGATCCGATTTGTAGAAAAATTTCATTCAATTTGCTGATATTTAGTCTTATTGCCACTTTTCGGATAACAATCCGATTTTTCCTAATTGACTTAATGGTAAAATGTATTCTCTTCCTTTAAACCTATGTAAAACAATCGATCCTCAGGAGGTGCAATTGCACCCACAAGAAATCGATACTTTTGCATAGGTTTAAATGGCAAAAAAGCACGGTTGCCCAATGGGTCTGTTGCAAACTTTTACTACAACGATAAAGATTGTTTCATCGTATGTAAAATTGCCCGAAAAAACTATTGGTGGCATCAGAAAGTCATGAAATGCGATAATAAACTCACAAGAGACGTATGATGAAATCCAAGATGGCGGTAAAATATCGAGCAATCTGTATGCATACACCTTTAACATCCAAGGATTGCCAACGTTGACAACCTCACAGCTTCAGAGGTTATGTGTTTATTTACGTTGTGATTGAGTGCGATCGAGATTGTGAGGTTGGCTATCCTTGGATGTTCGTGGTGCATGCATACAGGTTGCTCAATATTTTACCGCCATCTTGGATTTCATTAAACGTCTCTTGTGAGTTTTATACTGCATTTTATGACTTTCTGGTGCCACCAATGGACTTTTCACGCGATTTTACATGAGATTGAACACTCTATAGCGCTGTAGCAAAAGTTTGCAACAGACCCATTGCACGAGCCGCCACTGATATTTCTGATAATATGCCATGAATTTTACGTTGGTGTACACTCAGCGCCACCAATTAACAAATCTGGAACTACATAGGTGAGGTTTCCACGTAAAGACTGTAGATTGATAGATCATACGCATTTTAAACATCGGGTTCTGACCAGTGGCGGCTCGTGCGATTTGGCAACAGTGTTTGTATCCCATTTAAATACATGGAAAACAATCGAAACTCGAGGAGGCTGCTAGTCTCCGCTTGAATCGATTTTTTACCTAAGTTTAAGTGGAAAAAATGCATGGTTGCCAAATCTCACGGGCCGCTACTGGTTCTGACAAAGTAGCGGCGCGCGTGCTACCGAACCGCAGCAAAACGCATCGGTTGGTTTGCGCAAAATGTCGACTCGTTGCTTATCAACTGTTCATACCAGTGCGCTTTGATGCGGTTTCGGTAGCACGCACGGTTACATACTCTGATACTCAAAATTCGTTTGCACTGAATTCACCGAAGGACAGAGTCTGTTGGTTTAAATGAAACTTTAATGAAATTATAATCTCACATATCATGGACAACATAAACAATAAATAATCTACTTTGGCACCAATCTTAAAATGGGGCTCTCGCAAACTTTTGCTGTGAGCAAATATGAATAGTCCAATAATATCTGATGTAAAAATAACCAACCAAAATCACGAAAATCTCATTGAGGAAGTCTAAAATTCAGTAATAAACTCACATAACTGCTAAAACGTCAAGTTCGTAACGGCAGTTCAACGCAGGTAGCATGGGGGATTCCTGTCTAATAAGTCACTTTCTCTACGGAAACACAGACATACGTCTCAATTTAGATAGGAATCTCCCATGATACTTGCGGCTCTCCGCCATTAAGCCCGATTCTGAGAGTAAATTTCGTGATTATTTAGTGTACTCATCGTCATTTTTACAGGTTTTTATGCAAGAATCAACTCTTCAATCCCCTATGGCAAAAGTTTGCAAGAGCTCCATTCACCGATGATTCCACACCGGTTGAGAAAATATTACACAGTTCAGTTCAGTGTATGACTGTAACGTACAAATATACTTGCATCTTTAATATTTGCTCAACTTCATCGATGATTTTAAAAAATTTGCGGCTATCTTAATTAATTAACGGCATTGCCACCGATTGAGAAAAGATTACATATCATAGTATTTTCGTGCAGTGCAGTCATACACTGAACTGAACTGTGTAATCTATTCTCAACTGGTAGAATCATCAGTGAACTGAACAACGTCATTAATTATACGTGAAACGGCAGCTCTGCTGCCATCGTGAATTCGATCTGTATGTGATGCTTCATGCATGGTTGTTTCTCGGGGATTAACCTCGACCTTAGCTATATTTATTCTTATTTTTTTATTTATTTTTTTCCCCCAAGAAAAATCCCGGATCTTTCCTCAGGTCTCACCAATATTCAATGCCAACTTTGCTTTCCACAGCTTTAAATTTAAAAAGCAATGGGGGGGATAAAACTTTTCAATGACCGTCGTGATATAAGTCAAAGATTAAGTTAACTCGAAGCACTTTATTCCACTGTGCGAGATGATAGTGAAAAATGAGTCCAAGCCTTGTGGTGGTTTTTTTTTTTTTTTTTTTTTTTTTTTTTTTTTTTTTTTTTTTTTTTTTCCCCCGCGACATCAGAACGTTTCCTTTGCTCGAGTTTTTCGAGTTGGATTCCGTGATACTGCGAGGTGAAGTTAACCTACTTCAATCCATTCAACCGAGGATACGTGTCAATATTGGGTCGACCAATGCGATGCGATGTCTACATCGAACGTTTCTAGCACCGAATAATGAGAGGGAGCAAAATACGATTCAGACGCAAGAGGCTCTATAAATCCCATGTTCTATTTTTCTTGTCTACCTTTTTATTTGAATTTATCCATGCATTTATTTATATGTATACTCAGGTCAGGTAATCTATGGTATGATACGAAGGAACTACCAAATAGCGGTGGGGAAAACAACCGAGAAAAGCCTCTTAAGATGATCAAACATATAAGATTTTAGTGCGCGTTACGGAAATCACCGGTTAACCACGATTCAATCATCGGTCACACTCAACTGTGATAAAACTTGCGTAGCGTTTCAAAGTTAGGGAACTGATGCCGCCCCCCACCCCATCCACCAAACTTGCGATTTCTAATAGTGGAGGGGATAGAGGGAATAATTTTCAGTTAAACGATCATCCAGGCCCCCTCTCCCCACTTCTTTGTTTTGGACCTGGTGACGCGCTGGCCTACGGGCCCTTTTGAGAGGATATTGGGAGGGGGTCCGAGGGGCCGTCATCAACATGTTCTAATCTTACTCGCAAAATTATGCAATTTTACGCTAGTTTTGGTCACTATTAAACTGCTTCAGATGCAAGAGAATATAAAATTCCCTCGTTAAATTGCCTGTTAGTTCCCGTTCCTGGTAATATTATAAAAATGCTACCAATGTGTGGCCTTTAGAATGCTACCAGGAACAAATTATTAAGACTTGAAGTACCGAGTCCGAACGTATTCATTCACGTTAACCCTTTTATACCTGGTGTTCATTTCAACGAACATCTGAATAACATAAAATACTATGCAGAAAATGAAAATATGATTTGCATGTCGTTTTATAAAAGAAAGTCATGCCCAGATCAACTATATGATGGCCAATAATCCGTTCCTGAACAAAAAGTATTTTCAGGTTTAAAAGGGTTAACTATGCTTGCGCATGGTTTCTATTCAAAATTTAGAAGACACACGGAAGTTAAACAGTGTGAGCCATTTCGAAATAATGCTTCGTCGGGTGCCTTCATTTGAAGAAGTAGGCAAAAACAAGTACATCGGGGTAGGAATATGTTTCTAGCTATTTGGTTAGAATAAAGGTATGATGAGTTAACCCTTAACTGCAGATGAGCCCAGATCTGGAACAATTACTTTGAAGCCTTATCTAAAAGTAGGAGACTTGAGTTGTACTGTCGCTGCATGGTGGGTCACATGTGGAACAGATACTAAACGAGTAAGAATTGTCGATTTTGTCCTAGAGCGTGCAGCACAGGATAGAGAACGTGCAGAGTGGTTGAAAATAGCTCACTGAAAATCTGATTGAGATTTTCCGATTTTCCGATTTTCATTGTTATGTTTGGGAGTAACGCAGGGGTACCATATACAAAAAAAAAAAAAAAAAAAAAAAAAAAAAAAAACAACGATCGAAACTTACTAACTTATTTTTTACTACTTTAATTTTTTTTTTTTTTTTAGCCTGAAAACTTTATTTTCAGTTGCATGGATACCTAAATGCGGGTAAGGCCATATTTGGAACAATTTAATATTCAGGCTCTTTACCATTGAAATATAATGGAAAGAATTTTTTTACTATTTTTCCCTGTCTTAAGGATCAAAAGTGTACTGAAAAAAAAAAATGATTTTATTGAAGAAAAAAAAAACAAAATCATGCAGTAAAGGGTTAACCGATTAATTTGGTACTGAAAGGGTTAAGTGTTCAATTCATTTGCGCTTCACTGTTCTAACGGAATAGTCTGCCTAAACAGTATATAGTATCGGTGCGGTGATGCACGGCGAGGGTGGACAAAAGTCCACGGGCGAAAAAAAATCGTGTGGATTTTCCCCATTTTCGAAATAATGCTTCGTCGGGTGCCTTCATTTGAAGAAGTAGGCAAAAACAAGTACATCGGAGTAGGAATATTTATCTACCCATTTGGTTAGAATAAAGGTATGATGAGTTAACCGATTAATTTGGTACTGAAAGAGTTAAGGGTTCAATTTATTTGCGCTTCACTGTTCTAACGGAATAGTCTGCCTAAACAGTATATGGTATCGGTGCGCTAATGCACGGCGAGGTTGGACAAAAGTCCACGGGGCGAAAACAAAATCGTGTGGATTTTCCCCATTTTCAAAGTGATGTTGCAACTTTATTGTTAGTTTGAATCGAAAACTTTGGCGCGCAATGAGGACGTGTAGTTTATTGGCTAACTTGAGCAATATTCCCCGGAAAATATTGATGTCCATCGCGATGAGCGGGCTTTCTCGTGCACGGCTAATGTTTACTGTATTTGCTCACGAGATTGAGTCGAGCGCTTTGGATGGCGCATTTATGGGAGCTTGGCCCGCACCTCCTTATACCAATATGCTCCACGCATATTCCGTAAATTACGGTCCATGCAAGGGAGTTTCCACATAAATAGCATCACACGCGTGCTCACCCATAACATTATTGGAAGGAACTCATGTTCGTTCCTTCCGAGCTGAGTAGTGGGGCGGAGGGAAAAAATAAAATGAAAAATAAAAAAATAAAAAAAATAAAATAAAAAAAAAACAAAAAAAATACCAAGTTAGAACATGCAAAAAGGATATTTACAAGACTGAATATGTAAATGTTGCTTGTAAGATTCAAATGCCAAGCGAGACGTCGTATATGTTTTGAAATTGAGGCTATATCTGGGAAAATATCCCATAAAACAACGGATATGCTCTTGGTAAATTATCAGCATTGTAATTGAATAGAGACTCTTGGCCTGAAGAGCGCTGCTCTTGTCTAACGGGCCCTTTTTCTAGAAGTGACCTCAGTTGAACCTGTATGTCCATCGCGTCCAGAGCTAAAATGGAAGAATCACGAAAAAAAAACTACGATGAAAATAAAAAAACGGCACCTGCTAGATGTTATGGTAATGTTAACCAGAAGTATACCATGTTTTGACTAGGTACTAGGTGATGTTACCTGATTGCATGTGGAATTTGATCAAAGCATCGGTAAATGTACCATACTTCTGGTCAAGTTTACCGTAACATCTAGCAGGTGCCAAAATCAGGTAACCGCATGGTTATTTTCACTAATCTTTTTTTTCCGTGATTAATCGTATATCCAACCAAGAAGATCGCGTCCAATCCAGCAACGTTTCGTTTCATTTTAACTCATTCCAACACATGAAAAATATCGAAATATTGCGTGCACAGTGAAAACTAGGCCTGCGCGATGTTCGATGCATCGATAGAAGTTTCGGTATTTTCCACCGGCGAATGGATTCGATACTAAAGTTGATTTCAATTGATCATTGAAAATCGTTATCTATCGATATTTCGACTAGAAGCAAACTTAAGATTCATTTTTTCCTCTTAAACCAACTCAAAGTGTGTAAAAAAGTATCATGATTTTCAGCGATTTTTCATTTTTGACTTGTTAAAATTTAGTTCGATGCATCGATAGAATTTCGATGTTTTTTGGCCATCGAACTTCAATGCACAAAACTGGACATCGCGCAGGCCTAGTGAAAACCCTCGAATTTTCAATTCGTCGTTAGAAATATTGACAACATTTTAGAGCTACTCTGATTCTTTCTCTTGGTGTGCTGCAAGTCACGTTGGTAAGTGACATTACATTTGGCCAGGTTTTTCACTTTTACAGAGTAAATACCGTTTGATGTCTGAGCTTAGGTTCATGAGCTCCTAAGTATTGACTCGCATGTTTCGAGACAATCCCGATGAAATTAGCCGCGCCGCAAGACAGCCCCTAATGACCAAAATAGCCAAGGCACAGGAATGGCAATGAGGCGGGGCTGGTGAGAATAATATACTTTTATTTGTCAAGCGTCAGAAGTTTTTATTCTCTTCGCTGCAAAATTTTAACGCGACGAAACTATATATGCCACGAATAAAGAAGAAAGCTGAACTTTTCTTCATCAAGCAAGAATGTAAAATCTATAAACCAACCAAATTAGAATTATTTTTAAAATCCTGAAAAAAAAAGAAAAGGGGAAAAAGAGGGAAAGTAAAGGAAAACAGAAAAGTGTGGAATCAATTAAAACATACGGCAGCCTTTAAAAAAATCCCACATGCAAGCCAATTCTGTAGATTATGGCTTAGGTATGGGCTACTAGCATTGCTTATAAATTCTCCGAAAGAAGTATTCCGGGAAGCTTCCTTCTACGAGTCGTCAGATATTCTTACCCTTCCCCGCTGTACATCAAGCACAGTCACAATTCTAGGCACACAAACGACCAATGGGGCTCTTGCAAACTTTTGCTATTTGCAAATAAATAGTCCAATCTTTTGTAAAGACCAGCAAAAATCACGAAACTCACACTCAGAAAATCTAAAATTTAGTAATAAACTCACATAGCTGCTATAACGGCAAGATGGTAATGGCGGTTCGACGCAGGTATCATGGGAGATTCCTGTCTATTATGTCACTTTTTCTGCGGAAACACAGAGATATGTCTCAATTTAGATAGGAATCTCCCATGATACCTGCGTCTCTCCGCCACTAAGCACGATTCTGAGACTGAATTTTGTGATTTTTCAGTGTACTCATCGTCATTTTTACAGGTTTTTATGCAAGAATCAACACTTCAATCCCCTACAGCAAAAGTTTGCAAGAGCCCCATTAAGGTATCACATGGAAAACACGGAAGAAAAACAAATCTAATAAGTGCAACTTCTTTGCACGCATTTGTGAGTAGTTGCTGTTCCAGTTACATTTATAAAAGTAGAAAAAAAGAGACAGAAAAAAAAAAAAAAAAACACATTGAGTGTATAAAATGAAATAAATACCTAAACGAAGACCGAGTATCATTTAATCATTATTTTCAACGCGCTTGCCCGACTCCTTTCGTAGAAAATATTTATTAAAAGCAAGCTTCTTAGGGAATAGTGGCTCGGCGCACTCAAGGCCTCAGATCGCCAAAAACTGGCCAAAAATCAAAAAGTAATTTTACTATCAATTCATCGTTTTTAAATTTGCAAGACCAATTTAAATCACAGAAAACACTTTTAGCAAAGTAATTTAAACAAAGGCATATCACTGGACATTTTTAAGTTTAAGCTTTTAGGTGGAAAACGATGAGTTTTGATTATTGTTTTTCACCGAATTTTGGCCACCGCTTTTTCCGATCCCAGACCAATGTACGAAGGTGGAGGTACTGTGGTCATAACGAAGCGGCGTAAGGCGCTCAAGTTTAAATTCCAAAAACTTAACTTTCGGAAAGAGTTAGAGCGCTAATTATCCATGCAATTCGTGTGAAACAAAGCAGATGAGCCCATAAAGCTCAAACACAATTCTTGAAAGGTATCACACGTCTTATCCGAGGATGGTCTATCTTTTTTAATATCACACGCATACCTTCAAAGAGTGCGAGAAATAGAGTGAGAGAGGGGAATAGAGAAAAAAGAGGGAGAGGGAGAGAAGGGTGGAGATACAGATAGAGCGAAAGAGAAGAGAGTTTTATCATGAATTTAATTTAATTTAATTTAATTTGAAACGTGTCTGCATGCAGTTTTAGAGTGAAAATTTTATCTTGCCCTTCTTTTTAAAAGACATAAACTTATCAAAACGAGGCAACGACTAATAAAGAAGAAAAGGAATTATTAAACACACCGAGTACGGTTGTAATGAAAGCGGGGAACTGAGAGAAAAATGAATTTCACTAAACACACTTTTCCTTCCTAGAATTAAAATGGAAGGTAAAACAAAGGGGCTCGACATAAAAACTTAAAGCATTATGCTCGAGTCACTTTCTCTTAAATTTCTTTGAGTATGATCATACCTAGGCTTAATTTAAAGAGGGAATAATGTTCGGCTCTTGAGAAAATATAAAGACAAAAAAAAAAAGAAGAAGAAAAGTAGAATGAAAGCATAAAAACAAAACAAGCAAAGAAATGCAGTTTTGAGAATCATGACTGCAGTTTGGTTCATTCGATTGTGTTGAAAAAAGAGTGAGAAGTATAACATAGATAAAAAGCAGGAAAAGAAAACATGAAATGCTGTAATGCAATGGTGGCACAGACTATGTGATTTCATGAAAAACTAGGTTTCGTGTGATGATTAGACTCTTCAACAAAATTGAAAGATTGTGTTTGAATTGGTAGTTGCAGTAGTCCGATCAAACAATATACACTGAAAAGAAATGTGCTAAATTTAACAAATTCCAACTTAAAAGTATGGACACCACTTCAAAAATGTTAGTTTGGCTATTTAAATTATTTAAATTAACACCATGCTGTGTTAATTCAACTATTTCTAACTATTTTGAAGAGTTAAACTAACAATTTTTAAGTGGTTTCCATACTTTTAACTAATTCAGCGATTTTTGTTTTAGTGTAATCAGAGGATAGAATGAATAGTAGAGCAGAGGCATCTTAGTTTTCCTGATTTTGACATTTTTCATCCAGATTGTTCTAAAATAAAAAGTCACAAAGCCAGAGAAACATTCACTATTCAGGGCTGTCCTATTTATTCTGAGGCTGTAATCAGTTCTCCCTTACAAGTAAGTTATTGCAATTAATATCAAAACGAATTGTTTCATAACTGGTCAGCTACCAGTGGTGGCTTGTGCATTTTGACAACCATGTATTTTTGCCATTTCGTCGCCCATCTGACGTATACTAGTCGGAAAATTGACAAATTGATTCTCAATAGTTTTCAATTTATTATGGAAATTGTTTGAGCGAAAGTCATTATGACCAAGGAGTCACAGTCAATATTATTGTCTCCGGTTTCCTGAAAAAAATGGACTGTACGTCAGATAGACGAAGATTTGAACTTATGTAAAAGTATCGATTTCTGAGATACTTAGAGAATCCCCTGAAGATCCATTATTTTACGCGGGTTTAAATCAGAGGCGGCTCGTGCAACTCGATATATCGATGTCTACTCCATTTAAAGCTATAGAAAAGTATCGATCTTCAGGCGGTGCAATTGAACCCCCGAGAAATCGATACTTTTCTATAGTTTTAAATGGAGTGGACATCGATAAATCGCATTTCACGAGCCGCCACTGGTTTTAATGAAGCGAAATCGTTGTTGCCACATTGCACGAGACGCCTCTGTCACCTACTGTTGGTTTTTATATTTACTCTCGTTCCACGCCCTTTCATTTGATCAGTCACCCTCCTGTCCCTCCTAACCCCCCCCCACCTCTGATTTCCTCCCCGCAAAACCACGTACTTACATGTCACCCGCGTCGCCGCCACTCTGGTCTGACTAAATTAATGGAAACAAAATAGATTGGAAGGTGAAAAGGAAAAATGAAGATGTGAAGTATACTAGTGACCGAGGCGAGGTACCGAAGAGAGAGGGGTTAGAGACGGTAAGACCACACCCGTGGCAAGAATAAGACGTTTACAACCCTTAAAAGGAGAGCACTAGGTACATTACTTTGATTAAAATGAGGGCGGTCGAGTCTTTCCGGCGTACGGTGCTACGAAGACTGTATGCTCCATTTCGAAAAAAAAAGAAAAAGAAAAAAACAAAAAAATAGTTGCAAGTCAATCTTATGAAAAGGGAAAATCACTCTACGTTCAGTTTGCAATTTCCTACAGTAATAATTAATAACTAGTATAAACTCTCGCATCATTTCTTTTTAAATAAATACAGGACGGCATAATTTTTCTTGCTTTTTGAAATCGTCTTGGTTATTCAATTCTCTAAAAATTACCTTCCGTCTCCATTTTTTGAGCACCGAAAACCATCAAGGAGCATTTCTATAGGATCATCAACTATTGATGATATGACCAACACTTCTTGATAAAATCACCAAAAGTTCCTTCATGCTCAATCGAGTAATTTTTCCATTTATTCTCATGTATTTTTGGTTCACGGGATCGAAACATGTTCCAGCATTCGTCCGTTGCATCAAAATATATGGGAATTAATGGAAAAAAATTCTCGCTGAGGCCTAATCATGTTACCCTTAGACGGTTTCTTTTTTTCCGAAGTCAAAGGTTAGCCAACAATCAAAACAATATGCAACCATCGGTCGTGATCGGTTGTGACAAAATTCGCTCAGCGTTCCAAACTTTCTCACTCACTCTCCCGGGACCCCCTCCTCCATAAATATATATCTCTTTCTAGAATTATAGTTTCGAAATTTGTATACAAGAAATACGACATACGACATATCATTATCAAAATCACACTTAAATGTCCCCAAAGAATTCATTTCTGCCAAACAATTTTACAAAAAGATGTCTCCATAAACAATGGGTCTGTTGCGTACTTTTGCTACATCAATATAACTCATTGTTTCTAACCTAAAAGTCGGCGGAAATAACGATGCGCACATTAAAAACTTTCAAAATCCACTCATTAACTCAGAAAATACCTTCCATTTCAAACAACCCGCGCTACACTAGACACTATATCACCGACTTATAACTACGTAGATGGAACCATCTCGTTTATGTAAACATGAACAGAACTTACAAACATTGAAATGTTTCGTTTAGATGCGTACATGTCTTACATTATTTTGTAATCTTTGATAATCCGAAAAGATCAGACCTAGCAAATGCAGCTTCTATTTTACGTACTAAAAAAGAAATTCCATCATTTTGTAGTTACGATGTTGTTTACTTATGCACGGTGGTTCCGTCTATGTAGTAGTATACCGGTGCAAATAGTGACTAGTGCAGCGCGGGCTGTTTGAAATTGAAGTGATTTCCTGAGTTAATGAGTGGATTTTGAACGTTTTTAATGTGCGCATCGTTATTTTTGCCGAATTTCACATAAGAATCAAGGTTCTATATTGTTGCAGCAAAAGTATGCAACAGACCCATTGTTGAAATGGGGCTATTGCACACTTTTGGTATAAGCGATTTAATAGTCGATTATGGCGTAAAAACCTAAAAAACGATGGCGGCACTAAAAACTTCCAAAATCCACTCCTAAACTCAATAAACGCAGTTATTTGCGGGAGCGTAATGGTGGCCGAAGGCACTAACAATGGGAGATTCCCATCTAACAATTCTGAAACTCCATCAAGAAGTGACCAATACGAGACTTCTTTCATTTGACACCGGTGTCACTTGGTGTTGCGGTACCATTCATCGGATGTGGATCATCACTCTGATGACTAATTACTCTGTGATTCACCCTTGTCAACATAGAAAGAGTGACGAAATTAAGATAGGAATCTCCGATTGTTAGTGCCTTCGGCCACCATTACGCTCGCGCAAATAACTGCGTTTATTGAGTTTAGGAGTGGATTTTGGAAGTTTTTAGTGCCGCCATCGTTATTTTTTGAGGTTTTTACGCCATAATCGACTATTAAATCGCTTATAGCAAAAGTGTGCAATAGCCCCATTACCTTCCGTTTCCATTTTTTGAGCACCGAAGACCATCAAGGAGCATTTCTATAGGATCATCAACTATTGATGATATGACCAACACTTCTTGATAAAATCACCAAAAGTTCCTTCATGCTTAATCGAGTAATTTTCCCATTTATTCTCATGTATTTTTGGTTCACGGGATCGAAACATGTTCCAGCATTCGTTCGTTGCATCAAAATATATGGGAATTAATGGGAAAAAATTCTCGCTGAGGCCTAACCTGGTTACCCTTAGACGGTTTCTTTTTTTTTTCCGAAGTCAAAGGTTAGCCAACAATCAAAACGATATGCACCCATCGGTCGTGATTGGTTGTGACAAAATTTGCTCAGCGTTCCAAACTTTCTCACTCACTCTCCCGTGACCCCCCCCCCATAAATATCTATCTCTTTCTAGAATTATAGTTTCGAAATTTGTATACAAGAAATACGACATACGACATATCATTATCAAAATCACACCTAAATGTCCCCAAGGAATTCATTTTTGCCAAACAATTATAATTTTACAAACATACGTCTCCATAAACAATTGTTGAAATTAGAGTGAAATGGCAGTACATGGGGTTTACGTGAGAGGAAGAGAGACAGTTTGTCTCTGTTTGAAAGGCTCATCGCCAAGTCATCATTAAAAATGTCAATTAGAATACCACTCTCTCTTTACACAGTCTAGTCATAAGTTCTGACAATCGCTATTTTGCCGATAGCAGCCAAACGACTGTAAATAAGTATGCAACACTATATATATATTCTGAAACTAGTCAAAAAATGCTACAAAACCATGCTACTATCATGTGACGTAAGCACCTGTGCTTCGCGCAATATTCAGCGATATCGGTCAACGTCGGACTACCGTTGGGCGCAAACTGATAACACTCGACTGCCATGAGTTCTGTTTTGCGCTATTTTGCTGATAGCCGCCAAACGACTAAAAATAAGTACATAACACTACATGTGTTCTGATACTAGGCAAAAAATGCTACAAAATTGTAAGTTTTTTTTTATTTTTTCCCCAAAAATGTGATGCCCAAAGCTTCATTTTCAACCAGGCATAGCTAGTAATTTCTACGCGCCCAACAGCAACCCGACCTTGACATATATCAGTGCTTATTGCGGGAGATACAGGGGCTTGCGGCAAATGATAGTAGCATGGTTTTGTAGCATTTTTTGTTTAGTTTTAGAATATATATAGTATTGTTTACTTATTTTCAGTCGTTTGGCTGCTATCGGCAAAATAGCAATTGTCAGAACTTATGGCTAGACCGTGTAGATAGATGAGGATACATCTCGTTGCAACAAACCTATGCTCAGAAAGGATTATCATCTGGCAAAGTGGCAACCACCAATTCTTTTGCAGAGGAAAAACGCTTCAGATTCAACACCCTGATTTTCACCCTTTTCTTCCACACAGGAGTGTGAGGGGGGGCAGAATTTGGGGGAGCGCTATCGTTGCTCCGGCAACTGGCAACATGCCAACAAGTTGATTTCGCCTCCCGATTTCCATTCTCACAATTGAGGACTTTTCCGGAAGGGCCCATAAAACAAGAGGTGCGCTCTTCAGCTAAAAAACCTCCGTTTACTCACAATGCACAATTCTCAGGAAGAGCACACCCATTGTTTCATGGGCCCCTCTTCGGGGAAAAGTCCTCAATTACAGTTCTTTTACGCACGGAATAAGAGTCAGTTGGAGTCATTTATTTTCCTCGGGTGGGAGAAACAGAGCCGAGGGTAGAGTATTCAAGCAGGTATTACAAGCCTCTGAAATTCATCGTAGAATTGCACCAGTGGAGGATGAAAAAAAGATTACAGAGCTCTCTGCTTTAGCTTGTAGAATATCTATAAATGCTCACTGAAAGTTTCGCTAGTATCAGTAGTATCTCTATTGAACGCTGCGTGATGAACTATTTAAGTTCTATAATTTATCGAGTGATAGAGCTCCTTCGAGGTTTTCTGGCGGAAAACAGACCATCAATGCTAATGTAACTTTCAACGAAAAAAATTTTGAGAACAATTCTATCCTTACTCTTTGCAGGGAAAAATAAGCTCAATGTTCAGATACACGACCCGATTATGTATGTGCACAGTGCCGTAGCCTCACCTGTGAGGGCCCCGGGGCAAGATGCATTTTTGTGACCCCCCTAAAATTAGGGAAGGTGAGAGGGGATGTGGGGGTCACGCGGACCCTCTTGCTCTTCCGGGGCACTGCCAATGTTTTTTAAAAGGGAAAACACATTTACGAGCAGACCTGTCATTTTGGTGGGCTTTTAAACAAGGACGAAGTGCAGGGCTCTCAAAACGTCCCCTCTGCTCTTCCGACGCACTGCCAATGTCACTTTAAATGGAAAAACAAACTGAAGAGCAGACCGGTCATTTTAGAGGACGTTTAATCGCTGACAAGGCGCACGGCTCTCAAAACGTCCCTCCTGCTCTTCCGGGGCACTGCTAATGATATTTTAAATGGAAAAACAGACGGAAGAGCAGACCAGTCATTTTGGTGGGCTTTTAATCACTGACAAGGCGCAGGGCTCTCAAAACGTCCCCTCTGCTGTTCCGGGGCACTGCCAATGTTATTTTAAATGAAAAAAGAGACTTACGAGCAGACCTGTCATTTTGGTGGGCTTTTAAACAAGGACAAGGCTTAGGACTCTCAAAACGTCTCCCCTGCTCTTCCGGGGCACTGCCAATGTTATTTTAAATGGAAAAACAGATTTACGAGCAGACCTGTCATTTTGATGGGCTTTTAATCGCTGACAAGGCGCAGGGCTCTCAAAACGTCCCCTCTGCTCTTCCGAGGCACTGCCAATGTCATTTTAAATGGAAAAACAAACTGAAGAGCAGACCGGTCATTTTAGAGGGCTTTTAATCGCTGACAAGGCGCACGGCTCTCAAAACGCCCCTTCTGCTCTTCCGGGGCACTGCCAATGATATTTTAAATGGAAAAACAGACTTACGAGCAGACCTGTCATTTTGGTGGGCTTTTAATCGCTGACAAGGCGCAGGGCTCTCAAAACGTCCCCTCTGCTCTTCCGAGGCACTGCCAATGTCATTTTAAATGGAAAAACAAACTGAAGAGCAGACCGGTCATTTTAGAGGGCTTTTAATCGCTGACAAGGCGCACGGCTCTCAAAACGCCCCTTCTGCTCTTCCGGGGCACTGCCAATGATATTTTAAATGGAAAAACAGACTTACGAGCAGACCTGTCATTTTGGTGGGCTTTTAATCGCTGACAAGGCGCAGGGCTCTCGAAACGTCCTCTCTGCTCTTCCGGGGCACTGCCAATGTTATTTTAAATGAAAAAAGAGACTTACGAGCAGACCTGTCATTTTGGTGGGCTTTAAAACAAGGACAAGGCTTAGGACTCTCAAAACGTCCCCTCTGCTCTTCCGGGGCACCGTCAACGCCGTCAACGGGCACGTTTCTGGTTTTTGGCCACTTTCTTCAGATCATAGTGCGCCGATCAAGCGCTCTGGTGCATTCTCGAACTCCACCGTTCTTGATAACGCTCGATCTGGCAACGTTCCGTACCAAGAACAGCGCTGGAAACTTTTCTCTCTCTCTCTCTCTCTCTCTCTCTCTCTCTCTCTCTCTCTCCATCATTAAATTAAAAGCGGTGCCCTGCGCCCTCTCATCTCAATGGATTAAGATAAACTCTAAATAGCATCAGTTGCAACAGATGTGGTTTCTCATTAAATTTTAACTATCTTTGCATTCCCTTCAACGCATTTGTCCATAAGTTTGCTCTGAACGGCAATTGTATACTGTCTCCTGGACCGACCGATGCGATTTGATCCGGAAAATTGATGTTAATCGTATCTCGTTCATAAGAAACGGCGAAGAACCAAAAACAAAACAATCTAACCCTAGAAGAGGCGCGCGGATAGCCCAGTCCTATTTTTTAGTTTATGTAACTTTTTACACGGTCCAGAAATTTTATTGAGGTTCATGGTATCTTCAAGTTATGCTATTTTGCCTGTTTTTAGGCTGGTTCCTTGACTTCCAAGGTACCTGCGCGGCCTCAAAGTCGCGCGGGCCACACCAGCTGTCACCCACGCGCCTCATGGTGTTATACCACACGGAAAAAATAGTTGGTAAGATTTACCATCATGATGACTGATTTCTGCACCTGCCAAAATGTAAGTTTTACCAGATATTGGGTTAAATAGAACATGTTGTTGTTCTTTTCAACCCAATATCTAGGAACAGAACGTTCGTCAAACAACAAACAACTGTGCAGTTTGATGGCCCGTCAATCTGTTAGATCCGTTAGATCTGATTTAACGGGATCGCCAAGCGTCGTGTTGGGAATGAACAGGTTTGGGGACACAAACAATAAAAATCCCTCTCTTTCATCACTCACTGATTTTCCGTGCCTTGAGAACCAGACTCATCTATAGTTTTCCTCTCGACCACTTCCAAGACCAAAGCTTTATATGAATATATTTGTATATAGTGCATTTAATATCTTAATATAACCTCATATTATAACCAACAATCCTCTCATCATTTATCATAATTACCATGGGCGGCCGCAGAAAAGTTTTCAAGGGGGGCAAAATTGTTGAACCCCAATGGATGGTCTAGGGGGACCCCCGTCCCCCCCCCCCCCCGAGGAAAAAGGGAAGACTTTTTTTCTTTCTTTTTTTTTCATTCAAATAATGTACAATTATTAAGTCATTTTAGGTGTATCCAAATAATAGTAATTATTATGACGAGTTTAATATTATGAAAAACGGACAACAGATGATAATAATGGTAAGTAAATATATAGTTCTATCCCTTGTAAAAATAAAGTTAAAATTACAACATAAACTAATAATAAAGTTTGTCAACTATATTACTCCTAAGATTCACATTTCATTTTCTTTTGGTCCTTTCATTTTTCTTCGTGAAATTTTGGCTGTTTTGGATTCCAGGGGGGGGCAAGGAGGCACTTGCGGGCGCCCATCCATGCTGATTACCACTTACGGAGTTATTTGACGATGGATGGTGTGTCACCTGTTCACCAATTTCAGTTAACAAAATCAGTAAGTAAAACCTGTTATTCAGATGTTTCGGTCAAGTTTATGTTTGAACTTTGGTATCGTCAGGTTGGCAATTCTGCAGTTTGATCACATCCTTTCGATCGTGTACGAAGCGCTAAAGAGCTCCACTGGAAACCATGTTCTTCGTTGACGGGTGTTTAGCGATTTGGTTGAACGGTGCGCTGCTGTGGCGATGGCGGATACAGCGTACGATGAGACGCGAGTAAGAGTCCGAAGGAATGATCGGAGGAGAAATTTGACGTTGAAACAAGTCCCATCTGCCCAAAATGCAAGCAGCAAAGGGGGGAGGGGGTGTGACCGGCGGGGGCATTTCACATATGCACCACGTGTATAAAGGTATAACGTCGTTGTCGCGAGATAGATATGCAACACAGCAACACAGCACATACTAATTAATAATAACGACCGGTGGGCACTATGAGTGTCATATCTAATAGGCCCCCTCGGGGCCGTTCTACCTATACACTAACAGCTCTGCATGGTAATCGTTACACTCCCGAATGCTTAACATACATCATAAAACTCCGCGGGGAGAGGAGAGAGAGAGAGAGAGAGAGAGAGAGAGAGCCCCCTCGACAACTACGTTCAATAGCCATCCAACATGTTTCATTTACACGTCCGGTTTTCAATTTTATCATTCTATCCCTCCTAACCCCCCCCCCCTCCGCCAGCTTTCTTCCACGTTTAAATGGGGGGGGGGAAAAAAAAAAAACACAATTTACTGACATTGTTCAAAGTAATTAACCGCTGTTTTTTTCGTTTATATATATATATATATATTTTTTGTCGCACTGTTTTAATTCACCCCCTCCCCCAGATTCTGACCAGTTTCCATTTTAATATGAAAATGGAAGTAGGTAAAATTAAACGGTCACCTTATCCCCATCTATTAACTTCGTGCCGGACAGGTCTGAAAATACGGAACTTTTGTAACAGTTTTAAGGTAAACACTGATATTTATGAATTCAATCAACGAAAGCAGGCAGAAGCAAGGATTAATTAAAGTATTTTCATTTTTATTTTTTGCATTTCCTTTTCAACGGTAAAGTGGGAGGAGATGAAATTAAACGCTCTCATCACCCCTGTACATTAACGTTGAGACGAACAATTCTTTGTATGAGTAAATATGCGCTAAAAGATAGTATTTTTAAAAGATAAATTAGATCGGGTGCTTTTTTTCTCTTTTTATGTATAGGCTAACACACATTATCTTGCAACTTATGATTGCCCTATGATACTCCATAAAAATTGCCTTCATGTAAGGAAAAGGAAAATATGTTACTTTGGAGGCAACCGTTTGCATGTTTCAATATGTTTTTTTTTTTTTTTTTTTGGGGCACCTGCCGATAGTTTTGGTATAGGTTGCAAAAGCGACCTTTTCAAAGTGGAAAACTCAAACTTACAAAGTTTTGTAAATTTAGTTGTGTCAACAGAAGAAGAAAGTTGCTTGAAAAACTACAACTAAATGGTAAAGTTTTCGAGACAAACTTGGCCTCTTTAAAGTTAGCACATGCCGTTTCTACTAAATTACTTAAATGGTAGCAGGAGAGACCTCGAATATACCTGTTTAAATTGTGGTATTCAAAACTGCCTTTACACTGATCTAGACTCGATAGCATAACGATTCGATCGTTCATAATCAGCCTGCAGGTTAGTTAACTATTCCTGCCCCATTGCGTTCATTTTGCATATCCATGTACATGACGACACTTGTCTCAGATTCGCTTTTTTGTCAATAAGAAATTAAAGTTTTTTGCAACAGAGCAAGTCATGAGACCGAATATACTCGGGTGAACGGGGTCTCAAAAGGGTTGCAAGTGATTTCTGGTGACTTCAAGTAGAAGTGACATTTCTGGCGAGGAAAAAATCTGTAGCCTTCTCTACTAGAATTTCCGTTTATATATAAGTATCATAAATTTAAAGAAGTCTGTGGCAAATCCACCGGGGGCAAGGGTGCACGTTCTCCCTCCCTACCTCCCTCCCTCCCTCCCTCCCTCCCTCCCTCCCTCCCTCCCTCCCTCCCTCCCGCCCCCTCCCTCCCTTACCCAGAAGCCTCAAATGTTGCCTTTTGTTCAACAGAAATTAACCCAAAATTTCTGATTGCAACGCTTGAAATTTAAAAATTCATGGGAATTGCCCCCCCCCCCAAAAAAAAACATTTCTGGATCCACCCCACTGAAAGGGGCTATCCAATTATGATTTATTAGTGTAATATTTGACAGAACTTTTATTAGATACAGCACAGATACATCAGATACATTAATGATTGAGGTAGTCCCCGAAAACTGGGTCTATAAAACACAATGTGCGCTCTTTTGGAGAAATCCAACATCAATTTCGATGCTAATTGTCTGGGAAAGAACACACCTAACGTTTAAGAGGTCCTCCTATGAGTGATTCTTTCATTTATATACTGTTTTTGGAGAGCAATAGATCGTATCGATTGGCGTCCAGTCCAAGGACCTTTGGCTCCAAACAAACTCTGAAAACCTCCAAAATCCCCAAAAGCGCTATTTTGAACGACAATTTAGACTATTAAATATTGATTCAAACAGTTAATGCAACTTTCTTGCGATTATGAATTTTAACTTCTCTAAAACGTTTATTTATGCCTGAATTCACGACTAAGACTGCCGGAATAAACAATATATGACAAATTGGACGGTGCATTTGGAGGTTTGAATCACCAGAATTCTCGCCAGATTCTCGCCCATTCCACAACAACAACGATAGCATTTTGGGTGTTTCCAACCTCCAAGTGCATCGTTTTATCTGTATCATCTAGTTGATTTTAACGGTATTAATTAAGGGGCCAGGCATAAGCAAGCATTTTCAAGGACATAGAATTCGTAATCGCAAAAATGTTGCATTAATCGTTTGACTTTGTAGCCCAAATTGCCGTTCAAAAATGCGCATATTGGGAAAATATATATTGAATCAGACTTTGTTCTTAACCAGAGGACCTCGGAGGACAATCGATACGATATATCGCTCTCCTGAAACAGTCTATTGAGTGCGCCTTGCGCAATTCCACTGATCCAAACGGCTAACCCAATGTGCCGCGCTCAGCGCCGGACGCAGAGAGTTTCCACAGCTCACCAGTCGTACGCTTACTCATTAATTATTTTCAGTGAGGTCAGGGGGGAGTAAAGGGGAGGGAGAGGAGAGAGGAAGGAAGAGAAAATGAAGGAGCAGCGGCGGGAGAGGCAGAAGCCGCTACAGAGTGGCAGAGGGAAAAACGGAAGGGGAGGGAGGGAGGAGGAGAAAAAGAGAGACAGGACAAAAAAGCTTAAGCAAGCAGTTTATAACAACTAAAGCTTTTCAAACTTCAAACATTCATAATGAGAGACAGAGAGAAAGGGAGAGAGAGAGAGGGGGGTGAGAGAGGGAGAGGAAGATAGAGAGAGAGCGAGAGAGAGAAAGTGAGGGAGAGAGAGAGAGTTTTTGGAGGACAGCGGGGTGATGGTGGGAGGGAGTCTCGGCAGAAGAGTGTTTGGGATCGGGTGAGGGAAGAGTGAGAAGTGGCGAGAGGGTGTGGAAGAGGGACGGCCGAGAGAGGTGCAAGGGGGGGGGGGGAGGGAGATTGAACCGATTCGACTTGAGTCGTCCCCCGATTCATTTTGACTTTTACTAAAATGCAACCGACAGGCGAGTCAACAGTACATCAAATAATGCTTGGATGAGAGGAGCAGCGGTAGGTAGCAGAAGAGCGAGAGAGAGAGAGAGAGAGAGAGAGAGAGAGAGAGAGAGAGAGAGAATGAGAGGGAGAAAGAGAGAGAGGTAGAGAGAGAGAAAGAGAAAGAGAGAGAGAGAAAAAGAGAGAGAGAAAGAGTGAAGGAGAGAGAGAGAGAATGAGAGAGAGAAAGAGAGAGGAAGAGAGAGAGAGAGAGAGAGAGAGAGAGAGAGAGAGAGAGAGAGAGAGAGAGAGAGAGAGAGAGAAACCGCTTTATTATTAAAAAATAAGAGAACAAAAATAGGTAAATTGAAATAAAAAAAAGGCAAAGTTAGGGCCACAAGGCCTTGTCTACCACTTAACCTTAAGTAAAAACAATAAACGAGGAGAGAGAGAACGAGAAAGAGAAAGAGAAAGAAAGAGAGAGAGAAAGAGAGAGAGAGAAAAAGAGAGAGAGAGAGAGAGAAGGAGAGAGATGATGATGATGATGATGAATCGATTTTTTTTATTTTGCTCACAAAAAGAAACAAAGAGAGAAACAATTCACAGAGAGAGAGAATGAGAGGGAGAAAGAGAGAGAGGAAGAGAGAGAGAAAGAGAAAGAGGAAGAAAGAGAGAGAAAAGGAGAGAGAGAGAAAAAAAAGAGAGAGAGAGAAGGAGAGAGAGAGAGAGAGAGAGAGAGAGAAAGAGAGAAAGAGAGAAAAAGAGAAAGAGAGAAAGAGAGAGAGTGTAAGAAAGTGTGCGGGGTTGAGGAAAGAGAGGGCGATGAGAACGAGAAAGATATATAACTTTTAAGTAGGCTTATTCTATTTAAATGACTCAAAACCTCTTATCAGGCGATCTCTTAACAACGATTTCTAACAGGGGGAAAGGTCCGGAGGGCTCAGAAAAGTCTTACAACTTGAAGACTTCAGTTGAATCTACCGGAGTTTGAGAGAGCGGAGAAGACCAGTATAGGGTGGCGGTGGAGAAGTTGGGGAATCAGGACTAGGGTGTTCGGCGCCCGCTTTGGAAGGGGGTTGCCCAATTATGACATTCGCTCGTTGATTTCGGGGGTTTTGGAATTCGAGGACCCCATCCTAACCCCCTCCCTCGATAGCGATTTTGCGGTCTCCACCCGCCATCCATCGATGCTTGGATGGACGAGTCCGATGCGTGGATGAATGAGGAATTGAAATACTTACCATCGCGGTGCGGCGTTGTTCGCCGAAGGGGGGGGGGGGGGGGTCGAGTGAGTGAATAGCAGCTTGAGTCAGCAACCAACTTTCGTAAATCTCTGCTTGAGCGGAGGGAAAAGAACCCTTAGCATGGGGGGAAGGGGAGTGGTTAAGTTGAGTTGACGCGTTAGAAGTTTCAAGAGGGACCCACCGGAGTCCGGAACATCGCCCCTGCTGAGACCCTGGATCCCCGACCATTTTTAGTAGACGTACGCAATTCATTCAAGGAATTAGACTTCGATTCAATCCCTCGCCACCCACTCTCCACGTGATTCAGTTTCGGCGGTGCGGTGGCATGACTCGAAAGGAGCCATACTAGTGGATCCAAGTTATTGTTCCCCTCTCTCTT
>VMOF01000035.1:58318333-58579400 GCA_011764245.1 Trialeurodes vaporariorum | reverse complement strand
TTTGGGAAAAAAAGGAGTAAAACGATGTGCTCTAACAGAAATCGACGTACTTCTGTTAAGCAAAAGCGGGTGGAGGGTGGTGAGAGAGCGGGGGGAGGGGGTGAAAGGGGGTGAGAAAGGGTGAGAGGGGGTGAGAGCGAGAAAAGGGTCATTCAATCAGATCTTGTTAAGCATTTAATAGAATATTTCACATTCCCAAATAGTTTCTGAGGCGGAGGCACGGCGTGGTTTTGGTGAGGCAATGTCGGGGAGGGGGAGGTGGTAGGAGGGCTGGAAGGGGGGAGGGGGGGGGGGCGCAGGAAGCGCATTTTGGCCCAGGCACGGAATCGGCATGGCTCATGGCATTGTTAATAAATTACTGGAAGGACGACCGACACACCGACACCGATTGATATTTATTAGGCCAATTCGTATGTTCACTTGTATGCCGCACGCCGCGCGCCCTAACCACCAAACGCCGGAATTCTCGCAAAACGCAACCATCTCGACAAGCAGATATTTTTTTTTTTTTCACCCGCAATGTCGATTTCCCCACTTTTTATTTCCCGTTCCGAACCACCAGCCCCCGGGCCCCCCTTCCCAATCAAACCACCGCCCTCCGTTGTATTGTGATAGTATCAAATTAATTCAATTTTACTATTCAATTTGACATCTCCCCGACCGCTCTGGCTAAAACACCCCCAGAGATTCGAAAAACGCTCAGGAATTTTCTCTCGCGGTGATTAACCCTTTCTCTACCAAATCTGTACTCGCCAGCGTTGCCGGATTTGTAGGAAATATCAGTAGATTTCTCATGAGCAGAGCTGCCGTTTTGCGTATAATCAATGCTATTTTTCTATTCACCGATAATTCCACCGGTTGAGAAAAGATTACACAGTTCAGTTCTGTGTATGACTGTAATGCAGGAAAATACTCTGATCTGTAATCTTTTCTCAATCAGGGGAAACTATGTTACTTAATTAAAATATCCGCAAGTTTTTTAAAGTCATCGACGACTCAACCGCTTGAGAAAAGATTACAGATGCGAGTATTTTAGTTCATTACAGTAATACACTTAACTGAACTGTGTAATCTTTTCTCAACCGGTGAAATCATCGGTGAATAGAAAAATAGCATTGATTATACGCAAAACGGCAGCCCTGCTCATGAGGATCGAATGTAAAATCTGCTGATATTTCCTTAAAATATGGGAACGCTGGTACTCGCTGTTCCGTGCACGTCATTCATGCTGGACCTACCAGGTCTACCAAGTCGTTATTCGTTATTTGTTCACGATGTATTCATGCTGGTCTATGCGATTTCAGTTCTCTATTTATGAGAAAATTACCTCCGGCTACTAGGAAGTAATGTTGCCAATCGAAGCTAAAGTAGTCCCCGCGTGAAAAAAGTAGCTAAGCACTTTGAATGCTGACGACGGCGAAAGTGGTTTTGGTGACATCACTTTTTTGCTCACGTGCTGAGTCATGTGTTGCTATAAGAGAGACGGCCACATTGCAAAAGATATAAAAACCCTTGAGTACAAGTCAAAGAACATGTATTTTGCGAGAACAAAAGAGAAAGAAAGTGGCATAAAGGTGTAATTACAAATGATAACAAAATAATTAAGCCTGCAACTGCTCACTCACACCATAAAAATCCTAGATCAGGAGAAGGCAGAGCAAGCCATTTAAAAATTTAGAAATATCCCCTTCGCTGAGGACAGATTTAAGTCACCAAGGAAGAACATTGAATAATTGCACTGATGAGAATCCTACGCTGCGCATCGTTACAGATAGTCTGACAAATGAGATTTTTACATCTTTAAGTCTACTATTGTAAGAATGCGCAGGCGTAAGACTCTCAGGAGTGTTTATGTTGTTAAAAATAGCACATTTTTGCAATTTTTTGCAATTTTCGCAATATTTGAACTCATGGGCCTCCACTGATCTTCAGCGACGATACAGCAGCGAATAAAATTTAGAAGAGGGAGAAAGAATTATGGAGATATTTAGAATGAATAAACAAATAAATAAATAAATAAATAAATAAATAAATAAATAAATAAATAATAAATAAATAAAATAAAAAAGATGGAAAAAAATCGAAGATAATGATGAAGAGGGTGAGGAGAGTAAGGGATTAGAAGGGAAGTGATATAGCGAATATGTTAGAGGAAGCCAATCTTCGCGCAAAATACGATACGTGTGGATTGCCAGACACGCAACAGGAAATTTGAACGTAAAATGGAAATTTCTGCGCAAGAACTTGGTGCAATTCACTGTCAGCCGGGGGCAGGTTACGAAGATAGCGGGGAGGAGGATGATGGAGAAGTAGTCGGGAGAAAGGGTGCGGTAGGAAGGGAGGAAAAAACAGCTTCTGTTAGCAACGTCAGTCCAGTTGACAAGACTCATAGACATAGAGCGATTTAATTCACTGCTCCGCCTCCCGCCTCCCCCTCCCCCCTACAACTCACTCCCACGCCCGTAATCGTGCCACCTCCTAAAAGGCTTTCTCTTCGAAACCTTTTCCGTGACACTGCATAATATTCATATTTTGTTTCGTCAATGCGCCCGAACGGAAATGTTGGTTCGCGTCCTTGGAATTATTCAGCTCGATACATGATAAATGTCTGTTTCAGGGTGGACTTTTCTAACTCTTTTCGTCGGGCTTGCATAAAAAAAAAATAGGGAGGAGAGATTGGTGGAGAGAGAAGAATAGAAAATAAATCTAATTTTCAGATGTTCATCATCTATTTTTTTGCAGCTTTTGTCATTCACCCTCCTTTGTACGGTTTGGAACAAAGGGCTGCTATGAGTTTGATCCATTCATCGGATATAGTCTGCGTTTTGTTATACTCTCCGATATTTAATGGTTCAGTGCACATCTTAGACTATTGGACCGTAAATATAGAAATTTATTCCATCATCGATCAAACATACGTATATTAAATTGCTCCGTCAACTGATTTAAAAAAAAAAAAAAAAAAAAAAAAAAAAAAAAAAAAAAAAAAAACCTTTCTAGGGTTTCTGTGACAATACAACTATCTTCAAAAACTACCTCAAATTATTGACACAGGTAGATGAATCAGGATATGGTGGATAGATACAGGTAAAGTGCCTTGATAAAAGTTTCTTCAGGTATCCCGACACGAGCTCAACGGGTTCTGATTGGTCGTTGGTTTAAGGCTATCACGGAACGAAAAAAGAGTCAAAGACATCGAAGGCTCCACACAGGAAGAATAATAAGGAAAAAATGAGAAGATGAACCAATGGGAACGGACCAGAATGTCGAAAACCCGCCTATCCAATGAAGGTCCACCGTTGAAATTAACCTTCGAATTCGTTCCGGCAGCCAACTCTTTTCAAATGCATAAAGCGTCGTTTTGGTACTCCCTAAATAACTTCCTTCGCGCATGGAACTCAAAATACAAACGACTTTTTTTTAATAAAAAAAATAAAATAAAAATTGAATAGAAAACGGTAGAGACTGAATTTTTCGGGTTAATTTTTGCTTCGTCCACGGTAAAAGAAAACAAGAAAAAGAAAAGTACTAATGAAACTTTTCAATCCGATAAAGAATGAAAATTCCGATAAATTAGAAAGTTTTCGGTCAGTGGCAAATTATGATATTTGCCAACCATACTTTTTCGCCATTTAAACCGATTCAAACGTATCGATTTCTGGGGGCTCAATGAAGCTCCTGAAGATCGATTTTTCTATGTCGGTTTAAATGAAGAGAAGTTGTTGCATAAGAAGGGTCCAACAGAAAACCGACTCGTTCTCTTTCAAAGAAATTCTGATTTCGTCATAGAACTATAAACTTTAGGAATGAGAAAATATTTCAACGGCCATGGCTACTTAACTGTAGACCAAATGTATTCCTATAATCTGCAGTATTGACAATTTGTGGATAGTTATACAATTTTTTCGAATTGGTTTAGTGTAAAATTACCTAATTTATTGGATAATTTGAACATTTGTAGTTAGTTGGTGCTACTCACAAAATTATACGAAGAATCAAAGGCTGTTGTAATGAATAGAATGAAGATTAACTCACCTATAACAAAAAGACAAAGGGAAACATAGTTAGTGCGATTGCAAATCGTTAATCATTCCAAAAGAAGGTAAATATAATGAGCTAATCACCGAGAAAGTTAGTAAGTGAGAAAATAGTGACAAAGTAAAACAATTTGTGAGTTTTGCATTGCATTTTTTCCATGCATGTAAACAAATGAAAAAAAACATTGAACTTTTGAGTTTAAGGTGACGATCTTGCTCGCGTTTGATATTTTGCATGAGTTTAAAAGCACAAAATGCAATGTTGTCTAATCACACGGTTTGCATTTCGTACGTTTAAAGTCTCGTGAAATATTGATTGGAGAGAATTTACTGTGTACCTAGCCAACAAAGTTGAGCAACCGAATAATCTGAAATAATGAAGTCAGTCTGCGGCAACAGAGTTGATGCATAAGTGACACCATTGCCTGTGAGGAGGTACGGTCAGTTTACCGAATAATCTATCCAATAATATGATTTATCTTTTTTTTGCGTTGCCAAACTAGACAGATAATCCGGCGAATAATATTTGCCCAACTCTGACCTCCAATATATGTATTTATATATGCACTCAAGCAGACTAGATGCCACGCTGCCAGATTGCATGCATCGCCACTGGTAATTTCACGAAAATAAATAATTTAAACATAATCAGGTATGTAGCTTAGTAATAAGAATGTGAGTGAATAACCAAAAATAGAAAGAATAAATAAATGAATAAATAAATAAATTAATTAATTAATTTATGAAAAAACAGTTTTTAAATAAATCGATGAAAAAAATAGGTAAGTAAGAAACGCAATAATACTTAAGAAAAGTTCGAAACCATATTCGCTTTTCTTCTAACATTCGGGCGCCGATGGATCAGGGCTGCCGTTTTGCGTATAATCAATGCTATTTTTTAATTCACCGATGATTCCACGGGTTGAGGAAAGATTACACAGTTCAGTTCAGTGCATGACTGTAATAAACTAAAATACTCGCATCTGTAATCTTTTCTCAACCGGTGGAGTCGTCGATGACTTTAAAAAACTTGCGGATATTTTAATTAATCAACGGATTTTCCACCGATTAAGGAAAGATTACAGATCAGAGTATTTTCGTGCATTACAGTCATACACTGAACTGAACTGTGTAATCTTTTCTCAACCGGTGGAATCATCGATGAATAGAAAAATAGCATTGATTATACGCAAAACGGCAGCCCTGCGATGGATCGATACCAAACGTCCGGTGGGCTGACCAAAAGATATGACTACTGCTGTAGAAAGTGGAAAGGAAGGGGGGGAAGGGGGTACTTAGTTCAAATTCCAATGTGGAACATACATTTAAAAGTAAGAGCGAAAGACATAGAATTGAAAAATGGAAGGAATCGAATGGCGGTGATATGTGAGAATCAGAGAGGTATACGACTCGTAGAAGGATCCGAAGATGAGGGTAGGAACGGATAAGGTGGTGGGGAAGGGAGAAAATACGGAGTGAAATGAGGGGAGGGGGGAGCGAAGAGGAAAAATCGCTCGGAGAACAAACGGCACGAATCAAAGAGCAATATTCTAATTTTACTAAGCAGTTTACTTAAGTTTGGAGGAAGAAAGTTTGAGTAAACAAGGTTATAAATAATAGAGAGCCGTTTCACTTTGATAGCGCTTTCCGCTGATAACAGCCCGCGCGCAGCGCATTCTCGCGGCGGCGGGGCGAAGGAGAAAACGGCGAAGAGGTTTAAGGAAGACACATAAACGATAGCGATGCATCGAGCACCGAGCATTGAGCAGTACACCCACCAATGAAATCTTACCCCCCCTACCCCTCCCCACCCCCTCCACGCCTCAACCCCCTTCACCAGACGCTCAGAAAACCCGGAGTTAAAGGGAGCGAACGTAAAAGTTTTCCTCCTAGCCGACTCCGAAAGAGAGTACTGTAGCCGCGCCGCACAGCAGAGCGAGTCAATGGTTGAGCCCGGACATAAAATCGCAACATTAAATGCGCATAATCTTTGTTAATAGGCAACGCAAAAGTTTGAGAGTAATCTCATTGGTTTTATTGTAAAATTTCCTACAAGAATCACCCTATATAGTTTGTTTTTGACGACGAAATGCCTTCAAATTTGCATTTTAAGTAATTTTTACCATGCCCGACCCATCCCGTTGACTGCGGTTCCACTGTGCGCCGTCTGAAGAGGGGCGAAAACTTGGATAATTTCGAACGCAGAGCACAGACGAGCCGTATTTTGTTAGAGTATCAATTGATATAACTGATATTATGGCAAAGATTACAGGAAACGTTCGAGCTTTCAATAGATGAGGGTATTCGTAGAAAAATAATCGTGTGAGGAGGGGGAGGGAGAACGCATTGGTGTGGCTCGCCGAGAACGATCGATTACTTTTTATCTCCCGTTGGAATCGTTCAAGAAGAGATATCGATTATTAGTCCAGAAGCGGTTATTGCGATGTGGCAACAACGAATTTTCCTCCATTCAAACCTTTGCTAAAATAATAATCAATCTTCAAGAGGTGCATTCAACCCCATAAGCAATGGATACTTTTGCGAAGGTTCGTATGACATAAAATAAAGTACTATTTTATTGGTACCGAGTACCAATGAGTACAACCAATAAGTTTGATTGCGCAAATTTCACTAATACATTAGTAGGGCGAGCTAACTTTTTTTTGAGTGTAGAGGCACGTCATAACCAAAATCAGCTCTGGAAGTGAAACGATTTTACGTACATAAAATACGCTTTACGTTAACGCGTAAAAATTCTTCACCCCCAGCAATTTTCATTTCTGTCGAGCCATTAATAGGGCAGTTGCAAGGGTCTGAAATGTTGTGTTTTTTATGTGGAAAATTGTAGTACTTGATGACCTAAGAACCATGGTGCCTTTGGTTTTTTCCCAAGTGCCCTGGTTTTGGAGATACACCCGTGTGAAGTTTGAAAAAATCGTGGGTGTCGTGACGTCACTACGCGGAATCCCCATTTAAAACAATGTATTTTGGGCTAAAATCTCATCTCCGGAACAATGGGTCTGAATTAGAAACCAAAGGCGTCTTTGTTCTCAGCTCATCAAGTACTTTCATTTTCCTTATATAAAACGCAACATATCAGACCCTTGCAACTGCCCCATTGAAGAGCTTTGATTCAAAGTAACTTGTAGATCAAAACTAGTAAATTAATCGTATAATATATCGTCACAGTTATTAGACCGTACCAGTAATTTGAGTAATTAATCGTCGCCTTGTGACAGGTAAAGACAATCACTCGGGAGACAATAACGATTGTTAAATAAGGTATCGTGATGGAGTTTGCTTTCTTTATCAAAACTGACGAGTGCCAGAAAGAGGCATAGCAGAATAGGCCAACATCGAGACGTAAAGTAATTGACGGAAGCCACGACAAAACTCCAGCAGACTGATTCTGCTCGTTTGGACGAGACGAGGCGAGATAGCGAGAATCGAGCAATCCCATTGGTTTAAATGGCGGCACGTGACAGATTTTAAGTCATTCGAGCTGCAAAACGACATCATTCTTTTCAAATTCATGTCGTTCTACAGATTGAATGACTATACATATGATCAGATGGCACCATTTAAATCAATGTGACTGATCGATTCTAGCAATCTAATCTCGTCTCGTCCAAAAGAGCAGAATCAGCCTGCAGGCAGATAACTATTCCTACTTGACGGCCCTGTTTTTGCCTATGCGGTAAAATGAAGGCGCGGAGAAAGCCGTATTGACAGTCCTGGTGATCTAAGCAAAGCTAGAGCTAGATACGATCCGTACTGATTGTGAGTCGAAGTCTGAAAATGTCCTCTTATTGTTAGAGGCGCCTCCATGGTTTTACGCATACAACTATTCCTACTTAGCGGACACATGTTTGCCTTTTCGATAAATCGAAGGCGCAGAATGAGCCACGTTGGCTCTCCTCGTTATATAAGCAGAGCCGGTCACGGCGCGGTGCATCGGATATCAGAGCAAAGTCGCGAGTCGGAGTCGCAAAGTTCCTTCTAATTGTTATAAGCGCCTTCATGGTTTTACGTATACAACTATTCCTACTTGACGGTCATGTTTTTGCTTATACGATAAATTGAAGGCGCTAATGAGGTCGCATTGGCAGTCCTCGCGATCTGAGAAAAGCATGCGGAGATTCATTCGGAGTCGAAGTCACCAACCTCCAATTTTTTCCCCCTTGAGAAGCGCCTCCATGGTTTCACGAGGATGACTTTTTCTACTTGACAGTGTTGTTTCTGCCTATACATTTAATTGAAGGTGCGTTATAAAACGTGATTTATTTAGATAATGCTTATTATGACACTTCTCTTGAACGGTCTCAAATCATGTTAGAAAACGCGTTGTGGGGGTTCTAAAACAACTGCTTTGGACTAAACGATAGTGCAGAGGGAGGGGGGGGGGCAGAAAAACATTTTTAAGGAGAGGAGAGAGTGCTGCCATCGTCATTTTTGGAGGTTTTTTCACCAGAATCGACTATTAAAATAGCTTATAGCAAAAGTGTGCAACAGCCCCATTGCGATCCAGGAATAGCATCGATGCGTGCGCGTCAGTTACGGTAGCTCGCCTTTAAAGTGCACGCATTCTCTTTCAATAATAGCGCCCGAAATATCAGAGCTAAAAGAAAAAGGCAAAGGGAAATGAGATGAAAAGCTGGAGGACTCAAGCCGAGTGGACTCAAGTCGTGGGCCAATCCACCGCCCCCCCTCTCTCGCAGCGTTTGCGGAGATATGTAAATCCATTAATCCTAAGTAAGTATACCGAACTAATACTCTGTTCCTGTCTCGAAGGCTTGGCTCTCTCCCGATGCAATCCGAAAGGGCCTCCCCCACCAGCACCAGCAGCTCTCAGCTTTGCATTAGTATTAGCACTTGCTCTCTTCTCGTCACTACCACAGTGACACTCCGCACAATAGGCACGCATCGGAATGGACTGGCTTGACGGTTCACTGATCTGGTGAGGCTGCAAACTCAACCCCCCCCCCCCCACAAATCCTCTGAGCTGATTTTCGCCTTAAACTTGATTGAATCTAGGAAATTGATTTAAAAATAAATCTGTTGATTACAGAGACAATACACAGGGTGGATCAGAAACATTAGTCGCCTTTGTATGTATAACCACGTATATTAGAGGTCAAAACAAGACTTTTTTTCCCCTATAAACATGTGTCCGAAAATGCCCCCCTTTTGAGCTACAGCCTCCCCAAAGTTTTACAAAATGTATGGTTTTTTTGGATAGCGACCACCTATATGAACTAAATGCCATGAAAATTGGTGTCTCGAAGTAATTTTACGTCTATAATCCATTAATGACCTCAACAAATTCAGACATTAGGTCTGACTATACTTTTCTGACAATCTTGTGCCTTCAACGGCACACATTTTTTGTTACGGATTGGATATTTGAAAAATAATTACTGAAATCAGATAAGAAAAACTATTTCAAAGAATTTTGGTCCTCTCGCTATTCAAAAAATTTCATCAGCATTTATAAACTTGGGGCTCAAAGCTTGTCATAAAAAAAGCTTTGGGGCTTGGGGGGGGGGGGGGGTAGCTCAAAAGGGAGGCATTGTTGCGGGATGCATGGTCATGTTCAGAGGCAAGGACGCAACCCGCGACTTTTTTGTGGTTTTTTTGATGTCACTAAAACAAGCATGTTCAAAGATTTTCAGAGGATTTATCGGGTGTAATCTCTTTACAATGCTCTATGACTTTCAAAAGAAAGTATCCCGATAGAAATTTTCATTCTTCCATTCCTCGACCAATCTGAAGCTTGTTTGCAGTTGTCAGGTATTTCAGAGTCTAAAAGCATTGTAACTAAAAGGTCTAAAACTCTTTGAAAAATAACAGAGAAATTTTCATTCTTCCATTCCTCGATTAATTTGAAACATGATTGCAGTTTTGAGGTATTTCAGTCCAACTGCATTATAACTGAAAGGTCTAAAACTCTTTGAAAAATAACAGAGAAATTTTCATTATTCCATTCCTCGACCAATTTGAAACATGTTTGCAGTTTTCAGGTATTTCAGTCTAAAAGCATTGTAACTAAAAGGTCTAAAACTCTTTGAAAAATAACAGACACCATAATCATTAATCAAGGAACGTTTTGATGAGAGGACTTTTCTTTTGAAGGTATAATAGAACAAAAAACCCAAAGTAAAGCATTTATTTCAAGACGAATTCAAAACTTGTTTGTCTCCAAGAGTGAAACATGACTACTGTGAGACTTCTGGTCACTCTCCTTGCAAACACCCGTACACCTCACCCCGATAGCTTTAAACTTGCATTATCCACTCGCATCATCCTCCAGCTCAGCATCGCCTCCACACTTCGGTCACTCCATTCGGATCGACTCAGTGTTGTCAGATTTAAGATTAAAAGTCGTATATTTTACACCGATTTCTTACAGGTCTAAAAAGTCTCCTCCTCCGTACATCTGGCAACATATGACTCCGACTCTTCCTGTGTGATGCTCCCGCACTTGAAAATAGTTTATGTTCCACCCGCTTGAATTTGCAAATAGTGTGTGCGCACACAGAGCTAGAGAGATCGCGAAAATTTCTCAACGGAATTGGACACTATATGCGTTGAGCGTCCTGCACGTTGCAAAATTGAGCAGCTAATCCCGGAAAATGCAGCTATGTAAACAAAATCAAATCGTAACCCGAGTGAGCCCCGTAAACTGAAAAAAATAAATAGTTAAAAAAGTACAAAACAAAATGATTTGCTAAATTAAAATATAATTTTGTTAATTTAAAAACTCAAATGCTAAAGCAGCAATTCATTTTGTTAGCTTAGCAACTAATTTGCCAAACCAGCAAATCAAATAGTAAAAATAACAATTTTTATGCTGGAATAACAAATTAGTAAGTAAAATCAGCGATTTATTTTGCTGATATAATATGCTGAATTGTTAGATCAACTAATTGGGTTAAGTTCTGTATGTTTTTAACTATTTAAAATTGCTAAATTGACAATGTCTATTTTGTTAAAAGAACACCATTATGTGGTTGATTTAACAACTATTTTTATAAACTCAGCAAATAAATTGATAACTTAACAGAAAACCCTGATTGATTTAGCAACTTTCAATTTTTGTTAAATCAGCAACTTTTCAATTGTTGCTTTAACAATAAATTTTTTTCAGTGCAGCGGTGGCGTTTGTTTGGAAATAATATTTTTTCTCTATTTGAATGTATATATAAATTAATCGAGATTCAAGCCTATCTAAATTAGTTTTAGTTATTTTAACAATTTCTTCTAAATTCGTAAAGGCATACATAAAAACAAAGCTATTATTGTCCAGGCCCACTCGATTGTTTCACTAAGAATCTGGGGGTGAAAAACGTAATTGTTTTTTTAACAAGCATTTGCCATTTTGAAGTTTTTCGTACCTCACATACGAGGAGGGAAGAGACATGAACTTATCATATTCAGAGCGCTGCTGAGTATGCATGGATGAAGCTATACAAAGGGCAATACCTGACATTTTGTCGTAGGGGTAAAGAATCAAGGTTGAAACCCTGAACGGTTTTCATTGTTTTCACTGGGGCAATACATTTTTTTCATTACTATATTATTTTTTTTAATATTTTTCATATAATTCGAAAAAGAAGCATGAAGAAATCTATACTTCGATTGAGCTCAGAGGATAAAATTTACTACAATCGACCAATACGAATAAATACAAGTAAATAAATCAAGTTGCGGAAAGTATTGCACGGCTTTACAGAGCTGCCGATTTTGAGTACAGATTTAATGGCATGTTTAAATTCACCGATACTTCCACCGGTCGGTTGAGAAAATATTATATAGTTTAATTCAGTGTATGACTGTAAAGCACGATACTCTGATCTGGAATCTTTACTCAATCGTTGGAAACGCCATTAATTAATTAACCCTTTACTGCATGATTTTTTTCATTTTTTTTTTTCAATAAAATAATTTTTTTCAGTACAATTTTGATCCTTGAGACAGGAAAAAATAGTGAAAAAATTCTTTCCATTATATTTCTATGGTAAAGAGCCTGAATATTAATTCTTCCAAATATGGCCTTACCCGCATTTAGGTATCCATGCAACTGAAAATAAAGTTTTCAGGCTAAAAAAAAAAAAAAAAAAAAGTAGTAAAAAATAAGTTACTAGTAAGTTTCAATAGTTGTTTTTTTTGTATGTGGTACCCCTGCGTTACTCCCAAACATAACAATGAAAATCGGAAAATCTCGATCAGATTTTCAGTAAGCTATTTTCAATCACTCTGCACGTTCTCTATCCTGTGCTGCGCGCTCTAGGGTAAAATCGACAATTCTTACTCGTTCAGTATCTGTTCCACATGTGACCCACCATGCAGCGACAGTACAACTCAAGTCTCCTACTTTTAGATAAGGCTTCAAAGTAATTCTTCCAGTTCTGGGCTCATCTGCAGTTAAGGGTTAAAATACCGGCAAGTTTTTCTGAGAGTCATCGACGACTCTACCGGTTGAAAAAAGATAAAAGACGCTGGTATATTTTCGTGCATTACAGTCATACACTGTACAACTAAACTAGCTGTAATCTTTCCTCAACCGGTGGAATCTTCGGTGAATTTCAAAATGCCATTAAATCCACGCAAATAGGCAGCTCTGCGGCTTTATACATTCCTACTATTCAGCCAAGGTAAGAACAGTTCGGTAGATGAATCCAGCAATTTTTTCTTACTTTATGGCGAAGTGCACTGAATGCATTTGCTAGCCGACGTTCCGGAGAATGTCACAGTCACAAGAGAACGATATCATATTGGCCGCGGTTTTCATAGTGTATCGGTCGGACAAGAAATGAGCGGAATCACGCGAGCGGAATGAGTGGGCGGGGGCGGGGGGCGGGGTCGCATTACATAATTACTAAATCCGTCGGGAGGCTGAAAATAAAAACCTATCAGTATAAATAAAACGCAATTACGAGGCCGTTATTAAACTTCCGAGCAAAACACACAGTTGGAGGGCTGGGAGAGGAGTGGTGAGGAGAGGAGAGGAGAGGAGAGGAGAGGAGAGGAGAGGAGGGCGGTAGAGAAAGTATATCAGTTCAGGATCGGAAGAAATTTTATCCGAGGCAATAGCAAAAGACTATATTCGGAAACAAATAAAACTTGACAGTGCCTCTGAAACCATCCTCGAGGGAGTGCCGATTCCATTCCTGATCCAAACGGTCTCCTTTTCCTCTTCCCATCCCTCCTACTCTCTCTCGGGCGTGATCTCTCTCTCTCTTTCTCTCCCCCTCCCTCTATATTCTCTCTTTGTCTCTCCCTCTTTCTCCCTCTTTCTCTCTCAATCACTCTCGATTACTCTCTGTCTCACTTACTTTCTCTCTCGCTCTCTTGCTTTCTATCTCTATTACACGAAGAGAATAATCTGAAAACGCTAAATAAACCTGTAACCTGAATAAGGACGACGTCTGAACCATCAGGCAGACTCCGTTACCTACGCGATGTGTGGTGCGTTACCCGTTAGCCCCCCCCTCCTCCTCCTGCTTATCTCTCTCAATAACCGAGGAATCAATTTTCAAAAGTAGAGCCTCGAGTCCTTTCGTCTTGCCCTACTGTCGCGAGGTACTTCCGGGTTGACTCTCGACAGAGGTGGATCCATTAATTTTACTCTCTCTCTCTCTCTCTCTCTCTCTCTCTCTCTCTCTCTCTCTCTCTCTCTCTCTCTCTCTCTCTCTCTCTCTCTCTCTCTCTCCCCCCCCACTTCTATTTGAAAACATGTGTTATAGAATGAATGACAAAGAATGGCTGCTAAATTCACGAGATCTCCTCTCCATCCCATTATTTCCAAATGCAAATGGTTAGCGTTCTAGAATTCATCTGTTCACTGCATCCGGTGCAGAAAAGATTAGATTATCCTGTAATGTAGTATATCTATGTATAATGAAAAGTCCTGTTATTCATAATCTTTTCTGCATCGAGACAATAAAAAGATGGATTCTAGAACGCTAACTATGTTTGAGTAGCAGGACGGAGAGAGGGAAAAATTCCTGGATCCGCCGCTGATTCTCGTGGCTCAATGGTGAAAGGAGACTCGAGAATGATGGTTTTATGAGTGCTTGTTATTGCATAACTTGAGGATTGAAGGGGCCGCTCAATTTTTTTTAATTTTATTGGTTATTTGTGTTGTTGCTTTTTTTTCTGAAGACATATGAAGAGACCAAGTGAAGAACAGTTAGGGTCACAGAAACTCAGTTTTGTTTTTAAGAGCAACAAAAAGGGGAAATGATGTTTAAAGGTTATCCTCTCTCATACGAATCGATGTATTTCTATAGACCAACATTTATGCTGTCTTGCGACTATGTTGCAAAATGTTGTCTTATTGCGTTTCTACTTTTTTTGGCATTTCACTTTGAAACCAAAGAAAAATCACAAGATCCAATAACGTCAGCACCTGCAAAATTTTCATATGGATATTTTGAGCCCAATACGAGAAAAGTTGGTGAAGAATTAAAACCGTAAATTATGAAATTCGTTACGCCATAAGCTTGCGAGTGAATGCGAGTGATAGTATGTCTACCCACCTCACTCGCAATCATTAAAGTTTATAGGAATTTTCATGTCTCATAATTTCCGGCTTTATTTTCGAGTATTTCAGCTTAAAACTTACAGGATATCTTCCTGAGGTATATGTTTGCGCGTGCTGACTTTCCTTAATTTTTACTTTTGGTGTGAATTCATAAATTTCAGCCGAACTCATGGTGATTTTTGAGCATTGCAAGTGGCGCTATCCATCGGATTGAAATCTGGACAAGCTTTGCCTGGAATCACCTTAAGATCCGCGGAACGAAAGCCCTGAATTAAAAGTGACAATTGATTAAGGCGGCCATAAAAACAATTTTTTTTTTTTTTTTTTTTTTTTTTTTTTTTTTTTTTGTGTCGACAGTTAGGATTGAACTTTCTTGGCAGGAGGAAATATCACAATGCAGTAAAACATACAAGTTATAGTAACCATGTGGTTTTTTAATCCCCACCCCCGCTCCAGCTCCGGAACCCAGAGCTGCCGTGTTGCGTATAATTAATCGCATTTTTCAATTCACCGATGATTCCACCGGTTTAGAAAAGATTACATAGTTTACTTGAGGGTATGACTGTAATGCACAAAAATTCTCGCACCTGTAATGTTTTCTCAATCGGTGGAATCATCGGTGACTTTGAAAAACTTGCGGCTATTTCAATAATTTAACAGCGATATTGCTCCGATTAAGAAAACATATTATTTACTTATATTAGTTATTATTTACTTATTTACTTATTATTATTATTTATTTTTTATTTTTTTATTATTTTACATATTTAGGTATTTTCGTGCAGTACAGTCATACACTGAACTGAACTATGTAATATATTATCAACCGGTGGAATCATCGGTGAATTGAAAAATGCGATTAATTTTACGCAAAACGGCAGCTCTGCCGTAACCACTCATACTGCGCACCTCAGCGCTTAGCTGCAGCGTAGTGCCACTACATATATGTTACATTGTTACCCTCCCCCGGCCTCGGTTCCAAAATCCAGAAAATTGGCTGCAGAGTGGATTCTTGGAAAGACTTCAGGACTTTTCACTCCTGAAGTGAAAAGCTATGGATGCAATTACAGGGGGCACTTCTGCAAAAACTTTATTTTTGAGAGACACGGCGAGACAGAGAATGAATATTCAAATCAACATTTCTCAGAATCAAGTCGCAACACGATACAAGTAAGTGTAGTCAGCATCTGCAATTTTGATCCACCTATACGCCTTTACCTTTTCCTCCAAATTGCATATATTGGGCAATGTTGTAGAGCGTGAACTGTGGACGAAATTCACTGGCGGATCCACGAATCTATCCTTCTCTCTCTTCTCCCATTAGAACGCGTATGATAGAAAAGGACAGATTAGGGGCAGTCACGTGATTTTCGCCCCCTCTTCTATCCTTCGCTAACACATGTATTCTAATGGGAGAAGAGAGAGAAGGATAATAACTTGGATCCACTAGGAATCTATCCTTCTCTCTCTTCTCCCATTAGAACGCGTATGGTAGAAAAGGACAGATTAGGAGCAGTCACGTGATTTTCGCCCCCTCTCCTATCCTTTGCTAACACATGCATTCTAATGGAAGAAGAGAGAGAATGACAATAACTTGGATCCGCTAGGAATCTATCCTTCTCTCTCTTCTCCCATTAGAACGCGTATGATAGAAAAGGACAGATCAGGAGCAGTCACGTGATTTTCGCCCCCTCTTCTATCCTTTGCTAACACATGCATTCTAATGGGAGAAGAGAGAGATGGACAATAACTTGGATCCACTAGTGACGAGATACGAGATTATAAGAAACGAAAAGAAACGGTATCCACCTAAATGAGGTGTAATTGCGAAAGTGCCATTATTTGCAAGAACTCGGGGTCACGGTTAAAATCCAATTATGTGTCTTTCGCGTTAGAAAATCATGGTAAATCCTCTGAGATAAGATATGAATCGTTTCAAACCTGGTTGCTAGGTCTCACATATTAATTTCAGTTTACAAATTGCAAGCGCCACAACGCAGTGTTGCGAGTCAATCGGAGTGATTGGACATGAAATAGATATATAAATAAAAAAGGAACTTTCAATATTTTTATAGTCTAAAAACAAACTGTAGGTAAAGGGTGCTTTTTGTAGGAAATTTTAGAATAAACTGAATGAAAACTCTTTACAACTTCTTTCGTTGCCTATTAACAAAAATATACTCATTAAAAGTCGCAACAAAGCCTTTTCTGGCCTCTCCCATTGACTAGCTCTACTGTGTGTCACTGCTTCGCTCTAGCTGAAGGGGAAAGTACCTTGGAAAGTCATGAAGAAAAAAGAAAACAATACCGTTGAAATCAATCTTAAATAGTGCAGTGGCGGTTTGAGCAATTCGGCAACAATGACTAACGATTGATAGTTGGTGAAGAAGCGCTTCACTATCAAATCGATTGTTTTACAAATAATCAAATGGAGATTAAACATTGTTGACAAACTGCGCGAGCCGCCGCTGAAATAAAGATGAGTGACAGTTGGACAGATTTTTACTAAACGGGCCTATTAGTAATCCGACATTGCCGTGTAATCACGACTTTGTAATTCCCTTAAAATTAATCTGATAGATAAAATTGCTTGATATTTTCAGGAACAAAGACTAAACGAAAGGCGGAAAATTTCTGGAAGTTTTTCAAGAATTTATATGCACGAGGTCTAATTTTATAATAATATATTAAATTAAATTGATGAATGGTAACCAGTGGCATAGCGTGCACTTTGGCACTCTATGTCCATTTAAACCCTTATAGAAGGTCGAATGTGAAGGTGTTCACCGAACAACCAGGAGTCCGATCTATTTCATGGATTTAAATGGACACACAGCGACGTTGCCAAATTGCACGCTACGCCACTAATGGTAACGTCTGAGTAGAATATAGGTCTCTTTAGTATATATACGAGTTAAGTTCACCCTCTCTCCAAGAAACGGTCAGTTTCCATTGGTTAAGTTTGTTGCTGCGATGTGTCTTTCAAGAGAGGTTTGGCAATATTTTCTTTTGCAGAGGATTGGAAGAGGACACATGAAATAGCTTTTTCCACTACATTGACTAAACTCCAGCTCTTATTTCTAGAGAGTGACACATACTGGAAAAACTCTATCATGAAAGGAAAATTCCGGCTGAACATCGCGACAAATCCTAGAAAAATTGGCGAGAAGCTTTACGGGGAGGAAAAAAAATAAACATAGAGCGATGAGGTTTTTCCAAGCCGGGGGGAGAAATGCTCAAAAATTGCGAGGACAGGTGTTAAAGCTGCGCTAGAATCTATTTCCAGAAAGTTTTGCATGGAAGTCTTGAGAACTTTTTCATTAAGCGTGAGCCGTGAGCTTAAATAAGTAAACAGTCAGTGGATTGCAAACGACTTGAGCCCCCACTTCTCGGCAAAACACTTTCTGTCTCAGCGTCAAACAGTGAGACTGAATTTAGACGAGTCTGGATGAAATATGAAGGCTCTTTTTTTTTTCTCCCCTGTCTCTTTGCAGATTCCGAAAACACTCCTCTCTAGATTGAGACAGTGAGCAATCTTGCATATTCATTACATAAAATGAAGATAAAATACTAAGAAAACAGCGCAAAACAAATCGTCGTTAAAGGCACAAAGAATCTGGTAAAGCGCTGAAAAAGCCACTCTTTGATAGAGTGAAACTGGATCTTCCCAATGGGTCTGTTGCAAACTTTTGCTGCAGCGATATAGAGTTTTAAATCCTAAGTAAAATCACGTGAAAAGTCCATTGGTGGTATAAGAAAGTCATAAAATACTGTATTGAACTCTCAAGAGGCCTTTAACTGAAACCCAAGATGACGGTAAAATATCGAACAACCTGTGTGCACGCACCGTGAACATCCATGATGGCCAACGTTAACAACCTAACAGCATCGGAGGTTATGAGTTCGTTTGCGTTGTGATTGGTTGTGATCGATGTTGTGAGGTTGGCCATCTTGGATGTTCATAGTACTTTCATACAGGTTGCTCGATATTTTACAGCCATCTTGGATTTCCGTTAAATGCCTCTTGTGAGTTTGATATTGCATTTTATGACTTTTTTAACCAATGGACTTTTCCCGCGATTTTACATGAGATTGGTGAATCTATAGCGCTGTAGCAAAAGTTTGCAACAGACCCATTGTGTGAAACACAATAATGATTTAGGCCGAAAAACGTCTGGCGCTGCGACTAAGTCAATCATGCTAATTATAAAATAATTGGCTCTTATCATACTAATACTATTCTAAAGAGCATCCATCCTTGACATTTCAATATTTTTCAATTATAAGTGGTTTGGAGAGGTAAATGCATAAGATTTCTGTGGCGTTCGTGATCTGTGAGTCAGAGAATCCGTCTGTATCCTAGCATAACTTTTGATCCTTTGATCCGCAGGCATTAAAATTTTGCTGAGATGTTGCTTTTAACATTTCCTAGAAGAACTTCTTTTGTTCTTCTGAAATTTTAATGTTTAGAGATTAGTTATGGATGAAAAATGGTTTCCATTAAAATCAATGGGAAAATGGGTCAAAAGGGAAAACTTTAATTTTTTCAAAAATGAATCTTTGAATTTAGATAAAAACATCATTGGGGTGTCTGGAGGTCTCCCCGAGAATATTAAAGGGGGTCTTTATTATTAAATTTGATACGAGAAAGTGTCCGTAGGGTATTCCCTACGTTTATTTTATTTTTTTTTTTTTCGAGCTCAGACCATATTGCAGTCCCCCCCTTCCACCCTTGCAGCGAGCTGTTGCAAAGTTGTGACATTCGAATAAATTGAGACAATAGATAAATTTGGCGACCTCCGGTGACTCAGTTTTTTTTTTCTCTCAAAACTCCTCCTTTTTATCCTCTTAATTTCTTTCCCTCCTTTTCGGTGCTGCACTTCGCCAAGGAGAAGCGAAAGGAGGAGGCCTGACAACCGCTCAGGTGATAACTTTTCTCAACCACTGCTCCCTCCCCCTCCCTCCTCCCTCCGCCCCTTCCTTCTTCCCCTCCCCTCCCCGCCGCTCCACCCCCCACCCTCCCCCACCCCCCTCCCTTTCGGCCCTGCACAACCATGCCCCCATCGCGCTTCCTTTTCAAACCCCTTTCGTTATTCGTCTAACGCCGCTTTTTAAAGGATCCTGTTTTTCATTCGTCATATACAAACGTAGGAGGAGGGGATCTTAAGGGACGGACTGAGGGTGGGAGGAGTGGGGGTGGGGGGTGTTGCAAAGACTGGTGAGAGCGGCTGGGGGCTCAATTATATGCGGCGTAAGGGCTGAGGGTTGAAGGCTGAAGGCTGAGGGCTGCTCCGGAGGTGCGGGTGATCCAAGGAAATGAGAGAACAAAAGCAAGATTTGCACAAAGAAATAATTTAAATACAAAAGTTGGTGGGCGCTTTTGAAGACGCAGCGCGCAAGGGAAGGGCAACGCAACGTAACGCGAACTTGAAGGAGTGGGGGGGGAGGCAGAAGGGGTGACGGGAGGGGGAGGGGGGGTTGAGGGATAAGCGGGCACGGAAGCTCGCTCTGGTCCACAGGATTGCCAAATGAAAAGTGCGGAATTCCCTAAATATGACCGTGGTTATTTTACCGATATGTATTGTTTACTTTGACGGAGAGAGGAGTTTCCCAATAAATTTAGCAACTGCGACGAAAGTACGGTAAAGGTCAGTTAAACTATCGACAGATGCATTTTTTGACAATTGAAGGGTAGAGTGGCTAAATGGGTTATGTGACATTTTGGATAAAATCGAGACAGCACAGTGGATGGAGGAGTTATGATGGTATCTATCCGAAAATTTTCCAACTTGGTTAAAATAATGTAGGATATGACCCTACTTTCAAAGCTGTTGCGATTGATGTTCAACTAATATGTCGAAAACGTCCATACTCTGAACTTTAAAGTCGATTTTCTTAAAATCAAAAAAGTGTCACAAAACCCCTTTATCCACTCTATACCCTTCAATTATTGAATCATACGGAAAAATGGTACGGAAATTGCAGCTGTGACAAAGTTTTGCTGCAGCGTCATGAAAGTTCGATTCCTATGTAAAAGTCAAAATTGAAAATTTCGTTCATAGCATCAAAAAGTTCTGAGATCCACGCCAAAACTTAATAGATATATTTAGTAAAATTACAGATGGTGGTTGAATGAGCTGGTGAAAATTGGGGAGTCCCGTCTAATTGCAGCTTTCTGTGCTGAAAAAAGTGATGCATTATAGAAAAAGCTGCAACTATAGACGGGACTCCCCAATTTTCACCAGCTCAATCAACCGCCATCTGTAATTTTACTAAACACATTTGTTGAGTTTAAGAGTGGATTTTGGATTTTTTTGAGGCTCTCGATGTTATTTTCAAGTGATTTGCGTAAGAATCAGCTGTATAACGCTGTGGCAAAAGTTTGCAACTCATTCGTTTACTTTTATTTTCTTTGTAAACAAAACAACATTTCAAACCCTTGCAACTGCCCTAGGAGCAAAATAGCCTGAAAACGTTTCAAAATATCAAGTCACTAGAAAAAGGAATACATTGACTGCTGACCAATAAACTGTAAATTAAAAACGAATCCTGTTGTATAGATGATGGCTATTCACGTTTTTTTATTTTATAGCCACTATAAAAAAACTGCACCCCAAAATTTTAAACGCTCTAAGAATAAATAAATAAAATAAATAAAAAAAAAATAATAAAAAAAATATTAGAATTATGTTCATGAATTTGGATTAAAATCCCTTTCCACAAAGTGACAGAATGGGGCTCTTGCAAACTTTTGCTATAGGGGATTGAAGAGTTGATTCTTGCATGAAAACCTATAAAACTGACGATGAGTACACTTAAAAATCTCGAAATCCACTCTCAGAATCGGGCTTAATGGCGGAGAGACGCAGGTATCATGGGAGATTCCTATATAAATTGAGACATATCTCTGTATTTTCGTAGAGAAAGTGACATAATAGACAGGAATCTCCCATGATACCTGCATCGAACCACCATGACCATCTTGCCGCTATAGCAGCTATGTGAGTTTATTACTGAATTTGAGACTTTCTTAGCGTGATGTTCGTGATTTTTGCTGGTCTTTACGTAAGATTGGACTATTTATTTGCTTCTATCAAAAGTTTAAAAGGGTCCCATTACCACATTATACCCAAACAAAAGTTTACGAATGCCAGCGAAGCATTTGAGCTGGAATGCAGCTGAAGAAGGTGATCTACTCATCTTCTTTGTTTATGATAGAGTATTTTCCAAAAGGAACAAAAATGATCGGCAGAATCTCACAATTGTTAGAATAAAAATTCTACGTGCCACTTAATACGCGAAACAAGTACGTAAATAATACCCATGTACCATTCTTTCAATTCCGACCGTTGAGTAAGTATCACGAATGATTACATTTTTAATTACGTCAAATCATATTCTTCTTCTTCAAAAGGAAGAAGAAATGAAGAATAAGAAGACGCGGGTCATATACCAGTCAAGAGGCAAAATTCAAAAAGCTGACGTCACCATTTCAAACATGATAGGTTCCGATTAAAAATCATAAAGGTAAATATTATAACAGAACGTGTTCTCCGAGATAGAATTCAAACGGAAGCAGGATCAACACTCAACAGTAATTACCGCGTTACATTCACTTTAAAATTTCAATCCGTAAAATGAGTGAGTGCGAAAAATAAACGGAACTTTCCACCTTTTGCATATTGCCTCTAGGGGCTTCCGTGAGAACCTGAAGCTGTGATTTAATCAGGAATGGATTTCGACACAGCACATCTATCAAAGTGAACATGCACTCATCTACACTAGATCAAGAAAGGTTATAAACCTATTCCCGTGAATGACACAACAGCGAAAAAAAAAAATGGTTTGAAAAATCAGTAAAATAAAGCAAATGATATTTTTACTATTCATTTTCAGTAACATTTACTGTACACACGCAGCTAATTTTTACGTCTCGGATTGTAAATTTTGTGTAAGTTTTATTCATTTTACAATTTGGATTGTAAATTTTACCAACTTGATTGTAAATATAGAGCAAAACATTGTGACTTTAATTAGTATATCTGTCATGCCATGACAGACATGTAAATGGAAGAAGTTACAATGTTTTAGATTGTAAAATTAAAAATTAAAATTGGAAAAAAAAAATAAAACTTCAGCAAAATTGTGTATTTAAATAGTTAAATTAGCAATGAGTTTAGTTGGTTATACCAAAAATAACAAGTAAAATTGGCATTTCCTTCATTTTCTGGTTTCACTCAACTTAATTGCTTTTTTAGTATAATCTCATTTTCTTCCGTGAATGCTGGAACTGTATAGGATCCGAGCCGGGCTCTACAGATCTCAAAAATGCAACGAAGTACAAGTAAAGCTTTCAAAATCGAGGGGCCAGCGGGCCGATCATTTACTTCATCGTTAAACCGATCGTTTAATCTGTCTACGAGTGATGCTATTGGTCGAAAATTGTAAAACTTGGCTGTTGCCATGGTAACCATCGTTAAGAGTCTCGTTTTATAAAGGCTACTCATGAGTAACCTTCAAAAAACGGACACTATAACGATGGTTACCATAGCAACGGCTAAGTTTTACAATATTCGACCAAAAGCATCAATCGCAGACAATTTTAACGATCGGTTTAACGATAAAGTAAATGATCGGCCTATTGGGGTAACTTTTCAGGCGATTGGAACGTTCAACGTGGCAACAATGTTCTGCTCAGCTCGGGGTCTTCGAGTCTCTTAAGAGAGGTTAAGAAAAGAGAAGAAAACCCCCCGTTGGCCCTCGAGCCTCATCCCCTTGTCCCCAACGCCCCCAACACGGCGATAGACAGGTAATTTATTACGCTATAAATAAAATAGCTCTTCCCCGTCTCTTCGACCGGCCATATTTTCCTCCGGATTCCGAAAAGCCTAAAAACCATTACAAATGCATTTACAAAATGGGAAATTCCCGCAGAAGAACCGCTCATGAGGAGGCGATGAATTGGGCGCGGTCTCCAATCCAAAAGCTTTGAATAAAACTTTAGAAAGAAAAATAAAAACATAAAAAAAAAAAAAAAAAAAAAAAATGTGCGTGAGAAGGAAAAAATTGAAGAATTAGACTCAACGTGGATGAATTCGATACTTCCTGTAAACTTAAGCTCATTGAGTATTCGTTATGACATTAGTATGACATTTTGACAGCGTTTTATGGTCTATCATTTTCATTACAATCGCGTGATCGGAATCTTATACAATCTGTTAAATCGGACGCGCACAGCGAGAATCATTTTTTTTTAATCCAAGGTGTATTTCGTTTTGTGTTGAAAGAAACTGCACAGTGAAATATTGACTAACAACAGGACATGAATCCTTCCTACACGGAAAAAGGACTAATAGAATTTACCATCTGCATAGCTTATTTTGGCGTCAACTATCGGCTCAACTCTGTATTTACATAGTATTCATGGTAAATTTCACCATGATATGGTAAATGCAACGTACTTTGTGCGGTAAATTACGGGAAAATGTTGGTACATTTCACGATAGTGTAGTGAAATTTACCATACTTGCTAGCAGACTCTAAAATCAGTTATGCAGATGGTAAATCCTACCAGTCTTTTTTTTCCGTCAGTGGCGTAGCGTGCAATTTGGCAACGCTGTACTGTGTCCATTTAAACCCATTTAAAAGGTCGAATGCGAAGGTGCTCACCGAACACCCACTAGTTCGATCTTTTTCATAGGTTCAAATGGACAAACTGCAACGGTGCCAAATTGCACGCTACGCCATTGTTTTCCGTGTAGAAAAATAAAATGTGACATAAAAATAAAATATTGATATCGAGTTTTGTTGTCCAGGTACCTACTCCAAAACACTTTCACCCTCATTTCAAAACAATTTCAAATGGATCTCACGCAACTTTCGCTTTTAAGGTTAAAACTCGTGAAGCCAACAAAGCCAGGCCATGTAACGTGCCCATAAGAGACTTGTGTCCATTGTGGTTACCTTCGTGGCGATGTCATCAAAATTACGTCCTAGAAAGCCCCTCTATATTTCCAGCTCGATAGTTTTCATCTGACGTGTATTCAAACAGTTTATAAACTGCGATTGTTAAAACGCTTAATAGCCGTGGTGGCGGTGGGGGGGGGGGGTTGAGGTTAGGACGAAAGAAAAGTTCGCTTTCGACAGGAACTTACAAAGGAGATACCCACGAACAGACTAACGTCGAAGTTGTTAAACATTTTAAAATCACGGTGCATTTTCGCAAACGTAAGTACAAAGCTTAGCGCAAAGCTTTTTAGAGCTTAACCATAACTATGTTTTGAAAACTCAAGAAAATTTAATCCAAAATGAAAAGAGCTCTATAATGAAGAGTTAATGGCTATCGTGATTTGGAGGTTAGCTCAGAGATGATGGGTTCCTCCCCTACTCCTGTAGCCTATCGTAAGAGGGGATTCTTGAGTGTTACGCAAACAGGGCTGCCGTTTTGCGTATAATCAATGCTATTTTTCAATTCACCGATGATTCCACTGGTTGAGAAAAGATTACACAGTTCAGTTCAGTGCATGACTGTAATAAACGAAAATACTCGCATCTGTAATCTTTTCTCAACTGTTGGAGTCGTCGATGACTTTAAAAAACTTGCGGATATTTTAATTAATGAACGGAGTTTCCACCGATTAAGGAAAGATTACAGATCTGAGTATTTTCGTGCATTACAGTCATACACTGAACTGAACAGTGTAATCTTTTCTCAACCGGTGGAATCATCGGTGAATAGAAAAATAGCATTGATTATACGCAAAACGGCAGCCCTGTACGCAAAATACGCCACACAACTATAGTCTACTGTACATGAAGCATGTTGTATATGTATATGTGTTAGAATATAGCTGTAAATACAGAGCTGCGCCGATAGGAGGCTAACCGACTATGTTTGGCTCAAACATTTTCGTCTCATTGCATCATGAGTGGGCCGTTTCATGCGAAATTGCGCTTATACGTATTTGTATTATATGTATTATATTTCCGGATTCCGGCTAAATTCATCGGTTGTTGGTTAAGGCTGTAAATTTGATAGTGTACCTTTCCAAGTAAAAACTAATCTGTCCAGCAGGCCGGTTATTTACTTTCGCGTTAAATGCAGTGACGATGCCGGTCCGTGGGAGGGGGGAGCTTTGGGGGCCCCAAAGCCCTCCCCTCCCCTGAAGGAGGGTTCAGCTCTAGGAAAGTCCGAAAAAAGTGGGGGGAAGAAAAAAAAGGAAAAACATATAAAAGAAAGGAGGAGAAAAAGATAAAGAAAGAAATGAAAATAAAAGGAATTGAAGTTAAATGACATGCATGACGATAAAAAAAAAAAAAAAAAAAAAAAAAAAAAAAAAAAAAAAAAAGGTGTGAGTTTCCTTTTCTTACAGTTTTCTGAATCACTTCTGAGCCAAAAGAGGGCAAAAAAATAAACAAAGCAAAAAGCAAAACAACAAAAAGCAATCAATTGTCGACTTTTCAAGCACCAATTTTTGACCCATCGATCGACACTGGTTAAACCTGTAACTAAGACCATCGATGAGTGATTTGATTGGTCGATCATTGACAGACTCAACGTTGATATGTTTCCCGGTTCGCTCCTGGTTTTCTATAGCTTTGTAAAGGCTACTCACAGAAAGTTGTTAAAAATGGGCAAATTAAAGATACGTTACCAAAAGAACAGAAAAATCTTTCAATTCTAGACCAAAAGCGCCTCTCATAAACAATTAACAATTAAAGCAAAATTGTAATATTTAATCGACCTGCAGGGCTGACATGTTGCAGATTTCATAAATTTATTTTAAAATTCACCAATGATTCCACCGTTTGTCAAAAAGATCACACAGGTCTGTGCATCACTACATACATGAAAACATTTATAATTTCATGATTTAAAAGTATTGCTTTTCTATCTCCGTTCAAGTGGAGAGTATTAAATGTATCAGCTGAAGGAGACAGCTGAATTGTGGAAAGGTCGAATCGAGGACAACAGAAAAAAAAAAAGTTAAAAAAGTGTTCTCATTGAAAAGAAACATTGTGAAGTGTATCACATCTTCCCGATCAAAACTGTAGATTCAAAGATTCCGTTCACAAAGCAAACTGATCGTGGGAGGAGGGCCTGCCTTTTCTCTCTGAATCCCTCCCCTTCCCAGACACACTGCTCTCTCCCTTCTTTCTAGTTCATTTTCCCGAGGAAATCCTGGATTTGGAAGCCTCATTTCGCGAGCTGAATACAATTCAAACCGATGGTTGGCGAAAAAAAGGCAGTGGAAAAAGAAACGGAGGAAAAAATAGGCGCAGAGCTGACAAAATTACACAAAGCAAGAACCAAGGACCCCGGACCTACCTCGGTACCGTGAGAAGGGTTCGTGGTGGTCCCTTAAAGTTGGCCCATTGTTTGAGTAGAATCATGCATTTGCCGATGCCAATATTTGTTCTGCGTTTGAAGAAGAAACAATTTTAAGGACACTCCCTCCCTTTCTTTTCTGCTGCCACTCTCTTTTTCTATCCCTCTTTCTTTCTCTCTCACACTTTGTCGCTCATTCCTCTTTTCCTCTTATTTTCTGTCTCTCTCTCTCTTTGTACATCTCTCTTTCATTCTCTCCCCCCCCTCTCTCTCTCTCTCTCTCCCCCCCTCTCTCTCTCTCTCTCTCTCTCTCTCTCTCTCTCTCTCTCCACCGCTTTAATATCGGTCGTCTGTGCGAATTCTGCCTTGGCGCATCGCGGTATTTTAATCTAAAACACAGATCTGAATCTTAAATCAAGCGGTGCAAAACCAGGGTGCCATGAGTCGAGGGGAGTTTATATTAGCAGAATGTTGATCCGGCATTGTTTTTATTTTATTTTATTTTTTTATTTTGTTTTCACGAATCCCTTTGGTGCGCCTGCGATGAGACGCGCGGCAACCCCGCGACTAATCCGTCTCTCGAACGCTCTCCATCGCATTTCTCGACCAACGCAACGGACGAGAGAGAGAGAGAGAGAGAGAGAGAGAGCACGTGAGGTGGGTGGCCACTGGTCCGAGCCCCCGGCCACTGCTCCGCGCCGCCACCGTCAGAACAGATGTGTCTCGCAGGTTGCAGAACCGTCCGAATTTCAGGCGCATAAAATAAATTCTTGGGAGACTCGCCGTCGCGTCGTCGTCGCCGCTGTTTACCATAGCACATCGTCCGCATCGTATCGCGGGTATTGGGTACTGGTAGGGTCGGTGGCCTATATAGCGCGGCGCTAATGCTCCTCCCCCTCCTCCTCCTCCCCCCATTCCTCTGCTGGTGTTAAGAGGGAGCTGTCCGGCGGGATATTAATTGACGTGTTTCACTTTTATAAATAATGAATTTGTAAACATGTGTTGCTGATATGCATTTATTTTCGCGTCGTTACTTCGGGACGCCACGTCATGCTACGCCGCGTCGCGTCGCTGGACGGTCGGACGTTAGGGTAGGCAACAAGCGAGGCGCAAGTGGGTTCGTATCCGTCCCGTCCGTCCTGTTCTCTCATGCGTCGGTCGGTCGGTCGGTCGGTAGCTGGACTCTCTGCCTTTCACCGGGCATAAGGCGCGAATCCATTTATAATTTTGTCGTTCTCTCGTAATCGCCGCGTCATTCCAACCCCCCAAGCCCCCTCGTTCGTTTCCCCGTCTCGATTTTCGGTGGCGCATGGCGCTGCCTGGGAGGGATCGGAACGCAACCCGCTCTGCTCTTTGACAGGACCGAACCGGCGAGAGACTGAACGAGACGAGAAAATATTTCAAACTGTTTATAATTGATTATGGCCCTCGCCGCTGCCGCCGTGACGCATGAATTTTAGAAAATTGATTAACATAACTTCTGGCTTTATTTCAACGTCGGACCTTCCGTCCGCCAATATTTGATTATGGATGGGGGATATATCCCCGATTAACCACCTTAATAATGCGGACCAAACGATCGGAAAACGGGGTTGAGGGTGGCATGGAAGGGTTGTTTATGTATTATCATTATTATTTTTTTTTCTACATCATGGCTTGGGTACATTCAATACATTCTCGGGCCCTTTTATATGCTCACAATGATTTAACGCCGTATTAATATAAATCAGGACATGTTTGTTCCAAATGCCGGCAAAATGTGGTTTCATTAAAACACTGCTGAAGACTATGCTTTAAAATACAAAAATATGCGGCGCCAGAAAAAATCGGCAATAAACGATGAAGTAATTATAACCTTAAAGTTGCAATAGGTCTGTTGCAAACTTTTGCTACAGCGCTATAAAGTGTTCAATCTCATGTAAAAACGCGTGAAAAGTCCGTTTGTGGCATCAGAAAGTCAGAAAATGCAGTATAAAACTCACGAGAGACGTTTGATGAAATCCAATATGGCGGTAAAATATTGAGCAACCTGTATGCATGCACCACGAACATCCAAGGATAGCCAACCTCACAATATCGATGACACGCAATCACGACGTAAATAAACACATAACCTCTGAAGCTGTGAGGTTGTCAACGTTGGCAATCCTTGGATGTTAAAGGTGCATGCATACAGATTGCTCGATATTTTACCGCCATCTTGGATTTCATTAAACGTCTCTTGTGCGTTTATTGTCGCATTTCATGACTTTCTGATGCCACCAATGGACTTTTCGGGCGAATTTACATACGATGAAACACTCTTTATCGTTATAGTAAAAGTTTGCAACAGACCCATTTTAGAGATGTTGTCAAATTCTAATAGCTTTAAGCAGTTCATGAAATAGATATCTTGTTTCCATGTGTCACCTGCAGGCTGATTCCTCTCTTTTAGACGAGATGAGATGAGATAGGGGGAATCGATTAATTCTTGTCTGTTAGACAAGCTTTTTATGCGAGTTTGCCAATCCGGGTATTTTAGGTCCGCATTTAAAATACATACGTTTAGTGCATGTATGATCATTTTTAATGGTTTACATGGTATACAGAAAGCTGCCTTTAGATAGAACTTCCCCATTGTGACCTTCTCATTCAACCACCATATTTGAATTTTGTTATTGCATTGATTAGGTTTGAGAGTGGATTCTGAGACTTTACAAGGATTTCAATGTAATATCATTTTCACGCGATTTTGTTTACTTATCGACCTATAATATAATAACACCAAAGCAATTGCTTGGAACACAAAAATTCCTTGATGTCTCTATTTTAGGCTATCGTGATGCTCTTACGCAGTAGCGTAACTAGAAATCATTCTATCTCTCTTTTTACTCATCCGAATGTACAGGTAGAAAAAGGATAGGAAGAGGGGATTGATCCCCCTTTCCTATCCTTTCCTAACTTACACATTTTAATGGACACAGTGAGAGAAAGGTAATTTCTAGTTACGCCACTGCTCGTACGTAGCGGATCTCAGACCAGGGGGTATATATAATTACTTTATTAGCAAATGGTAACCGACCATCTATAATTCCTCACCATAGATAGAGTCCCTTCAAAAGTCTGAGCATGCAATCACCACGGCTTTTGTCGACCGAAATAAGATAGCACATCTTTTTAGGAGGCCTCGGGTCTAAACGAAACATATTTGGCAGACTGAGTAGGGTTTGATCCAACTGGTTCAAACGACGTATGGTGACCAAGTAAACAAGACTCTGAGTCATTCAAGCAGAAACGAATGACTTGAACGACTCCGAATCTGTCACGTGACTTCATTTAAACCAATAGGATTAATCTATTTCCGCTGTCTCGTTTCGTCTCGTCCAAAAGAGTGGAATCAGCCTACGGCTCCTGAAGGACATATTACTGACTCTGCCGCGTGATTAGTATCCGAGAAAAAAAGCTCACAGCAGGCTGATTATGAACGATAAATTAATGCACTCGAGTCAAAGAGCAATTACGTGTTATTCTTATAATAATTATGTACATAATTATGTAAGTTCTTACATATTATGTGGTGTCCTTCCGATAGGTTCCATTATTCCGATAGAAACTCTTCAATCTCTGCTGAAATTCACCGATGATTCCTGTTTTCCTGAGCTATCGTACACACATCGTAGAGATTGGATGGTTTCTATCGGAATGGAGCTTGTGTCATAATGACACCACCCATAAGAATACCACGCACTCGAAAGCGACTCTACATGAATATGATACCATCCTTCATAATCAGTCTGCAGGGCAGAATCTAGCGGTGACATTAGAAAAATATTCTCTCATTCACTGTTCTTGGCTTCGAACAGTGGCGTAAAGTGCAATTTGGCAACGTTGAAGTTCGTCCATTTAAACTCATGAAAAAGATCGAACTATTGGGTGTTCACACCTTCACATTCGGCCTTTTACGTGGGCTTAAATGGACATGCTACAACCTTGCCAAGTTGCACGCTACGCCACTGATTGGTAGTTTCAAGTTGCACGTCATCGATAGACTCTCGCACCACTACACATCGGAAGGAATCGCAAATCTCAAAACTATTCTTGCATCTTCGTTTGCAACAGTCTCATTTGCAGTTCTTCGCACCACCGTGAGAACGAATGTGGAAGGGTGGGGGGAGGAGAGGCAGAAGATAGGTAGGGTGGAAGGGAGGGAGAGGTGCGGTAAGGTGGCAAAAATATGGGACGCCGGAAAAGCTTTTAAGCGCGCGCTAAGAGTCAGCGCGTTTTTGCGTGTAAAACCGCAAACACAATACGTGCATGCACTACACCCGAACACCTTTTTCGAAAAACACACCCCGACAACTATAATGAGTACTCCTGCCACGCGGCACGCTTCACGCCTCACGCCAAGAGGCGGCTCATAGCTCTCCTCGTTTGTATTAAAACACGTGAGTCAGAAGCGAGGAAGCGCGACTCACCGAGCCAGCGAGCGAGCGAGGTAGCAGCAAAAGCAAGCGAGCGCGACCCAGCGCGGAATCGGAAATCATTTATTAAACACAATCAATCACTCAAAAACACTTTTCACTCCAAAATGAACAAATATCCCAAGACCGGGGGCCGGGGCTAGGGTTGGGGCTGGAACCAGGAACCGGGGGGTTTTTGAAAAGCACCAAAGCATATAGCACGAGCAACCAAGTTTTTAATTTCAATTCCGCGGCGGCGGTTCTCCTCTCATTCTCATTATTATTCTTCTTATTCCTTCCTCATCCGACAGAGCGCGCCCGGCGCGCTCTCACTGGAAAGCGCGCGGAGCGCGCAGGGAACGAACTGTGGTGCTCTACTTATTAAACGCATTTGCGGTAGACGGGTAGTTAGGTTCGGAGGAATGAAAGGGTTGGGAGGGGGGGAGGGAGAGTTTGAGGGATTTTCTCTGCTGGTTATATCGAGAGGGGTATTCATATTTTAACAGATACATATGTGTGCACGAACAGATACATTATCAATCATGAAACACTCAGAAATAGCATGTTGGTCGTTCGATTTTGCCGCCGTATGGGCGAATGGCGTATAATATATTACACATCCGCGCGTGCGGGCACCTCATACTGCACTACCCGTGCCCTCGCAAAGCCCCGCCTCGTTCACCAAGACGTGAAAATAAGGGGAGAATCTTTAAAGGGGTAGTCTATGAGGGGGGAAGGGGGGAAGCAGGTATGGTGGGAGGGGAGGGGTACATACGAGGAAAAGTGCGACATGACGCCACCGCGAGCGCCTCCGCCGTCGTGACTTTATTGCTTACCTTTAAGCCTCAAGACAGAGTAATATATTAAATACGTCTCAAAATAAACGTCTCTCATGCTTTAATGAAGCCTCCCGAAGGAACGGAGGGGAGGGATTGTGGGAAAGCGGGAAAGCGGGAGTGAGAGAGGATCTTTCCGCCGAACTCTATAACAACTTATTCCCGACACATCGGTTTCCCTCCAAAAATTAGTCATTCTGTCCTAGGATATTTTGTGTCGTATACACAGTGTATAACACCGACTAAGCAAATGCAGCTACGGGCGTGGCGTGGCGTGGTATGTGTCACTTGGGAAAATCTGCCGGCTTAAGCGGAGAGGTGCTCTGACTTGCATGTTTATGATTTGTGATTTTTGCACGTTAATAATGGGGCGGTTTCGTGGGTCTGAGTTTTGGTATGTTTTTCGTAAGTACTCGGTGAGCTGAAAGCAAGCATGCCTTTAGGGAATCTAACTGGGTTCATACTTTTGAAGATTCGATTTCGGCCGGAAATACATTGTTTCAAATGAGAATTCCGCGGTATGACGCCACATCACGGAAAAAATAACTGCGGTAGAATTTACCATCTGCAAAGATGATTTTGGAGTCAGCTATCAAGTATGGTAGTACGTTTCACTAAAAGATGATAAAATGTACCAACAAGTGAATTTAATTTACCATAACGTACGTCTACCATCTACTCGATAGCTGACTTAAAAATCAGCGCAGTTTTTTTTTTTTTTTTTTTTTTTTTTTTTTTTTTTTTTTTTGTGTGCAAACACACACAATTTTTTGCAAACTGGGGCTCTTGGAAAAAACCAACAGCACCTTTGTTCTCAGCTCATCACGTATACTTTTATTTTCTTCGGGGGGGGGGGGGGGATGTCACATCCTTGCAACAGTCTTCTTGTGTATTTGTAATTTGTGTTTGTTGTTTTCATTTTTGTTATCAGGGAACCTAATTTTATACTGAGATAATATTAACTTTTGGGAACCTAATATTATTTAGAATGTATATTAAAAACCTTCCCAGAAAAGTGTCAAAAGCGTTATAGTTCAAATGAAATCGCATTCAGAGAAGATATTCGCGGGGGGGGGGATGTTTCTGTTGGTACAGAGGTGATGAGCAAAAAAATTGTTTCCGATTGCTTAATCGAATAATTTTCAAAATCAATCCGGGTGGGTTTTAGCAGGAATCTGGCTTATTAAAAAAAAAAAAAAATGAACCTAATTTCATTTGTTAAACAACTGTTCGGTTGTCAAGAGTCTCAACACGTTGGTTTCGTTGAAACTGGTATGCTCAGTATCGCTAAAACCAACCTCGGTTGCTTTCGAAAAGTAATCGAAAAACGATTAATCGATCATCATTTGCCCAGCTTTGATCAAAATTATTCATTGTTTGTCGGAAACGGACCATTTAATCACTTATACATAAGTATAGATTCGATGAATTTATTTCATTATTAAACCGCGAGTGTAAAAAATACTTGATGATCGCAAGAGCCAGTGGCCGTCTAAACAGAGAATCGCATTATTCATGACAGTGAGCTTGCGATTACTCTTCAGCAATGGCGTACGCAGGAATTAGTCTTTCTCGCTCCTTTGCCGTTTGAGTGTATGCATTAGAAAAGGAAAGAGATAGGGGCTGAAGGCACGTTCGAGCCCCTGTTTCTGTTTTTTTTCTTTCGTATGTGTTCAAATGGGAAAAGAGAGAGAAAGATAAACTCCTGTGTACGCTACTGCTCTTCAGGTTTGAATACATTTAATCACTTTTTAGTACTTCTAGATCAGAATGTGTACTTCAGCTATTTCTGCAAACATGAAAGCTCAAAAAATATGAGTAATGAATGTTAACCTATCAAAACATTGCTCAAAATCGGGAATACATTTTACAATGCAAAAATTACCGACTATGAGATAATAAATTACAACGAATATTGCTGATTTTGCAATATTTTTGATATACTAGTAGAAGTTTAATGATAAACTAGCAATATTTGTTGCTATTTTGGCAATATTTTTTGTTAACTTGGCATCTTTTGAATGAAGCTGATGCAAACTTTGGCTACAGGCTCATTAATAGTTGATAATGAGGTAAAATCCTGAAAAAATAACAATTAGCGTACTAAGAAATCACGAAGTCCATTACCGATTACATAGGGTTTCTCTACCTAAATCAGCTCCATCCTCAAGAGGTGTTCTCGTGACACCACGAAAGAAGAAACAAACAAACAATAGCCTTGAGATTTAGATGGCAACGACCACCATTAAGATCTCGCGTTTGAAAGAATTTTATGAGTTTCGGAGTGGATTTCGTGAATTGTTAGTACGCTAATCGTTATTTTTACAGGGTTTTACCCTATAATCAAATATTAATAAATCTACAGCAAAAGTTTGCAACAGCTCCATTGTGATTTTTGGAAAGTAAAGTGAATTCCCCGTTTTAAGCATTTTTCAGCAATTTTCACATCAGTTTTTTTCAGTGTTCCCTGCGCTTTACACGAATAAATACCCAAGAAAGAAAAAACTAAGAAAAACGATTATGAAATTAGACTGATTCAATTTATTTTAACCACATAGGAGATGGGACTGAATAATAACGAAACATAAAACTTCCTGCATCAGATACTCATATACCGTGATCATACTCCATTTGAGCGAGGAAATAATTCGTACAAGTTATTTCTTTAAAATCGAAAAGAGAGAGAGCTGCCGCCTGCCGGTTAGGCAACTGTGCGATAGTGCCGTGCAGTGTCAGGCTAGACAACATGCAAAACATCCGTGCGAGACAATAAGGAAGCATTGCCGGTGTCATTTATCAAAAAAACACGACTTTAACGTAATCGAAGGGTGGAACGGTCAGGCGGGGTAAGGTAGGGTAGGGTGGCGAGGTTAAAACAAGAATTGATAGAATTGATTCCTTTTTTGCTTTTTCTCAAAACCTGTCCTTTCCCTCCCGCTTTCATAACGACCTTTTATACACGAGTTTTTTTCCTTTCCCCCTTCCGTGTCAATCCATATTTTTTTGAGCGTCAATACTAGCCTGTAAACAAAAAGAAAAGTCGCGCGTTTAAAGCTCGAAGCTTTTTTTCTCTCCTTTATTTTTTTTTTTTTTTTTTTGTCTCTCCTTTTTTGTGTGTGTTTCCTTCGTCGAAGCTTTTATAAGAAGGAAAAGGCTGGAGGGACTGCTGTTTCAGGGAGTCAAACTTACGCAACTTTCCGGTCAATAAATTTCAGATTTGTTGTGAGAAGGGTCCGAACTCCCTCGGCTCTGGGTCTTGCCACCGTACGGCGAACTACCGAGCAATGCCACGCCATGCCCATCCGAGCTGGCCCGCGCAAACGATTGTGAAATGATATCATCGCGCATTGTTGCCGAATGAAACGCGGAAAACACAGTTGTCAGCAGGGCTGCCGTTTTGCGTATAATCAATGCTATTTTTCAATTCACCGATGATTCCTCCGGTTGAGAAAAGATTACACGGGTCAGTTCAGTTCATGACCCCATGACTGTAATGCACGAAATTACTCTGATCTGTAATCTTTCCTTAATCGGTGGAAACTCCGTTGATTAATTAAAATATCCGCAAGTTTTTTTAAAGTCATCGACGACTCCACCGGTTGAGAAAAGATTATAGATGCGAGTATTTTAGTTTATTACAGTCATGCTCTGAACTGAACTGTGTAATCTTTTCTCAACCGGTGGAATCATCAGTGAATTGAAAAATAGCATTGATTATACGCAAAACGGCAGCCCTGGTTGTCAGACTAAGGAAAAAATAAAAAAATCATTTTTAATTTAAATGGGATAGAGGGATATTTATTTTGTACCATACGACAACCATGCCGAAAAAGAAGATCACTAGATTTTTCATTGTATTCAATATCAAGTCTATGCGGGCGGATCATTTACTTTACCGATCGATAAAACTGTCTACGAGTGATGCTCTTGGTTGAAAATTGTAAAACTTGGCCGTTGCTATGGTAATCATCGTTAAGAGTCTCGTTTTATAAAGGCTATTCATGAGTAACCTTTAATACACGGATACTATAACGATGGTTACCATAGCAACGGCTAAGGTTTACAATATTCGACCAATAGAATCACTCATACTTACACAGTCTTAACGATCGGTTTAACGATGAAGTGAATGATCGGCCCGCTGATAATTTATTTTCAGTCTAATTTGGCAACGATGGCGGAAGATATCGAAATTTCCATGTAAAAATAATCCCTTTTCTCTCGCCAGAGATTTCTTTCCCGCGGTCCTCTTAACTTTGAAGCTCCTTTTCGAGGGAAGAAGAAACAACGCAAACAAATCCTCGAGAAATTAGAATGAATCATTCTCCCTTTCTTTCTCTCTCTCCCCCTCTCTAAAAAAATTAAAAAAAAAATGAAATTAAAAAAAAAAATCACATTCAGTAAATTTCAGGACACAGGAGACGACAAAATGCTAGATGTACTGTGATGAATTTTATGGAGTCCATTACTATTAATAAATTCTGATAATATTACAAGAATTTAGTAAACTCCCAAATTTTGACCAGAGCTATGCAACTAGATTCCGCTGATATCATAATCAAACAGTTTTGAGATCCAAAGAGATTTTGGTAATATTTTGGTTTCCAATCCAACCAAAGTATACTCATAAAGACGAGCCACGAAATCTTTTCATCTAAAGTGAATCCTTGCCAATATAGTTCTAGTTTCACCAATAGCACATCAATAGCCAGAAAATTGTCTTTTTCTCTATTTGCCTGTATTTGAATGCACAAGTTAAAAAGGGAAAAAAAAGGGGCTCAAATCACGTGACAGACGTAAACCCCGCCTTTTCCAATAAATGCGCTCAAGTAGGCTAAGATTGAGAAACACAAAACCCTGGATACGACTATGTCTAATAGACGGAGCCTAGGGTTTGCCACCGTTCGACCATCGATGGAATTCTGCAAATTGAAAAACTAATTGGTCTGTTGCGTACTTTTGCTACATCAATATAACTCATTGTTTCTAACGCAAAATTCGGCGGAAATAACGATGCGCACATTAAAAACTTTCAAAATCCACTCACTAACTCAGAAAATACCTTCCATTTCAAACAACCCGCGCTACACTAGACACTATATCACCGACTTATAACTACGTAGATGGAACCATTTCGTTTATGTAAACATGAACAGAACTTACAAACATTGAAATTTTTCGTTTAGATGCGTACATGTCTTATATTATTTTGTAATCTTTGATAATCCGAAAAGATCAGACCTAGCAAATGCAGCTTCTATTTTCCGTACTAAAAAAGAAAGTCCATAATTTTGTAGTTGCGATGTTCTTTACTTATGCACGGCGGTTTCGTCTATGTAGGAGTATACAGGTGCAAATAGTGTCTAGTGCAGCGCGGGTTGTTTGAAATTAAAGTGATTTCCTGAGTTAATGATTTTGAACGTTTTTAATGTGCGCATCGTTATTTTCGCCGAATTTTACATAAGAATCAAGGTTCTATATTGTTGTAGCAAAAGTATGCAACAGACCCATTGAAAACAAAGGGTTGTTGAGGCCTCAAGATTAATTTCAAGAATGTGTTCACCAAAAAGGTCGCAAAAATTTTCAAAATTGGAGCTGAAACTGCCGAATCTACGAGAAACACGAATCGCTTGGTTTCAGCTCCGATTTTGAACATGTTTATCAATTTTTTGGCGTATGCATTCTTGAAATCAATCTCGAGACCTTGACGATCCGTTTTTTTTTTGAAAAAAGACTTCAGATATGGAGGTACATTGGCGAGAATTTACGTTAACTTTCAGAAATTTTCGCTACATACATATATTGTAATATTTTAAAAGAACACACACGCAAATCTTATCGTGCGTATCTCAATAATTCAGCCTTCAGATTGACCTTCATAAATTAGCAACATCAATACACTACCTATCCATGCTCTCCATTTCAAATATTCACTGATCATTAAAAGCTTTGTAGAAAAAAAAAGAAGAAAAAAAAACCAAAAATAGGGCGCTCTACATAAATTAAGAGAAAGGATTGACTTGAAAAACTGTTGACTGTTGACCATTTATAAATTCAGCAAATAAAAAGCGAATCGATGGGTTTCTCTAATTAAAAAACGACCGCGTAAACAGTTCAAGTTGCCTGCGTAGAGAGTTCCCAACGGAGCTCCGTTGTTTTCCATTTTGTGATGAGACTTGCAGATTAGTGTGACAGGAAGGGGCTTTTAAAACGAGTAAATTGAAATCGACGGGTTTCGGTTTTGAAATTGAGGGATGAGAAACGAGGCAGGTATTTTTCAACCCAACTCGACGTAAGGTATTTATTGAGGTATTTATTACTTTATATTTAAACGAGTTTTTCGCACACAACCTATATTGCGTTAAATTAAAATGTTGAAATGGAAATTAACCTCTCAAATTAAATATTGACTATACTAATAACTCGATCCTCGTTTATAAATCGGCGATTTTCAATCAATATTATTATAAAATGAAAGCGTAAAACAATACTAAAACAATATGCAACGTCAATAGGAATAATTTACTATTGTTACTTCTTGCTATCCCTAGTGGAAATAAACCTCAAGCCCTCAGAAATAATGTTCCAATTACATTCAAAACCCTCAGGAATCTTGAGGTTACCCTCAAAATTCTTGAGGATTTTTACTAGTTTTGAGGGTAATTGGAACATGTTTTCCAAGGACTTGAGGTTTATTTCTACTAGGGATTACCAACACAACACTCATTCCACGTATAATTGGTGGTTATTAACCCTTTATGAGCCAAGCCCGAGTATACTCGTGTTTCTCCTCCAGTGTATTCCAGATAAACGTGACTGTCGATCAAAACACCTACAGAATAATGTCTCTTTGGGAGCCTTCAATTTATCGTATAGGCAATTTCAACTCTCCCGAGTACGAACAGTTAACTACCTTCCCTGTATAAACGGAGGAGAGGCTTTCTTTTGAACTAATCTGGCCCTTAAAGGGTTAAATGCATAATTTTTTTTCTTACAACTAAATTGAAAAATTACCAGTATTATTTCATTTCATTTTTATTTTTCCCCGTTTCATTTAGTTGTATCGGTTTCTGTGTCAGGATAGCCACTCCAAAACACTTTTATCTTCATTTAAAACCAGTTTCAAATTTACCCGCCTAGACACTTAATTTAAGTTTAAAAAATGACAGGCACACAAATGAAGCAAATGTAACATGTCTATTGTCCATTACAGATGTCCATCCTGGCTGCCAATGGCGTACGCAGGAATTTTTCTCTCTCGCTCTTTTCCCGTTTGAGTGTATGTAATAGAAAAGGAAAGAGATAGGGACTGAAGACACGTTCTAGCCCCTGTTTCTGTCCTTTCCCTACTCACGTGTCCAAATGGGAAAAGAGAGAGAAAGACATATTCCTGTGTACGCTACTGCTGGCTGCCTCTGTGATTTCTTCACAATTACGACCAAAAATGTCCCTCCATGGTTAAAACTCGTTGTCAGTAGTAACGTATAGCGTGCAATTTGCCTACGTTGCAGTTGATCCATTTAAACCCATATAAAAGATCGAACTGTTGGGTGCTCAGTGAACACAACTTCGCGTTCGACCTATTACGTGGGTTTAAATGGATACTGTATACAAAGTTGCCAAATTTCAAGCTACGCCACTTGGTGTCAGTTCTCAATTTGACGATCTAAAAGTCTTCTAGTCCTTAGGAACAAACTTTTCCCATTTTCTGGGTGAAGTTCCCATCTCGCCGTTCAACACGAAGGTTAAACGAATAGCATTCTCGTACACAGGAGAATTACGGTGAGGGGGGCGAGAGGCTGCTATGGGTGGGTTGGTGGCAGGGCTGCCGTTTTGCGTATAATCGATGCTGTTTTCCTATTCACCGATGATTCCACCGGTTGAGAAAAGATTACACAGTTTAATTCTGTGTATAACTGCAATGCACGAAAATACTCTGATCTGTCATCTTTTCTCAATCGGTGAAACCTCCGTTAATTAATTAAAATATCCGCAAGTTTTTTATAGTCATCGACGACTCCGCCGATTGAGAAAAGATTACAGATGCGAGTATTGTAGTTCATTACAATAATACAATGAACTAAACTGTGTAATCTTTTCTCAACCGGTGAATTGAAAAATAGTATTGATTATACGCAAAACGGCAGCCCTGGTTGGTGGGTCGAATGAATGGAAGGATAAGGTTGGGTTCCATCTGGGCCCGGTGCTGCGGTGAGGTGAGCCAAAAGAAACCTCCGCGAGCAGCAGCCGGAAACTTTGTAGTTGAACGGTTTAATTTTTTCCCTCCCCCCCCCCTCCCCACGCCCCCTTCGAACTCTCGCCTCTTTCAAAATGGAATGGTCCGTTGCTACGCATTGCTAGCGGCGTTTCTCCGAGTGTTTAACAATGCTCTGGATAGCGTTTTCTTTTAATGTTGTGCGCGAGAGTCCGTTGAAGTAGGAGAAAAAAATAAAAATAAAAGTTAGAATCATTGTCGGAATAATAATGTAATTAAACACCTCCCATTGTACCTTGTTCGTGGGTATAATCAGATCTTTTGCACTCTAAAACCTCGCTGAAAAACTCTCCTTTTTAATTCGTTTTAACTTCTTCTCTGTTTCTCTCTCTACCCCCTCTCTCTCTCTCTCTCCCCTCTCTCTCTCTCTCTTCCTCTCTTTCCCTTTCTCTCTTTCTCTTCCTCTTATATGTCTCTATCTTTCTTTCAGTCTCTCTTCCTATCCTCTCTCCCCTCTCTCGAAAAAAATAGAAACCATCTGATAAAAAACTGTACACGCTCAAAGAGGAGGGATAGAAGGGGGCCTACCCGTTCACCTTTGTCGAATAATAATGCTCGACGTTAAATTCAGTTCGACGCAGTCTCTATTTGCATTTTCAGTTAAATAAACTGCCGATGATGGACAGCGAGCTAAATAGTTAAAAGGTAATATTGAAATTGTAATTCAGAGTGCAACTAAATGACAATATGAATGAATTTAAAGGCAGGGATGATGTACATTATTGAAAAATAACATTCAGCCATTCATGAGGTCGTTTTTGTGGGGTAAAATTAAAACAAATATTTTATAAAACGAGGAACGAGGAACGAACCAGTTTTTCATTGACACAAATAGAAAAACGATTAAATTGTACGGTGAAACTGTTTTTTTTCTTTATCATGACTCATCTCAAATCCAATGACTGAAACCAAAAACCATATAATTTTTAAAAGTTGGACTTATTTCTGAATAAAATTCGAGCCATAGAAATGCTCTAGTAACGATTTTCTTTGCTCGGCTGAAGCAATGTATTTCAGGAAATGATGTAATGACTTTTACGAGGCGCATTGAAAAATCGTTCACGCGGGAAAATTAAAAAAAAAAAAGTTGTGACAAATATTACTCAAATTATAGACTCCATGTAAAAAAAAAAAAAAAAAAAAAAAAAAAAAAAAAAAAAAAAAAAAAAAACAAAAAACAAACAAACAAACAAACAAACAAACAAACAAACAAACAAACAAACAAACAAACCATGACAGTAAAAAAACCACGAGCAAAAGAAAATTACTGTCCAAGAACCCGGTTGGCATACCTCTAACTTACAAAGCGTGCCTCTAGAAATATTGTTCCGACGTTTTCATTTTTGGATTTTTTTTTATTTTTTTTTTTAACAGCTTTTAATTTTTAAGAAAATGAATAAAGATAAAATGGGAATTTTTAAAATAAAAGTAGTATAGCTCTTAAAAGTCTTGTGATTGAAAGGATAGATTCTTTGCGCTGCGATCGATTTCATGGGATTGTCAAGAACATTTATTGTATTTCTTGAGATTCAATGCCGTAGAAGGACGCTAAATGGGAGAAGAATGCATAGATATGCAAAAGGATTTCAACGCATCGAAAAGCTCGTAACAAACATTAATTCCTATCGATAAATTACTGCTGCGAACTGATCGAGGACTTCAAATCGACTAATCACCCTGTAACATCACTTGTTTATTCTATCAGCCGGTTTAAATGTGAAGTCCCTGATCAGCTCGCTGATTCACCAATTCTTTAATTTCCAAAGATGTTTCTTGAAAATTCTCTCAACTAAACTTTCATTTTTCTTTTTTTTTCAAAAATAAAGCAGCAAAGCTTTCACAGCGATGCCCTTTCAAAAAGCCCATGCACGCTTTGTCTTTCTCAAAATTTCAATTTTCGTTACGCGGTCTTGCTTCAAGGAATGACTCAACTCCAGTAACGCGACTGCAAATACGATCGGAGATTCCCGAAATTGGCGCAAACAGCAATCGCCGGAAAGGGTTTGATTCCCGAGTCGAAAACCCGGGACTCACCCGGAGCAAAACGACTCAGCAAGAGCCAAGCGAATATATCTGTGACTGCGCGCGGGATGTAACAACGAGAAGAACCCGCGTCGAAAAGCATCGAAAGTGCACAAGGAGCGAATGCACCGCGGGCAAAGAGGAACGCACAGGAAGACTGGAGGGAGGAGAGGAAAGAGGAAGGACGGGGGAGGGGGGAGGGGGGAGGGGGGAGGAGAGAGGAGAGAGAAAAAATAAAGAGTATTAAAATGCTTGAAAAAACTTGGTGAATTCGCGAGGCGAGTCAGAGTCAAAAAACGGAGGGAAAAGTTTTCATAATTGGAATAGCATAGCAGGGCGCGTAGGAACGTAGGAGGAGGAGGGCCTGGGTTATAAGGAAAGATACGAAACGTGGGAGGGAGGGAAGGAGAGTGGGGGTGAATCGCGGAATGGATATGCAGATGTGAAGGCAAGGTTGTGTACGTACAGTTGCCTACCTCAAGTGCACATTTATTAGACGGATGATATGGTTGTTGGACATGCGGCAAAGAAGCACAGGAGTGGGGGCAGTAAGGCAGGAGGGGAAGTCGGTGGATAAAGCGCGGGCTGGTAGGGTGGATTGAAAGAGAAGGATTCAGGAATTGAAGAAGCGGTGAGTGAGGGACGAGTGAATAGCGAAGGGTGCGCGGCAGAAGGGGCGGGGGGGGAGGGGGGTTGAGACCTCCGCTCGGACTCGCGGAGTCAATCTTGACTCGGTGGGATCATCTCGACTGTGCACTGTGCACTGTGCAGTGGTGGCGTGAGCGGCGATGGCGTGGCACGGGCGCTCGGTGGCAGTGCAAGGCGACCGAGAATTTCCATCGGACAGCCGCACAGTGGTACTACGATACCGCCCTATCAATACCAATTTATGAAGTCAAATCTTCGATGGATCATGCAACCCAAATGGATAGTTGAGTATGCTTACACCACTGCAGTTTCTTTGCCTAAGTCGTTAATTGAAGGCGCTCAGTGATCCGATATTTACTTAAATCGCAAAGTTACAAAAGTAGCCTTACCCCAAACGCAAAATCCAAAAATGAGCTTGAGCTATCCATAGTGCCACCATCTTCATTGTATCCTGTTTTTCTATTTAACCCTTCACTACATTTTATTTTTTTTTTTGACCGATTCATAGTTTTTAGGAAAAAAATAGCACGAAAAAAAAATAAAAATAATTATGTAGGAAAAATTATTTTGTTCCTGAGCTGAAACTTCATGCTTTTGAAACATAATTATAGAAGAGATGAGAAGGAAATAATTTGTTCCTTGAGGGAAACCGCATGGCACTGAATGGTTAAAAAGGCTATACATATTCCGAAAAGATCTATAAAAGCGTGTATTTGAACATCTAAAATACCTCGTAAAGACTGTTCCAAAATGTGTCTTAAATCTGAATCAAAATGTGTCTTAAACCTAACCCGCCGTTCACATAAGCGTTAAACGAACCTTTCTTACTTTTGATGTAACCAAAGAAACGGAAAAGAGAATTACGTTGATTTCACTGCTTATGCGAGTTGCGTCGAATTACGTCGACGCAGGACTAAAACAAGTGCTTGTATTATGACTTTCAAAAGAAAGCACCCTGGTCGAAATTTTCACTACTCCGTCAAATATCGGTAAGCTTTGAGCAATTTTGCGACTTTTAAGTGTTCTAGGACGAAGCAGAATGTCCATTTTAAAGCAAGGCTTGAAAAACGGTAAACCAACGGACAAATTTGACAATGATAATTTCGACCAGGATACTTTCTTTTGAAAGTCATCGTACATTTCTCTCTTTTCATTAAATCAGTGTAAAATACATGGATTTAAAACCTAGGTTTGGCACCACTGCTGCATCCTCAAAACAACTTCGCTCTTCCGTGTTTTTTTTTTTTTTTTTTTTTTTTTTTTTGCTACCGTGGACGAAGCGAAACTATTTTCGTGCTCACAGGATTTTGTCGACCACAAACAACCAATGCCCGTTAATGCGCGCGTAATATGAAAAAAAATATATATATATATATCAGATAAAAAAAAAAAAAAAAAAAAAAAAAAAAGGGAAAATAAAAATGGGGGAAAACCAGGGTGAAAAGGTGGAGGAAACAACAACAGATCTCACTTCCCGCGCGCTTCCCTTTCATGTGCGAATCGTTTGTGAGCGCGCCTTCAATTCCTTTGGGTATGCGACCTGGCGACACGCGTGACACGAGCAGGAAGTCTAGCCGCAGTCGGCGCGGAGCTGTGTGGAATCCGGGGAATTAGTTGCATCTAAAAACTGTCCTGAACAGAGCACTGATCTCGCTTGCTCCCTGTGAGTGTTTTATAATGATATGTTGTGTTCCGCCGACCCTTTTTCCACTCCTATTTTTTTTTTTTTTTTAGGTCTCCTCTTGATTTCTCCCATGCTTTTTTCTTCTTTTTCATTTTCCGCTTTCTTTTATCTCTCCACTCCTCTCTCTCTCTCTCTCTCTCTCTCTCTCTCTCTCTCTCTCTCTCTCTCTCGCTCTCGCTCTCCTCCTCTTTTTCTCCTTTCTCCGAATCCCAAGCTCTTTTTAAAGTAGAACCGTGTCGATGATTACCGAGATGCGCAGAGCATAATGGAAATTGACATTTTGCGCGAGATTAATCTTCTGAAGAGCACGCACTCGGATTCGCTTTCATACACGTCCGGATATAAACCGCGTATTGACGTAGGTACACTAGAAGATACTGCACTGAACTTGACCCTGTTGCCGATTTGAATATTTATCGATGTATCACTCAAGCTCAAGAAGACAGCAGTGGTGCAATGTGGCAACAACGAATTTTCTCCATTTGAACCTACGTAAAACAATCGATATTCAGGGTCGGAGGATCTCAGAGTAATCGATTCTTTTGCATAGGTTCCAAATGCCAAAAAAAAAACATGGTTGGCTAGTAGCACATACACAGAGAGAAATCGCTTCTTTAAAAACAAGGAAATACGTTCACTTGAACATTTTTGTAGCTTCAATAAATTTTTTTGGACTTTATGGCTTTCGACATATTTGTTTAGACATTCTAAGTCATAGACGTTTTTAGTGGACATTGTTTCCAAGAACCCTGCTAAGCTGTGGTTAATGGCGTACGCAGGAATTAGTCTCTCTCGCTCTTTTCCTATTTGAGTGTATGTACTAGAAAAAGAAAGAGATAGGGGCTGAAGACACATCTTAGCCCCTGTTTCTGTCCTTTCTCAACTCACGTGTTCAAACGGGGAAAGAGAGAGAAAGACAAATTCCTGTTTACGCTACTGGATGTGGTTGCTGGTGAAGCATCACTGAGAGAAATCACTTCTTTAAGAACAAGGAAACACGTTCACTTGTGACAGTTTTCCTTGCGCGAAATAAGTTCTGATTGCATGCGCAGGAGAATCACTGTCACAACAAGGCATATTTTGCTTGTAGCAGCAGACATTTTCCTTGAGCTTCCTTAGTTCATATTTCACAGTGCAGTTTCTTTAACACAAACAAAATACACCTTGGATTAAGAAAAGAATTCTTTCAGTGTGCATGAAATCAGAGCCCATATCAGGAATATTTGCTTTACTTTTTGCCTATTTAAACAGGAAGTTGGTAAAATATGGAGAAAATGAGTTTCATATAGCATTAGCTAATGTCTCTCACGAAGAACAACGCTCCTCTATAATACGTCCAGAATTCTGATACAAAGTTCCCGAAAAGAAATTATCGCAGTTTCCAGGAGAAGGCTGGTATTTTTAAATGGAAATCTCAAATCTGGCCATATTGGAAGCACATTCTAGAATTTTTTGCCGGATCATTGTATGGTCAAAATACCCTGATTATTCCTGACACAAACGCCAAAATTTCTGACCGATATGTCCAGACTTCTACCTGAAAAGACCCGCCTTCTCCTGAAAATGATCAAAGTTTCTACTCGGAACTTTTAATTACAATTATGAAAAGTTTTAGGAGAACTTTTTTCTCACTGCTGATCTTTTATAACATATACGTTCTAGTGAGGATAAGAGAGAAGAATAAATTACTAAATAAGCATTTAAATGCAGTGGCGGATACATGAATGTATTTGTCTCTCTCTCTTCCCATTTGAACACATGTGTTAAAAAAGGCTGAAAGAGGGGGCCATCACGTGACTTTAGTCCATGGGCGCTCGCAGCGGGAGGCAAGGGGGCAACCCCTCCCCCGGAATTCAGAAAAGTCATAACTCCACGATAAAAAAAGGAAAGAACTAAGGAAAATGAAGTGTTAATCAAAAGACTAATAGTTTAAGAACTTCAAATTAATTTACTTTGTAATTTCAACTCGCTATTTGCAAGGAATTGTAGAATGATGCTTCTTTTTTACTATCACCATCATCTGTTGTCACTTTATTTATAAATATCTATCATGTCAAAATTATTATTATTATACTTGATACACCTACTTTAGGTTAAAATGGTACCATTTGGAAGGAAACTTTATTTTTTTCCCTTTTTCGTTATGAGGGGAGGGGGGCTGCCTAGACCTTCCTTTATTGGGTTTAAAAATGGTGCTCCCTCCTGGATATTTATTTGCGAGTGCCCATGATTTAGTCCCCATCTTTGCTTTTTCTAACACACAAGCTCGACTGAGAGGAGAGAGAGAGACTGACATATCCCTTTATCCACCTATGTCTAAACGTAATAAAATCATTGACTAATGGGTCTGTTGCGTAATTTTGCTACATCAATATAACTCATTGTTTCTAATGTAAAATTCTGCGAAAATAACGATGTGCATATTAAAAACTTTCAAAATCCACTGATTAACTCAGAAAATACCTTCCATTTCAAACAACCCCCGCTACACTAGACACTATATCACCGACTTATAACTACATAGATGGAACCATCTCGTTTTTGTAAACATGGACAGAACTTACGAACATTGGAATGTTTCGTTTAGATGCGTACATTTCTTATATTATTTTGTAATCTTTGATAAACCGAAAAGACCAGACAGCAAATGCACTGTATATTTCACGCATTAAAAAAGAAAATCCATCATTTTGTAGTAACGATGTTGTTTACTTATGCACGGTGGTTCCTTCTATGTAGTAGTATACCGGTGCAAATAGTGTATAGTGTAGCGCGGGCTGTTTGAAATTGATGTGATTTCCTGAGTTAATGAGTGGATTTTGAACGGTTTTAATGTGCGCATCGTTATTTTCGCCGAATTTTACATAAGAATCAAGGTTCTATATTGTTGTAGCAAAAGTATGCAACAGACCCATTTACCGAGGATATATTTGTATGTGTATAAATACTGATTTTGCGACTTTCGCCGTATTGTCAAACAAATCCCAGATGGGAAAAAGATCTGAAACTTGGCAACAAGGAGGGCATCACAACGCACAAAAAAACCCTTTCCCCCACCCCCATAACGCTTCCACCACCTTCATTCTCTCTCGACGAATAACTCGACCTCGGAAAGTGTGCGAGCAACGAACATTCAACATTCACTGAAATGAGTCGGTTTTTTTTTTTTTTTTTTTTTTTTTTTTTTTTTTTTTTTTTTTTTTTTTTTAGAAAAAACCTCAACATCCAACAACGCAGAGAGTGATGCATCATCAACTCGAGCGTCCATTTAACCTCTCATTGTATTACGTATAAAAGGGCGTCCAAAATGGGAGTTCGGGGAAGAGAAATAGAATAAAAAGCGCCCCGGGTTCGAGTTCGATAGGTCAAAAGTTTCGAATCAACCAGCTTCCGAAGTATCGGAGGAAGTTTCTCGTGTTTGGAAAAACGGGGTAAAAGGATTGAATGGGAAATAGTCGAAAGCAAACATACGAACGTCCGAAGATGATCTTGATATCTGGTTGGTTAAAAAGGGATCATTGCATGGATCCAACCATTTGTCACGGGAAGTTCGACAACTGGTTGTGTCTATAGTGACTAATGACCGAAGGAAATGTCGGTCCTTTTCAGAGAAGCATCAGACACACCTCTCATAACACAACATTTCGCAAAAGCCACCTCAACTATTTAATTTACTTCTAACTAAACTTCACTTTTTTTTTCACTAAGATTTTTCGCATTCAAAATTAACTACTTAATACAAACTAATATTTTACTTTACTGTGTAAATTCAATTGTTGGAATTTTTCCCATCACAGTGAATATTTTGGAAAAAACGACGACATGACTTCCCTAATAAAAAAGCTCCATGAACTCTATTCAAATTTTCCATGTAAATTTACACGGAAATAGATGAAATTTACATGGAATTTTTGAATAGAATTCATGAAACTTTTTCACCAAGGTTAACGCGGCTTTCTGGATCTTTAATATGATTTCAAAACTTAGCGGTGATTAGGTACGCGGGTGAACAAAACTATTGTAGATTAATGATGATAATGTGACATTAACATGATTATTATTGAACAGTAAACGTACATACAGGGTGTCCCAAAAGTCTCTTCCCTCCTCTTAACTTTTAAAGGGTCGATTTTTTTCAAAAAAACGCTAAAACACGGATACCCTCATTTTAGCTAAAGTTTCTTATAAGCCCCCCCAGAAAAAAACTTTGGCTAAAATAAAGGTAGACGTATAAAACGGACATAGTGTATTTTGAAAAAAATCGACCGTTCATAAGTTAAGAGGGGGAAGGTACTTTTGGGACACCCTGTATAATCGTTCTGCTCACAAGTGGGTTGAGAGACCGATGGATCTTACAGCTTGTGAAGCTGGAATATTTGACCTAAAATAATATGTCTCGTTAGTTTTCTCAAACATGGAAAAAAAGAAAATGCGCCTGCGGGACACGATCTATTGGGTTCACCGGCCACACTTTGTGAATGGATCTTACAAATCTTACAAATTTTGCCATCAACTTGTGAGTCGGACACAAAGTGTTGTGTCAACAACACAATCTGGGCTCATTCCAAACACAAATTTTGGCCGAAGAACCCAATAGCTCGTATCCCAGACACATTTTTTTCCCCGTGAAATTTCCCGGAAAAATACTAAATATTGGAAAGTTAGTTGCCTAGCAACTTAATTCGATGAGCGAGGTAACACACCTGGTAATCCACTATCCACACGAGTAACTTATATAGTCTGGAAACTTCGTCACACGCCTCTTCGCACGCCAAAAAATCATTGACTCTAATTGTCAGTGAACTGTAATCTTCCCGTGTGGTGTGGGTCTAAAAAGTCATTTTTTCTTTATTTCATTTTCAATTTTTGGCAAACTTTTAATCTTTGAGATACAATTGAATCGAAACAGTGATGAAATGGTTGTTTCTTGATATTCGTTTTTTGTAATTTACTTATAAAAAAAAGCAAATATATATATACATATGGCCAACCTTCAATCTTCGCGATACGTTTAAATCAAAACAGTGGATAAATGCTGGTTTATTGAAATTCGTTTTTTGCAATTTACCAACTAAAAAAAAGCAAATACATAAACGCGAAGAGTAAAAAATCTCTCAACTTTCCTCGAACACGTATCTATCACTTCCGATTTTAGGGCGACTTTTGGCGATGACGCTTCTCCGATAAATCGGAAGAGTTTCCGCCCACCCCCTCCTCCGCCAAAAATTGAGCGCGTGTCGTGACGGGGTCGGGTCGACAATGTTGCCGGATTGGGTGGCAACCGAGAACTTCCGTTACTATTAGTAGAACGGTTAATTCATTTCCAAAAATAATAAACAAATTGTCAATGTACCTCGACAATAAACAATGAGCCCGTTGCAAACGTTTGCTTCAGTCTTTGAGAGGGTCTATTTTGGTGTCTCTCTATGCTGAGTAAAAGTAATTCACTATACAGAAAGCTGATATTGTATGGAACTCCTCCACTACTGTGGCGGCTCGTGATATTTGGCAACCATGCAAGTTTTCCATTTAAACGTAGGTAAAATAATCGATTCTTGCGGAGGCTGACAGCCTCCGGGAGAATCGATTGTTTTACATTGATTAAATAGGAGGAGGACACGGTTGCCAAATTTCACGAGCCGCCACTGCTCCACTGTGGGCACTGAGATCTGGTTATTCGACCGCCATCTTGCAACTTTTTAACCCTTCTCTGCGTGAGATTTTTTTTTTCTTTCAACCGAATATGGATTTTTCAATTCACAAGGTGGTCAAATGCATAGGAAAAATAATTAAAAAAAAAAAAAAAAAAAAAAAAAAAAAAAAAAAAAAAAAGATTGGACGTTTTACTGTCAAAATGATATTTTTTCTCTTTTTAACTCGTTTCTTTGCACTTGCTACAACACTACAAGAAATTGCGGGAAAAGATCAATTTTTTTTTTCAAAGGTTCAAAAAAAACAAATAAATTTTAACTTCCTTGGGTTTTTCTTAACACAAATGCCGAAAGCTTAAGCTTAGTAAAAATAATTAAATTAGGAGTGATTTGAATACGGGGGCAAATTTCCCCCCAACAAGATTCCAATTAGTAAATTCATTATAATGAGTGCTGGTAGTCTTTTGGAAAATAGTTGAGACCGTTTTTATGTTTTCTTATAATTTGACACTGGTGATACAATTTGACAGACGTCAAAATATACATTACAATATAGGTATATTTTACATCATGGGTCATTCTATGCAGTGAAGGATTAAACGCATTTATTGAGTTTATGAAATTATTTTTGAAACTTTCTTATGCTCTCAAAATTATTTTCAAGGGACTTTACATAGGGATCGATCCTCTTTAACCCTTCAAAGACCAGATTAGTTCGAAAGAACGTCACTTCCGTTCATGTAGGGAAGTAGTTAACTATTCGTACTCGGGGGAGTTGGAATTGCCTATACGATGAATTGAAGGCGCCAGACACGCGTTTATTCGAAATCATGAAAGTGAAACGATGTGAAATGAAGCAGGGAAGAAAAACGAGTAAACTCGGGCTTGGCCCATAAGGGGTTAACATTGTAACAATTGCTTGGAACATCCCCATTCCGTTACGAGTATGGCAAATCCCTCGAATTTCGATTTCATAGAAACGGGCTGGATTTGAGGGGCGGTTGCTTTATGTTTATGGGCGCAGGATCCTCGAAAGAAAGCGATCTGGCAACGTAGCCGGGCCCGCCGCGCCGGGGAAGTTATATCTTCGCAAGTGACGTACAACACGGCTATCAAACGTGAAATCACGTCGGACGCTACTGAGTTCAAATGGGGAACGTCGCGTCCCGTCGCCGTGCCGCCCGCTTCTCGCGTCTCCATAACCATGACGTTGCCGAGTATCACGAGAATAACACCCCCTCTGGAGATACAGTCAACTTTTAAATCTCCCGCGCGGCCTCGAACCCGCGGGGGTATCCGTGAAACCGAACGACGTCGACTCGATGCAGAGATTCGAGACGGGGAGAAGAATTGGCAACGTCTTCCAACGGTATTCTAGCGTCACGATTAGTTGACATATTGCCGTTGAAAAAGTGCAGCTGTTGGAAGCTTTAAAGGGCGGGATGGGAAGAAGTTTTGAGGCGTCCGGCATGACACCGACCGTGGATGGGTAAAGCGTGGCGCGGCCGAAGCGCTTCTTGGAGGAGTCTTCGCTTGTTGGCAAAGAAAAAAGAGAAGGAAAGAGGAGGACAGTAAGAGAGAGAGAGAGAGAGAGAGAGAGAGAGAGAGAGAGAGTGATGAAGAGGAAAAGAGAGAGAATGAGAGAGAAAAGAAGAAGAAAAGTGAGAGAAAATGAGATGGAGATCGTAAGAGGGAGAGAGAGTGTGTGAGAGAGAGAGAGAGAGAGAGAGAGAGAGAGAGGGAGAGGGAGAGGGAGAGGGAGAGGGAGTGGGAGAGGGAGAGGGAGAGGGAGAGGGAGAGGGAGAGGGAAAGAGAGAGAGAGTGATGGAGAGGAAAAGAGAGAGAGTGAGAGAGAATAGGAGAAGAAAAGTGAGAAAAAATGAGATAGAGATTGTAAGAGGGAGAGAGAGTGAGAGAGAAAGAGGGAGAGGGGGGGGACAGAAACGCTGTAATAAGCCAATAATAATATTTACTCGTCGGAAGAAAGCGTCGCACTATAGGTACTTTACATCATTGAATGGAAAGCAAAAAAATTGACTATCATTTGCCTCTCGTTTGAATGTGAGCAAAAGTATCGATAAAAACATCGATAGTAAGATCAATGCTTTCCCAAGGGTTTGTACTATAGCAGGGATAAAGATAGCCGGCCAGAAATGCTACTCGCAACACACACTATACGCGTTTTGAATGGAGTATCGAGCGTTGCGTACTGCATACCCTGGCCAGATTTCTTTGTCCCCGCAGTACATGGAGATACTTTCGATCCAAAGCAATTCACGAGTCTTCAGAGCCTTCATGAATGCTATAATTTTCTCTGTTTCCTCCCATTCCAGACCCAAGCAGTAGTGCCCGTTATTCAGAATAATAATCGATTAATCAACCTACTGGAGGCTCGATGGTTTTGTCACGGGTTTATGCAAAGATGCTTTTGATACACATCACGATTGACGAGTCACGTTCACAACAAAGGTAAACCGTCATGCATTTAAGGTATCGAATTAGCAGAGGTGGCACGGATTTTAAAATAGCAACTAAACCAGTAAAAAAAAAAATTAGATATAGTTTGGGCCAGCTTTACAACTTGACGCCTTGAGCTAATAATAGCAAGTAAAATTGAGGCCATATACATGGAATAGGGCCCATAACGTAATAAATGAGCTCTTCAAACAAAATCGTCCAATTAATCATAAAGCAGATTTCATTGAAAGACCACCACAATTGTTGTTTCATGAAGAGCCCTTTTACCGGAAATGCGCTTCAATTGAAAATAAGCAGAATAAGCTGCTATTTTTTTTTTAAACATCGTAGAACTGCATCGGAATTAACGATATGTGTATCACCACTCACTCACTCACTCATTAAACTCACGTCCAATTAAATGGTCAAGTCAAATCATCTGCCTCCATGTAACTCGCATACCATTGATCGGGTTCAAACCACTCTCTAATTATCACAAGAGGAAAATTCGGGAATGAGGCTATTTTCAAAAGGTCTGAATTTTGGTGTTCTTTAGAAGCAAATGAAAGTACCCATTGAACTGAAAACATGAATGCCTTTGGTTTCTAACTGGGTTTTACAATTATAAAGATTTTAGTTTGGCGAGAAATACAATGTTTTAAATGGGAATTCCGCGTTATGACATCACAACAATTACGCTTTTTTGCAGCTTCAGACCTGCGTACCTCCAAAACCGGTTCCATTGGGTGGGGGGGGGCATAGGCACCTTCAATTTCAGCTTATTAGGTGCTTTAACAATCACAGCATTTCAAACGATAGTAACTGCCTTCTTTTGTTTTTTTTCTCTTCAGGCCAAATTGAACACAAATAAGTGTCAGAAAATGACAGCGGAAGGGAATCATCTCTTGATTTAAGCATCGATCGGTCCTTCTCTAACAAGTGAGTTCAAATAGACGAAGAGAGATGAGCAACACACTGAAAAAGAAAGTGCTGAATTTAACTCTTTTTTAGTTAAAATTATGGACGCACCACTTAAAAATTGTTAGTTTGAATGTTTACAGTTAAATTACCACGGCATGGATGTAACTTATAACCATTTTGAACAGTCTAACTAACAGTTTTTGAGTGGTGCCCATACTTTTAACTTAAAAAGAGTAAAATTCAGCACTTTTTTCAGTGCATAAGTAAGTTTAGCAGACCAAAATCTTCAATTCTATGGATATGTTTGAATAATTTTGTTATAAGTAGGAATGGAGTTGATTGGCGTTTATCGTAATTACTCTTATAGCACTCTTTGAGAAAATCTGTTCCTTATCAAAAGTCACCGAAGATCTCTATCGGAATAAATACTTTCAGGATCCATTTAAAAATACATCAGCAAATATATCCCTGCAGGTTGATTAAAAATTCTTCCGAAATTCTTGCGGGCTGATTTTGTATCTTCAGCCAGCAGAGAAGATTTAACGGAAATCGAACAATTCTTTTGTATGAAATAAAGTTAAGAGACTCGACAAAATATGTGTTTTTAGTGTGGCGTTACAAAATTCAACGCTGAGCCACCACTTCATTCATCGATTATGCAATTAGCTATGACAAAACTCGCGTAGCGTTCCAAACCATCTCTCTCACTCTCACGTGACCTCAGTCATTTCCCATCTCTTTCTATCGTCAAATTCCGTACGTGGAACCTTGTTACAATACATTTTCTGCTCTGAATTGCATTAAAACAAATTGAGACATTAATTCCTGTCGAAAAATGTCACAGCAAATGTCTTACTGTATCGGATTTCAGCGAAAAACCTGAGATAGCAGTACGTACGTCTTAGGGGTCACATGAGAGTCAAAAAGTCAGGGAGATATTTTGGAACGTCCAGCAATTTTTTTTTTTTTTTTTTTTTTTTTTTTTTACTGGATTACGGAACTACTATAACACCGGTCTTTAACAACAACTTGAAACATTGCAAAAAACAAGATATAATGGAGTGAAATAAAAAAGAGAAAAAAATCAAAGGTTTAGTTTAGTATAGGAGCCGCTTTCCCCCACTCAACCAAAAGTAGGCCTCCTTTGTGACATAACTGTCCGCGAAAAGCACCAAGCATCAGTGTTGTTTTTCACTTAATTTCAATTCATTTCAATGATTTTTCTCATTAATTTCATTTAAAGTGCGCACCTCAATGGCATTGGGGACGATCATCTCAACAATTATATCATTTTCGACCTGACTCGTCCCAATTTTACGCATATTCTAGTTTTTTGCAGTTTTACGATAAAGGTAAAATTGTGGAAAAAACAAGGATATTTCGATCAAAACTAAGGCCAAATTCGAACTTGGTTGGTCAATTTACGCCATAATACTTGTGTGACAAGCAAATATGGGTTAATCAATAGAAAAAACCCTAATTTTGTATCTAGTGACCTTTGTTTGGTGCTCACTGAGGGCGGACACCTACGTCGTTAAATCCTAAAAACCCTCAACAAATATTCCTGTGAGGTTAGGTTGGATCTGGTTAGGCGATGATAGGTCAGAAGATCAGTGAAAAATACAGCGACCCTCATAGTAAAATGTTTCCAAAATGAAAAAAAAAAAAAATCCGTAGTAATTAGCCAATCTTGTATTATACTTGATACACTACTTATAAAGTCATAGGCTTTACGATTTTCAATCATCATCAGAGGCAAAACTGATAAATAAGGAACATAAATAAGCAAGAATAGTGCTTTTATTGTTTCATACACTGAAAAAAAAGTGCGGAATTCAACTATTTTCAGGTAAAAGTAGGTATGGACACCACTTAAGAACTGTTAGTTTGACTGTTTAAAATGGTAAAATTACCCCCATTGCCGTGTTAATTTAACTCATTTAAATGGTGAAACTTACTGTTTTTAATTCGTGTCCATACTTTTAACTAAAGAACAGTTAAATTCAACCCTTTTTTTCAGTATACATTTTTTATACGCGTTTAATATTTTTGCCACTAATGATGATTGAAGATTGAAAAGCCTATGGGTCTCTGATGAGTAATAAGTTAGTAATTTAAGACTAAATTGGCTAACTATGACTTATTAATTTTCATTTCATTTTTATATTATTTATTTTTTAAAATAACGCCCAAACACTAGCCGATCACTGGTCACTGGACTAGTGTTGGCATTTCTCGCGCTGTACGTCAAAACATCACGTGACACTGCGTGAACCAATAGAATATGACTGTTAGCAAAAATCACGTGAGTTTGGCTTGCCGGAGCAAGGAATCGCGCATAAAACATTTTCGTTCGGTAGTTTCGACGGATGTAGCGATTCTGCTCCCCACTGTGCGTCTCGTTAAAGAACAACTGTAGTGTACTCCACCCTTATTGATTGTTCCCGAACATTATTTCCAATCCTTCAAGGTTTTTCCCTCCCCCTCCCCCTCCCCCTCCCCCGTTGCTACTCAGCTCTCGATCGATTCAATTCCTGACACTCCATAACAAATGAATAAGTCATGAGTCGAAAACAAAGTAAGAACGATACACGCATACGGTCCTCTCTTTCTCTCTACAGTCTTCTCTCTCTCTTTCTCTCTCTCTCTCTCTCTCTCTCTCTCTCTCTCTCTCTCTCTCTCTCTCTCTCTCTCTCTCTCTTTCTCTTTCTCTCTCTCTCTCTTTCTTTCCCTTTCCCTCCCTCTCTTTCATTCCTCAATCAACCCCTCCACTCTTAGCCACTTCCTCCGCTACTCTAACGGTTTTCTGATTCCCATTTTGTCCTAGTGTTTTCAACCACCACGCGATTCAAGCGCATCAGCGATGTAAAATCAAATATAAAACGAGTAAAATTGATGAATCATAATTTTTTTGAAGAAAAAGAAATACTTTAATACCATTGAAAAATGTACTAAATGGTCTTCTCCGAATCTCGTCTCGATTGTTATATATCATACTTTTTTTTTGGGGGGGGGACCAAAAATAAAAACAAAAAATACTTTAATATCATCGAAACGCAGACAATTTCCATGGTTAAAAGGTATAGATAGACATTATTCCGAGAACCAGCCAGGTCGTTATACGGGCGTTCCACAGATGGATGAGGTTCGTTAGGCTCCAGTCTTGACAAATTCCTATGAAACCGCGAATCATTTCCGGATATTTCCTCCTTAAAATACTTCACTAGACAAGACTATAAATTCGCTTCCTCTCTCTTTCCAAAAACTACGGCGTTTCGTTTTAAAGAGCGGAGATTTTTCTGGCACCGATTAAAGTTTACAATGAAGGAAACGTGTCGGTGCCGCGTTACAGAGTTGTCGTTCTTAGTTTCGCTCTTTTTCATCTCTCTTCTCCCCCCTATCTCCCTCTCTCTCTCCCTCTCTCTCCCTCTCTATTTCTCACCCCCCTCTCTCTCTCTCTCTCTCTCTCTCTCTCTCTCTCTCTCTCTCTCTCTCTCTCTCTCTCTCTCTCTCTCTCTCTCTCTCTCTCTCTCTCTCTCTCTCTCCTCTCTCTCTCTCTCTCTCTCTCTCTCTCTCTCTCTCGAACTTCCTCTCTTTCTCTTGAACAAATTACAAATCCTTTCCCGGACGGTTCATCATCGTACACGGTATCTGAGAGAGAAAATCAAGCATCGGTCCCTGAGCGGAAAAAGGAAAAAAAGGGGAGAAGAAGAAAGTGTGAACAAAGCGGGGGAGGGAGAGAGAGAAAGAGAAAGCAGTAGAGGGAAAAAAAGTATAAATTTTAAGACAAATTAATATCAAGGGACTTCCAAACGTGGACAAATAGCGATCGCTCAATATTCTGGTCGTTAGGTTCAAAAGCCGTGCTCTCTGCCAACGAATGCCTCTCCCCCCCCCCATCCTTACACCCGGAGCGTTCGAATCCTCTGAGAAATTGCAGAGGCACAAATAATGGAGAGGAGGTATAAACGCTGTGACTTCCAAACAGGAGAAAAAGGATAAAATAAAAGTTGTGCTTGAATCGCTTACGAACTTATTCCCCGGAAAACATTCCATTGTGACACAAACCGGAGGATTTTCATCGGTAGGTTAGTTTCATTTGACGGAGAGCGCGAAAGAAAAAAGATAAACGTCATGACAATGATTTGTAAGGATTTGCGAGTTCCCTGTCGTTTCCGACTGAGGGGATCAAATTTTGGAGCTATTCTTCAAACTCCTCTTTTCGAAATTGTTGAAAAATTCAGGAATACAGGGGGAAAAAACGTTTAGAAAGTTAAAAAAAAAAAAAAAATAGCCAATATGCAGCGCACTTTTATGCAAGCATTTTTTGTTTGATTAAAAGAACATTAAAAACACCTTCAGGCGCTTAGCGCCATTATCAGAGGTGGGTACATATGGGGGGGGGGACGTTTTGAAAGTTAAAAAAAAAAAAAAAAAAAAAAATAGTAAATAAAATTTTGTATTGTGTTGAAGCAACTTCTCGGTGAAATATTGACTAAGGGGAAATTCCTTTAAACCCAAGGAAAATGTCTGCTGCTACAAGTTAAAGATTCCTTGTGGTGACAGTGATTCTCCTTCATGCAATCAGAACTTTACTTCACGCAAGGAAAGCTGTAACAAGTAAACGTGTTTCCTTGTTTTTAAAGAAGTGATTTCTCGCAGTGTGTAGCAGAATTATGCAACAGCTCCATTAAAAATTCGCCAAAGGTTATCAATCAGCTGAGCTTATACACTTTTGAACCAAACTCTAACAAAAAATCGAAGGGGTGCGAGGACACACGGCAACGCCTAGTGGCCTAAAAATATGCAACAAAAACAAAAGAGTTCATTACACAGCCCCCCATCGGAGTCCTCTCTCTTAAAAAATGGCTACGAGCAATTTAGACGGAGCCCTGGCAAATTGGCAAAAAAGAGAATGGCAGGAGGGGGGGCAAAGGAGCGGGGAGAAATAAAATGGAGGGAAAAATTTAAGTTTATCTCCGTTTGGCAACTGATTCGACAGTGTTTAGGCCCGTCCCCATTTTCATGGCTATAATTACTCGTAATTGCTCCAGGCAGACATAAACGCTCCAGCAAAGCCCTCCTCCCCCCACCACCATTCCACGACCAACCCCTCGTTCCCCGCGCTTGCCGGCACAAAGCCCGCCGCCAACCCTTGTGGATACCGACACCACCCACCCCCACTCGCACAACCTAACACTCTTCTTGTCTTCCTCGAGACCCTCCCCCTCCCCCTCCCCGCCCCCCCCCCTCCCGCTCTCTTAGATCCCGTCACCCAGAATCTTCATTCATGCTTCAAATTGAACGTTTAATGCAGCACTCGAAAGCTTTTGCACGCGAGTTTTGAAATCTTTTGTGAACTTTTATAACTTTCCATGAAAGGAGATTAAAATTCTCAGCGGCACGGTCGCGTCGGTGGCGGGCGCTGTTAGGTGGCAGCGGCGCGGCGGCGAGCAAGACTTTTAACAGCTAATGAAGAGTTGGGTTTGTGTGGGTGAGAGGAGAGGGGAGGGAGGGAGGGAGGGAGGGGAGGGAGGGGGGCGGACGGATCAAGAGTAAAAATTTCTGGGGGAAGCGAGTTGTTAACTCTCGACACAAAAACCCTCTCCTGTGCCTCGCGCCATGGCCCCGCGTGTAACTTTGACAGTTAAAAGGCGCTCAGAAAGAAAAGGCCAGAGGATAAAGTATATATATATCTATATCTATATACATATATAAAATCTAAACTTTTACTCATTTTATGTGCAGGTGAATCCGTATCGTATACTGTCCTTATATACACAGGATATTTGGAGAAGCTGCACTTCACGGCACGGCACGGTCGATGTCTACCGTCTGCGTTCAAGTTAATACCGACTTCTTCCGCTCATTTCCTTGCAATTTTTTTCTTTTTCTTTTCCTTTTTTATCATAGAATTATTATTTTGAAATTAAATATTTCTTGCGTTTTAAGGGCATATCTGGAATGAGGGCCCATAAAACGTCAGATGTGCTTTTCAGCTAAAAATCTCCATCTGCTCAACGGGCACAATGGGTCTGTTGCAAACTTTTGCTACAACGATTAAAAGAGTGTGATTTAGTATAAAATCGCCTGAAAATTCCATTGGTGGCATCAGGAAGTCATAAAAAGCAATAATAAACTCACAAGAGGAGTTTAATGAAATCCAACATGGCGGAGAAATATCGAGCAATTTGTATGCATGTATCACGAACATACAAGGATGGCCAACTTTGACAACCTCACTGGAGGTAGAGGTTATGTTTTTGTTTACGTTGTGATTGGTTGTGATCGATATTGGGAGATTGGCTATCCTTTGGGTGTTCGTGGTGCATGCATACAAATTGCTCGATATTTCTCCGCCATTTTGGATTTCATTAAACGTCTCTGGTGAGTTTATTATTGCATCTTATGACTTGCTGATGCCACCAATGGACTTTTCAAGCGATTTTACATTGGATTAAATTCTCTTAATCGGTGTAGCAAAAGTTTGCAACAGACAGATTCTCGGGAAGAGCTCACCCATGGGTTCTGTGAGCCCTTTTCCCGGAAACGGCTTCAGTTTTGAGAAGGTACCGTGCCGGTGCTTGAGTATTCTCGGCTTTTCACTAAACGGAAAGATATCCTCGGAATTGCTAGATGGAGGATTTTTAGCGGTGCACTATGGCCTGAGATCGAAAAAAAAAAGTTGCCAAAAAATTATGAAAAAAAAGTAATCAAAAATCATCGTTTTTGACCTTATAAGCTGATTTAAATCCTTTCCAGTTACATTACTTGTAGGACTGAAACTTGTCATTTTACTTGTTTCTTGTTTGCAAAGTTCTCAGTGATTAAAATTGAGGCGTTCTTTAGAATAACCAAGTATACTTGTATAAAACTGAGGGTCTGCTCGACGCTCGTCCTTAAAGATTGATACTTCAAAGCATTATAATCTGTGCGTGTTTCTAATGAATTTAATAGGTAGTTCTTTGTATCTGACAAATGAACCAAGGCCCAATCGGCAGGTGAGAGAGAATTACCCATTTAACTCATCAAAAACAGACACAAAAACGCTAACAAACATGCTTTTATGAGGACGAGGACACCCTCTGTTTTATACTTGGTTATTCTAAAGAACTCCTGAATCAGTCTTGACAGTGCTAAAGATGCCTCAGTGCGGATCTTGAAAGTCAGAGTTCACTTGAAGCAGTATCGACACACGTACGAAGAGACAAAGTCCTATATTCACCCAAAGTATTCAATGTACTATATACGGGTTTCAACCTCGAAATTGGCAACACTGCCCCGGAGTCACCCTCTCGGAAGAGAGTCTCGCTCGGAAATAAATGGAATAGGGGTGCTTACACAAGTGTTAGAGCTGAAAGAGAGTGAGAGAGAGAGGGAGGGAGAGAGAGAGAGAGAGAGAGAGAGAGAGAGAGAGAGAGAGAGAGAGAGAAGGGGAAGGGGAGGGGAGAGAAGGGGGGAGGAAGAAGGGGAAGACGAGAGGGGGAGGAAAAAAAGAGGAGGGGGGGAGAGAGAGAGAGGGGAGAGAGAGGGAGAGAGAGAGAGAGAGGAGGGAGAGAGAGAAAAGAGAGAGAGAAGAGGGGAGAAAAAAAAAAAATTCAAAAAGGAGGAAGGAGAGGAAGAAAAACGGGGGGAAAACCATGGGAAGAGAAAAGCCGAAAAATTTTTTTGGGGTGGGGAGAGAGAGAGAGAGAGTGCGGAAAACTGGAGACGGCACATCATGACATGGGCTAACCACCGTATCCCCCTCCCCACCCTCCCCTCAGTCCAGTCGCGGCGTTTTGTATTATAGGATAGATGGGGTTGAAGATAATGAGAGGATCCGTGGCGTGGATGGTCGAGGCTTGAGGGACCCGAGCGGGAAAGCGGGATAATAGAAATCTAAGTTGCAATTTTGTATGACTACGCACGGAGAGATGACTTGCAGTGACGTCATGCATACGATGTTGAACATAATCACCGTTCATGGGCGTTTGCAGGTTGACCTCTCAGCCAGAGGCGGACTCGGGGACTCTTCTATTACTTTCTCCCTCCCCCCCCCCCCCCCCCCCCCCCCCCCGCGGGAAAGCTCTCTCTCTGTCGCGAGACTACCGTTTTTTGCGGATCTTAAGTTGAATTTTTTTAGTTCAACGATGATTCCACCGGTTGACAAACATAATCACACAGACCAGTTCCATAGAATAAAGATTATTTCATAATAGAAGCGTCACTATCGCCGATGTTCATGACGACCCTTGCTGACCTTCATTGGTCTATAAAAGATTGATTATAAAATATTATAAAAGATTTGGAAGGCAGTCTCAAATTCTGCAAACTTTTCATACAACAACAACAACATTATCGACCACCGTGCAGCACTGCAATGGGTCTGTTGCAAACATTTGGTACAACGATTAAGAGAGATTCATCTTATGGAAAATCGCCTGAAAAGTCCATTAATGGCATCAGAAAGTCCTAACATTCTATATAGACTCACAAGAGGCGTTTAATGAAATCCAAGATGGCGGAGAGATATCGATCAATTTGTATGCATGCACCACGAACATCCAAGAATAGCCAACCTCACAATATCGATCACAACCAATTAAAACGTAAAGAAACACATAACCTCTACATGTAGTGAGTTTGTTAAAGTTGGCCATCCTTGGACGTTCACGGTGCATGCATACAGATTGTTCGATATGTCTCCGCCATATTGGATTTCATTAAACGCCTCTTGTGAGTTTATTTTTGCATTTCATAACTTTCTGATGCCACCAATGGACTTTTCAGGCGATTTTACATTAGAATTAACACTCTTGATCGTTGTAGCAAAAGTTTGCAACAGACCCATTGGCTTCTTAGTTTGAATCTTCAGGGCCGGCTTCATTTTGAGCAAAGTCCGCATGCAAGACACACTCGATTCTATGGCAAAGCGGCGCTCCACCTGCAATTATTTGTTGTACTATGACTTTCAAAAGAAAGTATCCTGGTCAAAATGATAATTGTTCAATTTTTCCGTTGCTTTTAATAAAATTAACGATTTTTCAAGACGTACTATAAAATGGGCATTCTACTTATTCCTTGAACTCCTCAAAGTCACAAAATAGCTCAAAACTTACCGATATTTTTAGGATTAAAAATTTCGACCAAGGTACTTTCTTTTGAAAGTCATAGTACATACATTCAAATGGATGAGAGGCACTGTTGCCAAATTGTTGGAGATGCCACGCCACTGCATCCTTTAAACACAATTTGAAAGGATGGACTCTCAAGGAACTCTCAAGCCAAAGCCATCTCAAAAAGGTTTTTTCATACAGTTTCTGAACTGCACCAAACGTCGAAATCGATGAAACGAAGCAACAAAACGCGGAAACACGAAAACAAAAATGGGTGGGTAAGGATATCAAGTTAAACAAAAAACCAAGAACAAACCCATCAGATATTGACAAAGATAAAAAACGAATTTGAGAAAACGGATAGAAAGGAAGCTGGACATCACACAGGAAGTTAGTAAGGACGATTTGGCTTCTACCCATTATCAACGCAAAAAAGTTAATCGAAAATATGAAACGTCAAGTTATTTCTTATCAATTTTCTCGAGTTGACAATGGCTAAGATTTCAGCCAAAACGTCAGAACTTGGGTCTGTCTTTGGATGCCTTTTCTTTCGGAACATATTTATCTTCTAAAGAAAAAGGTAAATAACTCAGAAAAGTAACTCACCGGACCAAATTGTTCAAAATAATTTTTGACATCTTCTAAAGTTGTGGGTGCTGAAAGACCTCCTACGAAAATCTTTTTCGTTCTAGTGACCATCTGAAACAGAGCAAGGGAGAGAATCATAAGTATCTGTTTCAATGATTAATCTGGTTTTATGGAAGAATGAAATTCAACAGAGTGACAATATAATGCCGTAACTTTGACGAAGTGGTGCCTACTAACGAATAGAATAGTTTCGTATGAAGTTACATCATCAAAATTAGACATATCATTCAAGCTGCCCCTTTTTGAAATGTATGATGATATATGATTTAATTTACTGATAATTTTGCAGATGCTTTTGACCCAAAAATTATAAATTCCAGTTCAAATTAAGTCTCTTGTGAGCAAAAATGCTTGCATCGGTAATGTTTCTTGATCGAGAGAAAAAAATATCCAATTATTATTCGATTAGTCTTTAAAATTAAGAAAATATCCACACATTTTTTTCCCGCAAAATGTCAGTTGCAGTGACTCATTCATCGATTAAGTGAAGATTACAGATCACAAAAGTTTCGATGACAACGTTGCATTCAGAGCGTTTGAACGTACACAAAAAATCGAACTAACAATAAGAGATTTTAACACACCCAAAAGGCTTCGATCATTTATATGAGTTTAAATGGACAAAACACAGCGTTGCCAGAGCCTAATACTTTGGCATTTCTTCAGATTGATGATCACAAATTAGAATTCATACTTCCAAGAGGAAATGGTGCAATTTCAGAGATGTGCGCCAACGAGAGCACAATGAACAAAAAGGACGCTTAGATAAACTGATATTATTCCTAAACTTTTTATTTATTTGCTCATTTCATCCACATAAAAAGGATTAGAGGGACAGAGACGGAGAGGGAGAGAGAGAGAGAGAGAAAGAGAGAGAGAGAGAGAGAGAGAGAGAGAGAGAGAGAGAGAGAGAGAGAGAGAGAGAGAGAGAGAAATACAAAAACCCCTTCCCTACATTCCATTTCTCGACCATTTTTAATCCAAGACTATTTGTTCTTCTCTGTCCCTCCTTGAAAAGAGGCCTCCCTCACACCCCCGCCTCTCTGTTCCCATGCCCCCCTACCCACCCACTCTGCCTGTTATTATCTCCTTGTACGCATAGAATAATCTCTCTCGCTGTCGGGTCTAATCCTGAGCCCGGACTAAGCCGGGAAAAAGAATCCAATTTAGGTTCGTTTTGGTAATAATGAAAGCTCTCACAGGGTGTTCATTAGACACAATTTTCAAACACCGGGCTATAAGAAGAGAGCAATGGCCGACTGGAATATGTGCATGGTAATTCAGTTGAATACATTCTTCTTCAATCAGTTTTACTGTCTTGTTTCTAAATAGATTGAATTTTGGAACTAGAGAACTGCATAACGGAATAAACGAGACGGATAACATTAAACAAGTGGTAGGTTATTTTCTGCAATAATGGGGCTCTTGCAAGCTTTTGCTGTGAGCAAATGAATAGAGTCTAATCTGATGTAAAAACCAGCGAAAATCACGAAAAGCACTGTCTAATTTGTCTTTTTCTCTACGGTAACACAGAGATATGTCGCAATTTAGATAGGAGTTTCCCATGATACCTGTGTCTCTCCACCGTTAAGCCCAATTTTGAGAAAGAACTTTACGATTTTTTAGTGTATTCATCGTCATATTTACAGGTTTTTATGCAAAGAATCAACTTTTCAATTCCCTGTATCAAAAGTTTGCAAGAGCCCCATTAGCACAGAATAATACAATCAGAACGGAAACTCTGTCGGATTTGAAGCAAATTCATTTCGCGTCCGCCATGTTGGGATATAGGATGTTTACATCTGGATTCGCGCGTGAAAAAAAAAATATCGGACATGATCCGCGAAATTTTCATTCTGAAATGCCATTAGAATAAAAGTGAGGCCGGAAACTTGAGATTTCTTTCCAGAATTTAAAGAAATAAATGAGTTTCAACACAAATCACACACGTTCGCCATGTTGGGATATTGGACCACAACGTTGACTATTGGTGCCGTTAAATTCCAAACTTGCTTCCATTGGCTCTTACGGGAGTTTCCGTTCTGATTGTATTATTCTGTGCCATTAGTTCGACAGTTTCAACGTCAATCAATTCTTGGACAATCTGAAAATTGGTGTTCCACACAATGTAGATATTTTAAGAAAAATCAATTTATCATGGATAAACAGAAGAGAATAAGCCAGCCAGAGCTCCTCATATTCCACGAGCCTGAGTTTCCGGAAGGATCAAGCGTGAAATGTGTACATTGTGCATTCAGTGTCAAATTCTGCCAACGGAGCTACCGTTCGATGAATGTAAAATTATACATGGCATAGAACTAATTTATACTTCGGTTAACGGAGAGTCAGATAATAGGAAAACCTCTGAAGAATGTTTCTACGAAAAATCTCGTCTATAACTTCAAAAGTAAAGCTGAAAGTACAAACAAATGAAATACTGCATTTCGATACTGGACTCGATTTGCGATTATAAATTGTTGGTACTTTTAATCTAATTGTGGAAAGTATAGACGAGATGAATCAAAAATACATTCTTCACATTATTATCTAGTACCAGAATGTCCGTTTCCATGAACAAACAATCGTTTCGGCCTGGAAATAGTCATTGATCGAACCACTGGCGCAACCAGGATATCTTCCATCTCTCTCATTTCTCATTTGAATGTATGAGTAGGAAAAGGATAGAAGGAGGGGGTTTTATCCCCTTGTCCATCCTTGTCTAATATACGTTTCTTAATGGAGAAAAGAGAGAGATGAAGAAACTCTCGGTGCGCTACTGGATCGAACCGTAGCGCACCAGAGACGGTGCCAGGAATTGGCACGAAATGCTGAAAATTCATCCTAATAATAATTTTTATGCCGATGTTCTTCACGGAAAATTAAGAGCTGGGTACTGTTTCCCGAACAGTTTACTTCCTCTTCCACACTGGAAAAAAAATCGCTGAATTAGTTAAAAGTATGGACACTAATTAAAAATTGTTGATTTAACTCTTTAAAATAGTTAAAAAATAGTTGAATTAACACACCATTGTGTTAATTTGACTAATTTAAATAGTCAAACTAACAGTTTTTAAGTGGTGTCCATACTTTTAAGTAGAAATTAGTTAAATTTAGCACTTTTTTTTCAGTGCATGCACCAGAAAGAGTTGGGGAAAATATAGCGTCAACTTTTGGGAAATTTAGACCAAAAGTTAAAAGAATATTTGACTCTTTTGGAGTCTCCACCAACTTTCAGGCTGAATTTCCCCAAAGTTGGCAATATTTCCCCAATTATTGCCGGTGCAATAGGATGGACACTTTGGAGAAATATTCCAAACTCCTCCTATTTACCCTTTAGTTCACGTTTTCTTTTTATTCAATGAGATCCTATACAGTTCTATTTTTGACGACGGTGACGCTCTATTCAACATACATATATATCACGGCACCGTTTAAGAAGAATGGAGGTAACTCTCAGACCATGCAACGACCGCTTGCATTAGTAATTAGATCAAAGTAAGTATGAAAGGGACATGCTTCCTGCTTGCGAACAGTTTAGTCAACCGAGAGTCGGCGGGAAGGGGAGGGGAGGTTAAAGGGGGCCGTAAGATCTCCTCGCGGAAGTTGAAGAGCGCCCTGTATTTAATGAACATTGTTTCGACCTCCTGTTAGCATAATTACTCGGTCTTTCTTCCCAGCCCAGCGAATGATTCATACACTCTTCAACTATAGTCCGGGCGACACTTCAACCCTCACCCCCCCCCTCATAATCACCCGCGTCTTTCTACCATTTTTTTTCTCTCTCTTTTTCAGCACTCCAAGTTCACTATAGCTTGAGCTTTGGGTGTCCTCTAAATGAGTCACTGCTGCACCAGAACCGTGGAAGTACTTTCCATTGGAAAAAGAGAAAGGCAAAGAGAAAGAGAGATGTAGAGAGAGAGAAAGAGAGAGAGAGAAAGAGAGAGAGAGAGAGAGAGAGAGAGAGAGAGACGGTGATAGAGAGAAAGAAAGAGACAGTGGGGCGCAATTTTTGATGAGAGTGAGAAGGTCCCTTTCTTTATGATGGTATACTTTCAAGACATGCAATCAATTCGTTTTATGATCGTACGTACGTCGTACAGGTGTTCTTCAAAAGCTTCAAGAACCATTATGGATGGCGAGTAGATTAATCAGATTTAAAACAAACGAAAAAAAAATTAAATAAAAAAAAATTGAGAATGCTATCAATTCGTATTGCCGAAATTTCAAAATGTCAGCGAAAACTGTTGGCAAATCTGCTGATCTAAAGATTAACATGTGTGTCATTTAGGGAGGATACGTCCTCTCTCTCTCTCTCCTCTCTCTCTCTCTCTCTCTCTCTCTCTCTCTCTCTCTCTCTCTCCCTCTCTCTCTCTCTCCCTTTCTCTCTCTATCCATGTGAACGTATGTGTGTTAAACTAGACAAATATAAGGCCTTGAGTCATGTGACACCTCTACTTTCATATTTTTCTAAAAGATAACAGGATACAGGAATTTGTCTTTCTCTCTATCTGGTCATTTGAACACGTGTGTTAGAAAAGGATTGGAGAGGAAGCCCTCACGTGACTTCATCCTCTATTTCCATCCTTTTCCAACTCACACGTTCAAATGGGAGGAGAGAGACCGACAATTTTGTGTATCCGCCGATGATGCAAATAAACAGTGATGGAGAAGAAGTCTTGGACCCGACGCGACGCCTCTCGTACGCTTCATGTATGGACTTTTGGGAACACTCACCAGAGGTGGCTCGTGCGATTTGGCAACCATGCAATTTTTCCATTTAGCCTTAGATAAAATAATCGATTTATTCGAAGTGATTATTTTACATTGTTTAAATGAGCGGAGGGCGCTGTTGCCAAATTTCAATAGTCGCCACTGACACTCAGTAGTCAGTACTGGGCGCATTAAAAACAAGTCATATTTAAAAAATCAAAAAAGCCATAATATGCAACACAGAAACATCTAAAGCGGTTGCTATGAGAGCAGGCAACTTCGATTTCATCACTCGTTTTAAATTATTTAATCAAAACGAATAGTTTTCACGTTTGAACTCGAGGATATCGACATTGGGATATACATTATCTCTCGAGAGATAAATCGGGGGAAAAGAAGACGCCATTCACATCTATAAAAAAAAGGACCGTGTTCGTAAATGTACTTAATGTTTCCTCCCCCCCCCCCCCCCACCCTCTCATCCTAGATTTGTTGCGACTCGTTTTGAAATCCGTCGACAAAACATAGCTTCGTAAATATAGTAGACGTACCCATCGATCAAACTAAAATTTCTCTCTTTTCATTTTATTCTGTTTTTATTTACTTTATTCATTTTTACTTCCTTGCGTCCTCTAACTTCAAAAAAAAAAAAAAAAAAAAAAAAAAAAAAAAAAAAAAATCAATAAAAATAAAGAAAATATTTCGCTATTGCATGTTAAGGAACTAACAACTCGGAGCAGATAGGCTGGAATATTGTCAATCGCATTGGTTCACCAAATAAAGCAACGATTTCCGAGAAATGTTGTGAGCTAGATGCATCAAAGATAAAAAAACGGTGTACGTTTGCTGGAGGTAGTTAGAATAAGACCAACACCAAATAATAACATTTGCTCTTCGGGGATGTCTTGTTATTTTGTGTTCGTTTCAGTAGTTCCAAAGATGTTGCCATTAAAATGCAAATAAAATTCATTTAAGTGTGAACGGTGGAAATAATTGTATCTTGAATATAATTGAGTGTCCTGCAATAAACATGAATGTTACAACGCAATGTGGTTTTGAGATCGTTAAAAAAAAAGTGGCCAAAAGTCAGTGAAGAAAAGTAGTCAAAAATCACCGTATTTCGACTTTTCTAGCTTTAATTTAAAACTTTCTCGCGACATTAAAAGGGTAAAATTACTTGTTAAAATAAGTGTTCCTTATGATTAATATTATGGTCTTAAACTTGTTTTAATGGTAAATTGATGAGTTGGCTTTCTGATTTTTGGTCACTTTTTGAATAGGTATCTCAGACTATAGCGCGACGTGACGCATCAAGTTTTTCGTGAACCTTATTCCTCCAGTCTCTATGCATGACATTTTGCCGCCCTTGCATGTTTTACGACGTACACATACATTTACATATATATTTTGTTGTTTTCATTTATTTTCATTTTTTTTTTTTTTTTTTTTTTTTTTTTTTTTTTTTTTTTTTTTTTAAAGAGATCCAAACTGTATAATCGCTCATTACAGCGAAAGATATCAACTTTCAAATTAGAGAAAGAAACAGGTCTTCATTACTATTGACTTTTCTTTCTCCTTATTTTTTTTTTAATATAAATTGGCAACTCAGATCCCGATGAGACACGAGACAAAAATAAGAATAGACAGAGCAAAATAAAATCGAAAGTAAAAACGAGACTGGAATGAAGTCATCCGGCAGCCGCCTTTCAGTGCACGGCGGTGGTGGAGGAAGAGAAATATGTATCAAAAGGGAGGGGGAGAGAGAGAGAGAGAGAGAGAGAGAGAGAGAGAGAGAGAGAGAGAGAGAGAGAGAGAGAGATAGAGAGAGAGTGAGAGAGAGAGAGAGAGAGATAGAGAGAGAGATAGACAGAGAGATGGAGAGAGAGAGATGAAGAGAGAGAGAGCAAAGAGAGATCGCTTCTGAAAAACGCAGCGAAAGAGAGCGCGCAGACAAAGACGGGAAATTCGAAAAGAGAGCTCGCCTTGCTCCCTGATGCTCTCGGCTCTGCACAGTCTACACTCTGCCCGCCCGACTCGGTGCGAATTTCCGAGATTTGATTCTGACCCAAAGTTCGACTCGCTTTCTTCCGCGTTGCTATTAGAGAGAGAGGGAGAGCCGAAAGTGGGGAAGGGGGAGGGGGGAGCGGATAGTGAAAATGATTCGATGCGGGGGTCGATGAAAATGGAAGGAGGGGACACAGCGAGAGGAAGAGAGAGAGAGGGGGAGATAAAGGGATGGAGGGAGGAAGAGAGAGCCAGAGAGACAATGAATGATGAAAAGTGGTTGGCAATAGAGTCGAGCCGGCTGAGCGCTTGAAGACTCAGATAAAGAATTAAAGGGCTAAAGGTGAGTGAGTCGGAAAAGTGGGGAGTCCTGCGGAGAGAGAGAGTGAGAGTGAGAGAGAGAGAGAGAGAGAGAGAGAGAGAGAGAGAGAGAGAGAGAGAGAGAGAGAGAGAGAGAGAGAGAGAGAGAGAGAGAGAGAGAGTGAGCTGGTCGAGGTGTAAGGGGTCGAGGGATGCGGGGAGGGGGGGAAGGAAGGTGAGCAAGAGAAAAGAAGAAAGGGGTTATCAAAGGACAAAAGCAATAAAGCGCCTTATAATTAAAACAAAAGTAAAAACCGGAAACCGGTAAAGGAAACTCGGGACTCTGGGTTTCTCCCGCTCCCCGTGAAACTAAATGGAATCCCGAAGATTTATAGATTATAATACATTAATAGATAATAGTGTCTAAATTGTCAATTATACGTAATTTATTGGCCGACAAACCCGGCTGGAGAACTGGAGAGCTTGCATATTGACGCTCCCTCCGCCCTTACGCAGCTGCGCTGCTTTCGAGAACTTGAAATCGAACCAAAGCGAAAGGTATGGTTGATTTCAGTGTTGAGATATATTTATGATATGATTTTGGCAGAGCTGCCATTTTGCATATGATCAATGTCATTTTCCTATTCAGCGATGATTTCACTGGTTGAGAAAAGATTACACAGTTCAGTTCAGTGCATGGCTGTTATAAACTGAAATACTCGCATCTGTAATATTTTCTCAACCGGTGGAGTCGGCAGTGACGTTAAAAAACTCAGTATATATATTTTAGTAACTAAACGGCGATTTCACCGATTGAGAAAAAATTACAGATCAGAGTATTATTATGCGGTACAAATTCATACAATGAACTGAACTGTGTCATCTTCTCTCAACCGGTGGCATCATCGATGCATTGAAAAATACTTTTAATTATGCGTAAAGTGGCAGCTCTGGATTTTGGCGTGGCGTGGAGCGTGCAGAGGCAAAACTTGCTAATATTTTCACTTTCGGCGAAAAATTAGTTTTTTACATGGATTCTCGATGTATTTGATTGTTAATTTCGTTTGGATGAAAAAAAAATGAACTGAAGAAATAAAGTGCTGAATTTAAATCTGTTTTACATATAAAAGTAAGGACACCACGTAAAAAATGTTTTTTGAACTGTTTAAAGTAGTTAAATTAATAACTACTTAAAGACTGCGGACTTGACCGTTTGAAATCGTTAAATTTCCTCCATGCCGTGTTAATTTAACTGATTATTTAAACAGTCAAACAAACAGTTTTTAAGTGGTGTCCATACTTTCAACAAAAAAAGAGTTAAATTTCAGCACCTTTTTTTTCAGTGTAGATTTATTTTATCAAAGATAACGTGTAAAAAGCCCTGACCCTTAAACTCTATGATCAAAAATGAGGAACCTTCATTAACTTTTTTGTGAATTTTAGAATGTCAAGTTTGTATCTTTGGTTACTTTACCATTTTAACTTCCATTGAGGCCATCTCCTAGGAAGAGGGTTCGTAAAACAAAAGGTACGCTCTACAGACAAACATCTCTCTTCAATCACAATGCTGATTTCTGAATTTTCTTTTGCTGAACTCCAAAGTTTTTGAAAACTTTGAAGAATTCAAAATAACGATGAACTGATTCGTCTCTCGGCGAAGTAAAACACATGAGCAAAAGGGTACGATTCCAGTCACTTGCGCTTGAAAGTTCCTTCAATTCGAAGAGTATGCAAAACCAATGCAGCTACGTACGAATAGTTATCTACATACTATTACGCGTACGTTTTTACGTAGCGTGCTTCATGTTTGATTGAAACTTTCGCGGATTTTAGGTACGCGGTTCTTGATTTTAAGTCTACCATTTAAGGTTCACCAAAGGTCTCACCAAATTGTGTGAGAACGCGGAAAAACGATTGGGGAATTGGGGGACTTTAATTAACATAATGGAAGAGTCCTGGGGACAGATCATCAATGTTTGCAAAATCAAAATTAAAGTTTTCGTGATCATTACCGGATGCAAAAGAATACATTGAAAAGAGATCTACAGAAAAACAAGACAATCAATAATTTTGGTGGCTGAGAATAAATCGATTCTTATGAGGAAAAATTAACCGTTAAAAGTAATTTCCCCCCTTTCCTCCAGCTTAAAAACAAAAGTAGGTTTTTATTTTTCCCCCCTTAACTCTTTGATTATATTTGCTTGTTTTTTGTTTTTGTTCGTTTTTTTTGTTTTTGTTTTTTTTTTTTTTAAATGCTGACCACAAGGTAAGATAAACGCTCAAGACGAGGTCAACAATCAACCACAAGTCTGGTAAACTACAGCAATTTTTTTTTCTGCCAAGGAACGGTCACCTATTATGGAATCATAATAATTCTTATTGGAGTAAATGAATGACGAAGATCAATAAATGGCGAATGTACGTAGTGGTGACGCGTGCTATTTGGAAACGTTTTTTCCCCCATTTTAACACGTTGGAAAGGTCGAAGCGACTCCGATGACCGAAGCATTCGATTCTTTTCGTAAGTTTAAATGGAGGAAGTACATCCTTGCTGAATATCACGCTTTATTGCTACTGAATGGACGCGAATATCGGAGGTTGAGAAAGGAAATGTTAGACATTTTATTCAATTGGTCACAAGTCGTGATCCAAAGTGGTTTTGAGGTAATGATAAAAATATTCGATTCCGTTAAAATTTTATCACCACTCCAAGGACCGAGCCACAAGCGCCATTTTTGACTAGCCGCACTAAATCATGTTCAACGGATCCTTGATTCCCTAAAACATCACAGGACTCATGACTTAAACTAGGTAAGGCAATGACGGCAAGTCCTCGGGGGAAAAAAATCAAATTCCATAAGAATCGTCAGCTTTTGATACACAAATAAATGCATCGCTACGCAAATACTTATAACTCTACTTAGAATCAGTGCTGCCGTTTTGCGTATAGTTAATGGCATTTTTCAATTCACCGATGATTCTACCGGTTGAGAAAATATGAAACAGTTCGGTTCGGTGTATAACTGTACTGCAAGAAAATCCTCTGATCTGTAACTTTTTCTCAATCGGTGCAATCAACGTTGAGTTATTAAAATATCCGCAAGTTTTAAGCGTGCCGTATATATACGGTGCGCTTTTTGTTTTCATTTTCATATCTAATATATAAGTTGCATGCTTTGCTTATGGCAAAACCTTGGCGGGAAAGGTTTGAAAAATTAAAAACGTGTTTTTTTAAAACTGGTTTCATTAATCGTTAATTTATTGCTGCAATCTAGGAGGTCTCGGCGTCTATTTTCTTAAAATTGTAAAAGTTTTGGTATTCCTGTTAATTTCAATAAGTTATTAAGCGTCAAAGTCGAATTCCTTTGAACGAGAATTCCATACAGGTCCAGCAACCTAAGTCATTTGTGCCAACCTATGAGTCAAAATTCCAAGGCTGGAGGGGAGTGGAATCATCCTTCACAGAAACCCTCTTTGCCCCTCGGTTTTGGGCTCCACCGGTCACGAGATTTCTTCACGGTTCATTAAGCGGAGAGATTTGTGAATGTGTGGGAGAGAGAGGGTGTTAGAAAGGCTTTGTGTCTCGGATCTCGGACGGTCTGAGGACTCATAAAAGTGTCCAACTCTGTTTGACGAGGGTTCCGAAAAGAAGTGACGGCGAGGTATTGATGAAGAGCGGGAGGGGAATAGAAAAGAGAGGGACTCGTTGATATCCTTAAGTAGACCTGTTTAGTGATGACGTCACCATCAAGATAAGTTCCAAACGAATGCTCTATCTCGCTTACTCTCGTTGATTTACCTATAAGAAATCAGATCCAAATTTTCAAACGCAAATTCATGCTAGTTAAAGAACAGTTTTCTCAAATTTTATTGCACCATTAGATTCCACGTACCTTAAAGTATCTTTTCACTCTAACATAATTCCTAAAAGATCACAAGCGAATTTACAATCACAGTTATACCGAAAGATGTTCTCCGTTTTGTCCTCGTCTTACTCACGGTCTCTTATGGGAGTATCACCGCCATGACACTCAATCATTCTAACTTCTCTTCGTATCGAAGCTATTGTTCGAGGTATAACACATGTCGTGATGGTGCTGATGAGCCTATATCCTAGAATTTTGTGCTCATAAGAAACCGTGAGTGTGACAAGGACAAAACATAGGACTTTCTTCGATATAGCTGTGATTGTGCATTGATGCGCGATGTTTCAAAAAGTTTGTGGTAGCGAGCTCATATTTTATCACTGAGAAAAAAGTGGCTGTTAAAACTGTAAGAATAGAACCATAGATGTGTTTCGTCTTATTTCAATCATAAGACCTATCGTTGCTATAGTCAGCGCGCTTGAATCTACACGAATTCCGATTGTCTCTATAAAATTTCGATTATTTTTATAGGAAATAAAGCGCGGGAATATATATCCTATCGGAAAATTCATTGAAACAATCGGAAATTTTTATAAGGGACGTGGAACCCAATGGTGTGATAAACACAACTGGTGCAAAGAACTTGTTGTTTACTAGCACTTGTATTTGAAAATTTGGATCGTGTTTCATATGGGAAAACCCACGAGAGCGAGTGAGACGGAGCCTTTTTTTGGAACCAATTATTTTCATGACGTCACACTAAACAGGTCTTGGTCATTGGAAACATTTGAAATTCTGGGGGATCGGCAAATTGAAAACCCCTTAATGAGCGTCTATGCAATCAAGGGATTTTTGAGGAAATTTTGGGCGTTTTGTTGAAAAAAAGGTTTTTAAAATCCAGAACAAAGGGAGGGGGTTAAAATTCGCATTAATAGCTCTAAAAAGTGAGAGGGGCTGTCGCGTGTCTTCCACCCCTGGACAACCTCCTTGCTGCGGCTATGGAATTGACTCTGGAATAACTTATTTACCTATCCTAAAAAGTTTCTCGCGTGTACAGTATTTTTTACTGGAAGCCTCTTCAAATTTTGGAAATTATAGGTCCATATGAAACTTTGCTTTTCCAACACGAAAAATGATATCGACCCACGGCAACAGAAAAAAAAATAATATTACAATGCGTTATAGGCTTAGTTTTAACTGTAATTTTTCGATACTTTTCAAGAAAATAAATGGGGAGAGGGGGAATTAAAAACCACAAACGTCTTAAACCTCCACACCTATACTATAATCTATACCCCTAGAATGCTTGACGTGTAAAGGGCACCTGAAATGGTTAGTTCTGTATATTAAAGGATTATTTTTTCATGAATTCGCAAGTGTTCCATTTATGCATATTACATATCTACATCGTGACAATCGCAACAAGTGCTGACAGCACCTAAAACGGAAAAAAGAAGAAAAAAAACTGTTTATTATTTAGAATCACGGCTTTTCCGAATATGACACTTTTTGACTTCAAAAGAACGCAACCTCATTTTTGATCCCTGAACAAGCCGTTTAAAAGGTGGAGGGATTTAGAAATATCTATTGTCTATACTTTATGTGGGTAAAAAAGATCGAGTCTTATCAAATAATTTTCTTTTTTCAGCTTTCAATGGGTTTGTTGCAAACTTTTGCTACAGCGCTATAGAGTTTTGATTTTTATGTAAAATCGCCTGAAAATTACATTGGCGGCATCAAAGTCATAAAATCCATTAATAAACCCACAAAACGCATTAAAAAGAAAGCCAAAATGGCAGTCGTAAAGCCGAACAATCTCTGCACGCGCATACGACGAACATCAAAGATAGGCGATCCATTTTCCCCTTTTTCGTTGAAAGGGGGGGGGGGGGGAAGAAAATATCTCTACAGTCAAACTGTGATTTTAAAAATTTGCATGGTCAAGATGTTGTGTTCTGTGAAGGATGGCGGGGGGGGGGGGGAGCAAAATATCAAGAATATAGGGTGTTTCAAAACTTAAGTGCCAAACTTATGGAGTGTATTTTTGGGGTCAACATACATATATTTAAGACTTTATTTTCCTACACGAATATGTGCTGCAAATGTTTCTCTTCTGAGCTAGAGCCCTCCAAAGTTTTGAAAACAAAAATCAAAAAACAAACACAAAAAAACAACGCCTTTGACTCATCTCCTTATAGATACATCTGATCTTTTATTTTTTTCATCATTTCTCACCAAATCAGCTCAATTGGACAGCACTTGTCACAAAAGAACTGAGTGACATTTTTGATAAAATTGCGTTATTGATTGATAGACCTAGCAATACTGAATCTTGAAGCAACAAGTGCTTCTTCTAATAACAACTATTTCCTCATTGAAGCCTCATGAAGTCATTGTCCATATGATGAAATAAAATGAGAACCTGGTTCCTTTTTCTTAAACCTTAATCCGAGTCACGTAAGGAACCAACTCCGACTTGGTTCCTTTTATAGAATTGGGAACGGACTTAAGTCCGGATTAACGGATTTTAAAATATCAACAGTATAAACCAACTCTGCCGTTTGGTTTCTCTTAGAGATTCGTTTTTCGTGATTATGCCAAACAAAAAGAAGAAAGGAACCAAGTCACTTTAAACGCTAAAAATTAAGTAGGTACCTTTCCTGCATAGGAAATTCCACTTTTCCGGTGTTGAAATGCAAAAACATAACACGGTAGTTGAATGAAATCAAAACGTAAGTAATTCCGCGTTTTTTGTTTAAATGCTAGCTCTTCAACTTTGGACTCAATTTTCTCGAGATCAGCTCCATGTCACATGGTTCCTCTTTGATGAATTATCATTGCTAGCAAAAGCATTAAAGCTGTTCAGACTTTAGTGGCACGCTTTTCCAACACCTGCGTGTTGGAATTTTCCCTGCTTTTTTTTTTTTTTTTTTTTATTAATTATCAAGGGCTTTACCGGTTGAGAAAAAGTTACAGATCAGATTTTTTTCGAGTAGTACAATCATATACTGAACTGAACGATGTAATTTCTTCTCAACCGGTGGAATTATCAATGAATTGAAAAACGCCATTAATTTTACGCAAAACGGCAGCTCTGCTTAGAATGATACTTTTTCATGACGAAAAACAAATGAAAACAAGATGAAACCAATAATATGGAAATAATGAAAAGAGGAGGAAAAGATGGAAATCTACGTGAAAGTGCAAAGGGTATTGTGCATAGCATAAAATAAATACAATTAACTTGAGGTTTCGGTTTTCATGCTAAAGTCCTTAGATTTCCTCGAAATTAATTGCTTTCATATCTTTGCTCGATGCGCCGCGCTTCAACCACGATCGATACGGTGCAAATTGTATTGCCTCATCACTCATCAGTCACTCGGCATTCGTGAAGTTTTGAGAAGTGACAAAGCACACCGTGGAACAGTTCTAGTCATTTTAACGGACATTCGTCATTTTAATTCCTGGCCTATAAAGACTCATATAGTACATCAATAAATCGTGCCGATTTCCATTCGAGGACCCCAGCAGGCTGATTCTGCTTATTTGGACGAGACGAGACGAGATAGGAAGTAACGATGAATGCCATTGGTTTAAAGGGCGTCACGTGACAGATTTGAAGTCATTGGAGCGGGATTGGCGCAAGCTCCGAGTTATGAATTTGAAAAGAATGACTCGTAACCAGAGAAAAATACTCGCACCAAGCTCCTAATCTGTCACGTGACGCCCTTTAAACCAATGGCATTCATCGTTGCTTCCTATCTCGTCTCGTCTCGTCCAAATAGGCAGAATCAGCCTGCTAGAGGCCGATGATTTACTTCATCGTTAAACCGATCGTTAGGAATGTCTATTAGTGATTCTATTGGTCGAAGATTGTAAAACTTGACCGTTGCTATGATGACGATCGTTAAAGTGTCCGCTATTTAAATGTTACTCATGACTAGCCTTTATAAAGCGAGACTCGTAACGATGGTTACCGTAGCAACGGTCAAGATTTACAATTTTCGACCAAAAGCATCACTCATAGACAGTCATAACGATCAGTTTAACGATGAAGTAAATGATCGGCCCGCTGGCTCGAAACAAAGGTTCCAAACAAACTCTGATTCAATGTAATTTCCCCATGAACGCATTTTGAATGGAAACTGCGTCGATTAAACCACACTAAGAGAAATCACTTCTTTAAAAGGAAGGAAACACGTTTACTTCTGACAGTTTTCCTTGCGCGAAGTAGTTCTGACAGTGACAGCCGGCTCGCGAGGTGAGGCAAGAAAGGCGACAGGGAGCCATCGCCTCACTTTTTTTGAAGCAGGAGAAAGGGAAAAAAAGAGAAAAAAACGTGAAAAGGTTAAAATGGTTATTATTTCATCTTTTTTTTTGTTTCACTAGTCCAAAAAATGCGAATGAAATTTAGAATTTTCAAAAAAGTTTAGGTGAGAAGGTTTGAAGGAGAATCACTGTCTTAACAAGGATTATCTTACTTGTAGCAGGAGAAATTTTCCTTGGGTTAAAGGAATTCCCCCTTAGTCAATTCAAAAGTATAGAAAAAGTGAGGGGTCCGAACTTCCTGAAGGCTAATTATTATAGCTGAAATTAAATGAGCTACTGTCGAATTCCACAGATTTTACAACTTGATGCCTGCGCAACCTGCGCTGATGCGAGGCTCATGAATTGCAATGTATCGATGTCTTTAAAATATTTAAAACCTCGAGAAAAAATCGACCGGTGGGTGATCAAAATTAACTTAATCCTAAAAAAAAATAAACACACTTTCGCGTTGACTGAAATCAAAGTCAAAATTAGTAACCAATCTTTCACGCGATCCGATCCTGATTCTCGGTTAAAAAAAAAAAAAAAAAAAAAAAAAAAAATAATAATGACCCCGATCCGATTTCATCGTGGAAAACATTGCCAGTAGTATTTAGTCAGTCACTTCTGCGTTGCTAGGCAACCATCCTTGTTTAGATCCACTGAGCGACAAAAGACGAAAGGAGAGGCGAGGGGCAAGCGGTTGAAGGGTGTCGGGGGGAAGGAGGGGGGGGGGGGGGGTCGTCGACACGTGAGCAAAGGAGGAGAGGGGGTAGCGGGGGGAAGTTAGGGCGCGCGGTGTAGAAAAGCGCATTTGTGTAATGATAAAATCGAATCATTCGACTAATTCGGATTTTCGACGATGTGATAATTGATGTTGGCGTGAGCAGTCGCGTTTCGCTGTTTTCTCCCCCCCTCACTCCCCCTCACTCTCCCCCCTTCCTCTACCACGCTCGCCGTTTTAACCGCTCACGCTCCGCCATACCCGCGCGCGCTATGCGACTTTCGCTTCGCCTCGCGAACGCGATCGGCACTGCATTCGCGCGCCTGGAACGCGAGAGGGGGGGCCCCGCCACGTCTTGCACTCCCCCCTCCCTCCTCGACATCTTCCATACAGATGACTACGACGGTGACGGGGATATTGAAATATTTCTCGCTCGCTTGCCCTACTCAGTACCCCCCACCCCCCTCCTCTCCGGCACCAACCCATCACCCCGCCCGGCTCCGTCTAGCTCATCATATTAGTCGCGTTTAAATACCCGTGTCGATGTGATGTCGTATACGGAGGTGCGGTGGTGGAGGTATCTTCTGGTATGACGGCGCGGTGCGAGCGGGGACGCACGCTATACGCATTATGCACGACGCCAGGCGTGGCGTGGCGTATACACACATCTTATTTCCCCCTCGCGATACGATTGAGTTTCTACAGCGCCTGCAGAGCAGCTCGCGATGATGTTTTCATCGAAACAAGCCGATTAACGTACCATGCTCGTATGCTAGTCGATTAGAGCGCGGGAACGGAAAAAAAAATAAATCCAATCTACGGAACACGGTTTATCATCGGTTGCAGAGTCACGGAATAGTTACAATCCGAACGGATATTTGAAATGATCTTGAAAACGTCTTTTCGTTTGAGGCATACGGTCTAGCCACGTTCACTTTCTTTTTTTCCCGTTCAAAAAATGGAGCTTTTGCTCAAGGTACTTATATTTAACAGGTATGCTTGGCTCGCTTCCCGCATAATCTTCCGAGGCGCGAAAATAAAAAAAAAGAAGCAGAATCTAAGCTGGCCGACAAATGAAGAAATCACTGGACATGACGTGGTACATGCTCAGGAGATGGTTTGTTCTGAAGATGGATGGAAGTGCAACTTACTATTTAGTGTCGATGATTTTCTCGTTTCGTCGATCTTAGTTGATTTGATTATCTCTCAGTGAATTCTTTTACACCAACATAATTACCCATTATTTTCTTCTTTTGTCGGCCATTTTGGACTCAGCTTCAGATTTTCGCGCCACTGAAGATTACGCGGGAATCGAGTCGAGCACACCTGTTAATATAAGTACCTTGGCTTCTGCCAACTTTTGCTACAAGCTATTGAATTGTTAGTGCTCGAGTAAAACCCAGCGATAATTACTAAGAACATATTAAAAGATTACGTAATTCACTCACAGACTCACAAAACGCCTTTATGGTTGAAGGGGTAGTGACGGAACTACGCAGTTACTATGGAAGATTTATATCTTATACAAGGCCTCTTTTTGTGTGTTGTTCCCTTTGTTTGTTTCTCTGTCTACAGAGAGAGTGACAAATACAGAAGTGCCTCTTGACATGGCACCTGCGTAACCGTTGCGCTGCCATATAACAGCAAAGCTGGCGGTACTATGGAGGTATCATACGAGATTACGAACTAATTTGTTTCCTTCTCTATGGAAACACACAGAGGAGAGCCTCAAATTAAATAAGAATCTCTTATGGCATCTACGTGCGTAGCTCCGCCATTGCACCTTAAACTCGACTGACTGCAGCCTCTATGTTTATACTTTTCTAACACATGTGTTTAAATGGTCAAACAATGAGAAAAACACATTCCTGGCTACAAATATATGTATGTTCTAGGAATAAACATGGACTATCAAAGGGATCTCTAACCGATTCCTTCTACGAATGAATTAATAGTTTCAGTTGAGCATTAAATGGCATGGCTTTCTTGATTTTGAGAGATCAAAATAAAAAGAAAGGAAAGACGGAGTAATTTTTCCTTCAAATGAGGATTGCGTCAAGTCGTTGACTCAAATAATGCAACTGTTTGCACGGACTAACGATGATAATGATATGTTGATATGTTCGACACTTTGAGATGCAAATCACCACCCGCCTCGGCACTGTATACGGTGCACTATGGTCTAAGATTGTCAAAAAGTGGCAAAACATTAGAGACCAAAGTTTTCATGAATTTATTATTTTTAAGTTTTCAAGACCGATTTTTAATCACAGAGAACGCTTTTAACAAGTCAATTTAACCCAAATATGTCTCTGCAGAGTTTTGGATTGATTTTTGAAAGGTCGAAAACGATGATTTTTGACGACTTTCCATCACTGATTTTTGGCCACTTTTTTACGATCTCAGACCATAGTGCGGTGTGACGACACCGACTGAAACCAAGGTATATGGGGGAACAGGTATGGACAGGAGGTGGCGTTTAAGGGGTTTTCGAGCTTTCCCGTCAAATGATGACGACACGCTTGCTTGGCGATGACGTAGCCGTCACCTACTTCAGAAGCGAGAGATGGGTATACATAAGGGTCGCGGGAGAGTGAGTGAGATAGTTTCATCACAACCGATTACAATTACCATTGTCGTGGTTGTTGGCTAACCGTTGAATTCGCACTTGAAAATCTGTGACGTACCCGTCACCTACTGAAATAGGCTCCGCCTCCTGTCCATACCTTCCATCCATATACCTTGGACTGAAGCATTCAAAGGCAACGTCGATATGTTGACTAAAGCGGGACAGAGGATCCACCCCTCGATCACGCAATCACCAGATTAAAACAAAACAAAATTTCGACATCCTCTGTGAAGGGGAAGCACGCGGATTGCGAGGGATCACGTGGGGAGGGGAAGGGGGGTAGGATTGGAGATAGGCCGTTTCGAGCAGTGCTTTGCTATGCAATTAGCCGAGATTCGTTGTCTCGCTGTTTATTTGAGGATAATTAACACCGCGCGTTCCGTCAAAGCCCCCTCCATCCACCCCCTCTCCAAATCGCACCCGATACCACTTTTTCGGGGAGCGAGGACCGGATGCCCGACTCAATCGTCATCAACATCGCTCGCGAGAATGATGCGGAATTAAATGAAGAGTCGCTTCAATTGCCACTCCAACACATTCATTCTCACACACCACCAACAAACACCCACTCACACTCGCAGACGTGAATGAAATCACGCGTCGGATGACCTCCGTCCGCGCGTCGTTTGAGCACGTTCCGCTGTGCGTTTAAACACGGAACGTGCTTACACAGCTCGAATGTACTGAGCGCAAGTCCGAAAAGAGTGAGAGACAAAGAGAGAGGGCATAAGAGGTGAAAGAGAAATGAGTTTATGAAAAGAGAGAGAGAGAGGGAGGGAGGGAGGGAGGGAGGAAGAGAGAGAGAGTGTGTGTGAGAGAGAGAGAGAGAGAGAGAGAGAGAGAGAGAGAGAGAGAGGGGGGCAGAGAGAGAGGCAGAGGCAGACAGACAGACAAACAGAGAATAGTAGAGACAGAGAGAGAAGGAGAGAGAGAGGGAGAGAGAGAGAGGAGAGAGAGGAGAGAGAGGAGAGAGAGAGGGAGGGAGAGGCAGACAGACAGACAGACAGAGAATAGTAGAGACAGAGAGAGAGAGAGGGAGAGAGAGGGAGAGGGAGAGAGAGAGAGAGGGGGAGAGAGGGAGAGGCAGACAGACAGACAGTCAGAGAATAGTAGAGACAGAGAAAGAGGGAGAGAGAGGGAAGAGAGAGGGAGTGATAGAGAGAGAGAGAGAGAGAGAGAGAGAGAGAGAGAGAGAGAGAGAAAGAGAGAGAGAGGCAGACAGACAGAGAATAGTAGAGAGAGAGAGTGAGAGAGAGAGAGAGAGAGAGAGAGAAAGAGAGAGAGAGAGAGAGAGAGAGAAAGAGAGAGAGAGAGGCAGACAAACAGAGAATAGTAGAGACAGAGAGAGAGAGAGAGGGAAAGAGAGAGAGAGAGAGAGAGAGAGAGATGGTGAGAAAAGACTGAGGCAAAAAAGGGCATGCTCTTTCACGCAAACGCTGCGTCCTCTAGCGCCTGGAGAGAGTAAACAGTAAGGCTAATGAGCTCCTTTCTTTGATCATCAATCGGTGGAAGTCTCGTCGTGCGTTTTCGGGGGCCAAATCACGCGTCGCCAGCCAGCCAGCCAGCCGTCGCGCCGTCTCATCAAAATCAGAGGAGAACCCAACGTCACCCCCCTCCTTGTTCCTTCGACTCCACACTTACGCCCTTTGAGCCTTTACCAGGTGCCGAGGCTAATTTAATTTATCGCCACCCGGTCTGCCGCGCCACGTCCAAAGCTTCGACGCTTAAACAAATTTGACTCGCATCCGAACTCGGACGGCACGCGGCGCCTACGGAGGCGTTGGATACCACCCGCTTGGCCGGTCAGCAAGACAAGTTGCCTGCCTGTGTTGGTCCACTGTGGCGCGTGTTTAATTGCTCACACTTATATGTCTGACGAGGAGGGATGGGTGGCGAATGGGCATGCCTTTAAACAGCTAGACGCGAATGAGAGGGGAGGCCGGAGTGCCACTCGCGTTTATGGAGTTCACTGGCGAGTCGTTTAAATGAAAAAATCAAACACACTTGTTTCTTGATTTGTCAGTGACAGTGTGACAAAGCACACAGTGAGCTGATACTTGGAAAATTCTGAACATATGGAATGGGTCCGCCGCACTTTGGTCTGAGGTCATAAAAAAGTAGCAAAAAATCAGAAAATAAACGAATCAACAAGTTACCATTTAATTGCAAGCTTTTCAAGACCATGGTCTTGAAAAGTAGAACACTTTCAACGTGTGATTTCAATTTAGAAATATCACTGGGAAGCTCTAAATTGAACTTGAAAGGTCGAACACGATGATTTGTGATGACCTGTTTTTTGACCACTTGTTTTTGGCTAGTTTTTTTTTTTTTTTTTCGATCTCAGACTAAAAGCGAATTTTACTTATTTCGACCTATTTCAGCTCGTCGCACATAAAAATGGCCTCCTGATAAATAACGGACAGTGAGAAACTGTTCCTAGAGTACATAAGTGAAAGGAAGATTACTTTTTGGGGCAAGCGACAAGGCAAAATTTTCTTTGCCAAGAGGAGAGGAAGAAATAGAGTTTTTCGGCAGGAAGCCAATTTTCAGCCGAAAGGATCAAATCAAATTACTTTTGCACGAAATTCAGAGACATAAGGCTAAAAGGCTTTTGAATGGCTCTTAAAAAAACAACAACAATAGCAAAACACACGGAGAAATGCAATACGATAGGGCATATGACGCGCAGGACACACATGACACAACGCTGGATAATCTCATTAAATGTTCTTATCCTATAAAGGAATTCTCATGAATAACCTTCGTCTTTCTACCACCCCTGTTCATCCGCTTTATACTATTCAATAGTTTAATTTTGAAAATTAATTAAATAATTAAAATTCATTGAAGTCCTATACGATACGTCGCGCCGCTGCGGTCGTTCGATAAAATTAGCTGAATCATACTCCACCGTAAAGTTTCAAAAATGTATGGCAGCGAGCGCCTGAGTGAATTTTTCAACGCAACCCGTCACGCGCGGTTTTTATTTTATCCCGTGAGGGAAGTTTAACGTGCTATGCCTACGCTACCCTGTCCCGTCTCGCCACCCTCACATCGCCTTGTTTAGCAAACAAGGCCGATAATTTACTTTTTTGTTCAGCTATATATAATAGTTAAAATTAATACCGATCGATGGACGTCTATTTTTATTTTACTGATGACCATAGACTTGCCACTGACGCTTACAATCGACCACTTTAAAAGGTTAATTCCAGACCGATAACTTGAAATGGTACCAAAAACTCCAGCTCTATTCTGAGATAATTATTTTTTTAATCCTAGGTGTATTTCGTTTGTGTTAAAGAAACTACACAGTGAAATATTGACTAAGGGGGGATTCCTTATCGCAAGGAAATGTCTGCTGCTACAAGGAAAAGATTTGTTCTTGTGACAGTAATTCTCCTTCATGCAATCAGAACTTACTTTAGCGAAATGAAAACTATCACAAGTGAATGTGTTTCCTTGTTTTTAAAGAAGTGATTTATCTCAGTGTAAGTTACGAACGGTCGAACGATTTCCAAATTGGAAGCAATCGATGTCAATCGATAAATTGTAGTAAATGTAGTTATGACGATTGAGCCGGTTAATGGGATAGTTGCAAGGGCCTGAAATGTTGTTTTTTTTATAAAGGAAATGAAAGTACGAGTACTCGATGGCCTAAGAACAAACTGTTGATTTCAAATTAAGTCCCATTTTTTCGGCGTCAAGATTTTGGCCCAAAATACATATAATGTTGTAAATAGGAATTCCGTCACTACACACACGGTCATTTACAGCTTTAAACTTGTATATCTCCGAAACTGGGACACTTGTTAGTGCGAAACCAAAGGCACCATTGTTTCCAACTCTTCAAGCACTGCAATTTTCTTCATAAAAAACACACAATTTCAGACCTTTGCAATTGTCCCATTATCATAAAAATTGGGCCTTGAAGTAAATGATCAATTAATATCATTAAATTTTGATGATTTCGATAAAAAGGGCTGTATCTACGGCCCGTTGAGGTATAAATGATAAGCTCACGAGATTGGTCCTGTAACTGCATCCATAAACAGATGAACATCATTTGGAGAAAATCACTAACCCTTTGAGACCTGATCTAGCACATATCGTGTGTACCTTTAGATGTCATAAAAACCAATGAAAACAAATCATCTCAACGAGGGAATGGTCTACAGCAGACAAGACAGCATAAAAATACTGTTTTTGTGCAAAATCAACGCGGTTAGCCAACAAATGCTCTCATCGGCCGTAATCAATTGTGACAAACCTTGCATACCGTTCCAAACTATCTCTTTCACTCTCCCGTGACCCTAGTGCCGTAATAAGTATTCAGGACCTTGTTTCAAGACAGTTTAGTATCGAACTCTCATTGAAATGAATCGAGAAACTCATTTGCACCAGAAAATTAAAAAAAAAAAAAAAAAAAAAAAAATAGTCTCTGTGTACGATTTCAGGTATGAGAAAGAGAAAGCAGTACGCGAAAGTTACGTGGGGGTGAGAGAGAAAGTATGGAACGGTTCAAAAACTTTATCACCAGATGTTGTCATAACTGAAATCGTCTTTTATTAGGTTCCTTTAACTCAAGTCTTTCATTTATACATTTTGCATGTACATGTTATTTGAATGCGCAAAACCAAAACCTCACAGAATAATGTGTGCTGGCCGTTGTGGACTCGGGGCGCGCGCCTTGTAAGTACACTCGAACGGAAGGAAAAACAAAACAGTAAATTATTTGATGCGAATATAAGAGAGAAAGAGAGAGAGAGAGAGAGAGAGAGAGAGAGAGAGAGAGAGAGAGAGAGAGAGAGAGAGAGAGAGAGAGAACAAAATAACAAACTTTTTTCTTAAAAAAAAAAAAAAAAAAAAAAAAAAAAAAAACGTAGAGGTAACGAGTCAATTTAGAGTAGAGAATCGGATGCTCTCTCGGTGGTTGCGGAGAGCAGACGTGGGATCTAGGGGTGAACGAGGGGGGCGGATGGGGGGATGGGGGGATGGGGGGCGGATGGGGGGAGAGGGTAGCGGCGAGGGGAAGGTCAGGTATGTGCTTGCTCCTCCCGTTCTTCAAAGCATTAATCAGCTTAGAGTCAATAACCATGATAAATGTTACCTCTCTCCCTTTGTTTTTCTTTTTTTTTACCGTCCACCCCCCTTTCTCTCCCTTACGGCTTTACTTTCTGCCTTTGCTCTACTCCCTACATGTATACTTGCTTCCCCGTTTAACTTAATCAGCATTTTAGTATGCGGTGTTTGACATCCGATTTCGGTAAATACGGAGAAAAGCGTCCCTCCCGTCCCCCTCCCGTCCGCGTCGAAGTTACCGGGTCTTCGAGAGAAAATTTCGCCGACTTTTCATTTGTACATCAATAGGAAGTATAAACCACAATTTTTTTTTTTATTTTTTATTTTTATTATTATTATCAACTGCTATACTGAGTTTCATATCATCCTCTTGCCCTGCTCTGCTTTGTTTTGTTTACTTCGAGATTTGACTCCGCCGAGAGAGAGAGGGTGAGAGGAGAAGAGGGGAAGAGACAGAAAGGGAGAGAGGGTAGAGTATGAAATAAAAATATGCGAGGAATAACTCGTATTTTCCTCTCGGGAACCAGGAACCTCTGCCTGAGTTGTTGAAAGTCCCGACTTTTTTTTACTTTTTTTTTTTACTCGTCTTATTTTTTCGACCCGATCTCTTACACCATGGTACTTAGATCGCCAGGAATGGGTTAAAAATCAGAAAGTAGATACTACATCAATCTATCGTTCATACACTTTTAAAACCAATGTTTAAGCACAGAGAACACTTTTTAACCGTAATACAGACTTAGAAATGCCACTGTAAACTTATTATCAAAGCTGAGACGATCAAATAGCGTGATTTCTGATCACTTTTCACTTTATTTTTGGTCTTTTTTCTTCGATCTTAGACCATGGTCCATGGTGCACCATGCGAACACATCAATACGTATGTGTGACATTTTTTTAAAAGGATCTAGGAAGAGACAACTCTTTGTTTACCTGCAAAAAATGACACGTTTCCGTCTTCTGAGAAAAATTTATAGATAGTGGAAACAAAGATTTACTCACACAAACTAATATAAGTAATCTTTTGAACGCATACAACAGGGCCGTGAAGAGAGGGGCGTTCATTTTAACAGAGATTAGTCATCGGCAATCTTTTCAGATCCGTCGTCTACCACACGGAGAAAAATGATTCACGCCATCTGCCCAGAATCTAGCTTCATTTACCAAACTGCTGAGTTGATTTTCGGCACAGATAAATTCCTGTATAAAGCAGCCAGACCAGTTTGGTTAAAATTTAGACTCCTCATCTAGTTGCACCGTTTCGCCGCTTGGCTGCGGGGTACCACTCGCCGCGTTGCAGAGTCGCCCTTGTCGCGTTGCGTTGTCTCTCTGCTCAGCTGCATCGTTTAGACGCCTCGTTGCAATGTACTGACTATATCATGTGAGCATGCCACCTCTCACACATGAGGAAAGTATGTAACCGGCAGTTTGGTAATTGAAATGAGACTCGCCCGCTCTTCGAACCTGGCTAATCGAATAGCGTATGCCATATGTATATTTGCTCCGTCTAAAGTCAAATATGTTTTCTAAAATTTTCAGAAACGTGAAGTCTGATGTTCTAAAAAACCGTTAATTAAAAGTGCTCGGACTTCGCACAACTTCAGAAGTGGAACCTTTCATTTCTGAGAAAAAACTTATTTTCACTCATGTTTATTCTGACATGCTTCCTTCCATTTAGTCCTTATTGTATAATAAAAGTAGATTAAATAAAAATTCAACGTAAATACCTTTCAACATAAACGCAGAATGCAGTACACCGAACCAAGATGAATACATTGTAGATGTCATTTCAAACTGATTTAAAAAATAACAGGCTTTGGGTATAAGAATGTTATTTTCATAAAAGCAGTTTCAAAATGTATATTTTTAGCAACCTCGTAATCCCGTGTGCACACACCATGAATGAAACCGTACAAAAGTATCACCAAATATTCAAATAAATGTGTCACGAAATTACACAAACACAAAATTATGAGAGACGTCACTTCTCGAAATAGCTTTATGGTAAAATTGTTGATTGTAATAAACGTGGAATATGTGTAAACTACTTTCAAAACAGAAATGAAAATTATTATATTAGAACTTCAATCAATCATTGATGAGTATTTTTAAAGGTACTTATATGATCCGAACATAAAACGATGAAAACTGTCACACAAAAATATAAATAGATAAATAAATAAATAAATAAATAAATAAATAAAACAGAACATTTTTGAACAAAGGCACTACACTTTTGAGCAAGAAAATTGCACACCAAAAAATACTATCATTCTGAGTTAAATAGTTCGAATGCAGCAGTAGCGTAAACCCCTCAGATCAAAGTAAACCCGATAAATCCACATTTCACTAATTCATACGAACCACTCACAACACATATTTTATTCAAACAGAGCTAAATAATTTAAAACAAATCAAAAGATGACACATTTCTATTACACACCAAACAGGCAACAAACCGAACTGACTGCACCACAAGACTGACGCCTTGGCCCTGAGTGCCATTCCTCCCGGTCTCGTCCCTTTCTCGATTTGACACGCATCATTTGAAAAAATACGTTGAGACGAAGAACCCGAGCCTCGTCGGTTAATTACAAAGGAAGTAAGAAAAAACGCGCGAAGAAAGCTTTCAGTGAGTGAATGAGAACAGCAAATGTTTTAAAAACCCTACGAGAACGGGTGACTAAATTTATAAACACACTCTATATTTTCAACCATCAGCATCTATTTCATTTCATGAGAATAGACAGCAGCGCCCATGATCTGACCGGTTGAATTCTGCAACCTCTTTCACGATGTCAACCGTCTGAGTTTGGTAGATTCGATTAGCCCCCGTTCAACAGAGCGAATGAACCGTTTGAATAACGCACCTAAATGTTTCAGACTTGCGGCTCGACTAAGGCCTAAGGAAAGGAACTAAACCCATCTTGTTCCTATGTTTTTCCAACTTGTTTATTTTTATTATCAACTTGGTAGAGACTCCTAGAAGATCCATTGCATATTTGAGACTGTCTTTTGCCAGACTGGTTTGGTTGAAAGAATTGACGGATTTTTCTCCGTGCATACAGACAGCACACACACTTTTCAAAGCTCCTTCAATTATCAAATTAGGCAAAACCAATGCCGTTGAGCAAGAACAGTTACCTATGTTACGCCGCGCCGGCCGCACAGTGTTTTAAACAGGAGGACCGGCGGATATTAGCCAATACTTTCGTAATAACGCGTTAAAATATAAAGACCCTACGTAGTTGTGTACGAGAAAAAATCATAGAGTGGGTCAAACGGACTCTTAACAATGTGTAGAGCGGTGAAATTACAAGATAGGAATTAACAATTGTACGCTCGCATCACCCAAAAGTCTAAAGAAACCAGTGCCTGTAATAGCTTTATCCCCCATCCACGGAAAGTACTAATAGGTAATTGATAGCTTAGGGAAAACAGCATGAGTTGTTGGGCAAATCAACTGACGCGGTTGAAAAATATGAAAATAGACAAAGCATAAAAATTATAGCGATGAAAAATAAACAGATGAACGAAAATTGAATAGTCGCACCCGTTATCTCGCCCGCTTCGCTGGCTATAATCGGGCAGTAAATGTCAACTAATTTAAGCTTTTTACTCGATGTTATAATCACCAGAATATTACGGTGATTTAACGCATTAGAATTACGGATCGTAAAAACTATATACTTTTTCGCACCAACCCGGCGCGGCGGGCGGCTGTGGGCTCGCCGCCGCTGGAGAAAAAGCGAATAAAAGTAGAAAGACCCCCAAATGATAAATTACTATCCCGCTATGCACATTCCACAAACCCCCGAGACGGAACAAAAGTGTCAATTTTAAACATTATACAGTCACTCTGTTACAGTGCGGCGTTTACTGTCACGCTCACCCCTCTGGAGCCCCCCCCCCCCCCCCGCCCTCCAGGTTGGTTTCAATGAGATAATTTAATTTGGATGCGGGCGTATACTGGGGTGGAGTATGGGGAATGAGGCGTGGGTCATGCATCCGAACGTTTTGAAAAACCCAATTCAATTCAAATTTTTTTGGTCCCCAGAATACTTGGTTTCATCAGTGACGTCACAAAACCACTGAATCAGCGACTGCGATCGATCGATTTAAACTAGCAACTCTTTGAATCAGCGTTCAATTGGTTGATTTAAATCAGTAGCGTACACAGGAATTTGTCTTTCTCTCTCTTTCCACATTTGAACAGGTGTGTTGGAAAAGGACAGAAACAGGGGCCAGAACGTGTCTTCGGCCCCTATCTCTTTCCTTTTCTAATACATACACTCAAACAGGAAAAGAGCGAGAGAGACTAATTCCTGCGTACGCCATTGATTTAAATATTACATAACGCTACCTCTCGTCGTTTTTTGCGCTCGAAGAAAAGAGAGCATTGGATTAAGGTGATTCCAGGCGAAACTTTTCCAGATTTCAATCCGATGGATACCGCCACTAGTCGCTTTAAGGAAAAGTCGTATTTTTGGCGTTTTAAACTGAAACTATAGATAAAACGCAAAATCCAATAACGCCAGCACCTGCAAAAGTTTTTATGGATTTTTTGAGCCCAGAATGAGCAAAATTGGTTTAAAATTAAAGCCGTAAATTATAAAATTCGTTTCGCCATAAGCTTAGTGAGTGAGAGTGAGAGCGAGTGATGATACGTCTATCTGCCACACTCGCACTCAATGCGGCTTACAGGAAGTTTCGAATTTCATAATTTCCGGCTTTTTTTTTAGTGTTTCAGCCTGAAACTTTCAGGGTATCTTCCTGATGTATGCTCGCAGGTGCTGACGTTCCTCAAATTTGTGTTTTTAGCGTGAGTTCGTCAAATTAAGCAAAAAAACTGTTGACTTTTTGAGCAGCGCGACGTGGTGTCCACGGTTAGAACTAATCGACCCTGGAATCATCTTAATACCAATTTCAAATATAGGTATGTTCCATTTTTCACGGGAAAAAAAGACTGGTAGAATTTTCCCATCAGCATAGCTGATTTTGGAGTCTGCTATAAAGTATGGTAAATTTTACCATCATACAGAATGCAACGTACTTTGTGGTAAATTAAGATAGCCTGTTGGTACATTTTACTACAAGGTACGTTGCATTTACTATACATATAATGATACAATTTACCACACTTGAAAGCAGACTCTAAAATCAGCTACACGGAAAAAAAACTACGGTGAAAATAACCATACGGATACCTGATTTTGGCACCTGCAAGATGTTATGGTAATGTTAACCAGAAGTATACTATGTTTTGACTAGGTACTAGGTGATGTTACCTGATTGCATGTCGAATTTACTCAAAGTATCGGTAAATGTACCATACTTCTGGTCAAGTTTACCATAACATCTAGCAGGTGCCAAAATCAGGTATCCGTATGGTTATTTTCACTAATCTTTTTTTTTACGTGTATGCAGATGGTAAATTCTACCAGTCTTTTTTTCCGTGCTCAATTCAACGCCAAAAGATAAGAAGTCTTGTTGATCAAGCGCGTGTAAATTGTCCAAGTGACCGTTGAAACTTTAATTTCGATTTTTTTGTAACATTTATCGGTTTTTTTACCCGGACTCTTTAACGATGGTGGTGGTATATCCAGATTACAGAAGTATGGGGGAAATATGAAAAAGGGTGGGGAGGGAGAGGGTCCGGTAAACATAGGATAACGGAGCGAGGAACCCTGAAGAAGACCAGATAGAGTAATCTTGTTGGACTCGAAGAGGAGGGCTGGAACCAAGCGACAGCATTGCCATATTTATACTAAAAAAAATACACGAAACTTTAAAAAAAAAGAGAACAAAATAGGAACGTAAATCCCCATATCCGGCAACTTTGGAAAAAGGTCTATTCATGGACGTGAATACATTTGTCAGCTTTGAGCACCAGCTCCAAAGCTTTCGTCAACTCTTCTCGACTCAAGTTTCCTTCACTCCTTTGTGCGTTTCCCTCGAGGAGAATAAAATGATTTCTTTAGCTCCGAATATCAACAAAACAGGCCACGCTTGATCGATATCAATATGTTTATACGTAAAAGACAGACTTCAGCTGACCGTCAATCTTACTTATACCCATTCACTATAGTAAAATCTTGAACGGCGTCTGTCAGTGGCGGATCCTGGAGTTCTTTATTCTCTATCTTTACCAGTGGCGTAGCGTGCAATTTGGCAACGTTGTTAATGTGTCCATTTAAACCCATAGAAATGATCGAACTATTGGGTGTTCGGTGAATACCTTTGCATTCTACTTTTTACATGGGTTTAAATGGACACCACGTTGCCAAATTGCACACTAGGCCACTGATCTTCACCCGTTGGAAACGAATACGTGTTAGAATAGTGAATAAGAAAGGGTATGTTGTCTAAATTGCCACTTCAAAAAGAGCTTCGAACCAAACCATTTCCAATTTTTTTTTCCCCCCCTACGGAAAAATTATTCCAAAAACAATTATCCATGTCATGAACCGTCGACGTAACTCGACGCAATGTCTCAAAATTTCACAATAGTCTAAGTAGTAAATTAAAGCAAACTTGTAAATTTTGTTGCTTTCCCCTGATTATGCGTGAAAAATACTAAATACGTTTCCACGCACAACCTAGGGTGTGTGAATTATAACTCGTAGATCTCGCGACCAACCTGGAAAAAGTTGCCCAAAATCTCGATTTCCGAAAGCTTCATTTCTTCGTTTTTCCTTTTAATTTTGTAACAATTTAAACCCTCGTCGATTCGACTCGACCTGAATGGGGCTGTTGCAAGGGTCTGAAAGTTTGTGTTTTTTATAAAGAAAATGATACAACTTGATGAACTGAGAACTATGATGCCGTTAGTTTTTTCTTAAATGTCCCGGAGATACACACGTGTAAAGTTGCAAAAATTGTTGTGCATAGTAACGTCACTACGCGGAATTCCCATTTAAAACAAATGTATTTTGGGCCAAAACCTCATCTCGAGAACAATGGGACTTAATTAGAAACCAAAGGCATCTTTGTTCTCAGCTCATCAAGTACTTTCATTTTCTTCATAAAAAACACAAAATTTCAGACCCTTGCAACTGCCCCATTCTAAAAAAAAAAAAAAAAAAAAAAAAAAAAAAAAAAAAAAAAAAATGCATGATCAGTTATTAACATTTTTCCTCCAGACGAAAAAAAGAAGCGTATTTTAAAAATTCTCTAGGATATTTCCCCTGCAGAGATTATTTTTTTTAAAGTGCGTCATTCCGGCCCCGGGGCTCCCTCTCTCTCTTCCACACTACGCAGGGTCGTTTATGGCATGATGAAAGAGAAAAACAGAGAAGGAGAGAGACAGGGAGAGAAAAGAAGGGGGGAAAATGATACTAAATGTGTGGACATAAACTATTCTCAAAGCACTGTAATGTTATGAGTGCGATTATATGAAATGAATGATCACGCAATAAAATTTTTTCGGGGAAGAGGGTGATGGAGGTGGGTTTGCGATGCGATGCGATGCCGCGTTGGTGCCGGTGTTGTTTGGGTTAACTGCTACCGGAGGAGTAAAAGAGCTAGGGAGAGAGAGAGAGAAAGGGATGGAGAGAGAAAGAAGGAGAGAGAGGAGTAGAGAGAGAGAGAGAGGGAGCACGAAAGGAGAGAGAGAAAGAGAGAGAACGAGTTAACGAAAGGAGAGAGAGAGAGAGGATAGAGATAGAAAGAGAGAGAGAGAGAGGGAGGGAGAGACAGAGAGAGAGAGAGAGAGAGGGAGAGAGAGAGAGAGAGAGAGAAAGATAGAGAGAGAAAGAGAGCGAGAAGAGGAGAGCGAAGGAAATAGAACGAAATGAGAGGGGACCAGTGATATTATTCAGGGGAGTGAATTATTTGGGGGCAATAAATAACGTGGGATATGATACGAACAGGCATTAGCATAGAGTCTTGAGATGTACATCTTGAATGGCGTTGCCTCTACTTCCACTGTGCCGAGCTTCGAGCCGCACCGCGCCCGCCGGTTGGCCGGTTGGGTGGTCTATTTGTCGGCAGGAGCCCTTTTCACCTCTGCAAAAGGAAAGGGTTGAAAGGAGAGAGAGAGAGATGGAGAAGGAGGAATAAGGGCGGCAAGAAGGAGAGAGAGAGAGAGAGAGAGGGAGAGAGGGCGAGAGGGAGAGAGAGAGCGAAAGGGATAGAGAATGAGTGAGTGGGAGAGAGGGGGCAAAAATTGAATTCTCCTATCAAACACAATCCTGTTATCCGCGCCTTCTCTTTTTATTGATCTCTCGCGATTTTCCCTGATTTTGTGTGTTTTCTTCCTCCCCCCCCCCCCTCCCTCTGCTTCCAGCTGACTTTATTATTTCTGTCGCGTTCCGTCTCGTTTTCTGCGTTGTGCGCGTTCTGTTGCAGTGTTGTCACGCGTGGGATGACATTTTCAAGGGCGCGGCGTCGGATAGAACTTTTAATTTTTGACTCGGGTTCGGCTCTATTTTAGGGTCGAACGTGCGCTTGAACATCATGCAGAGTTTAGGCAGGAGATGCTCAAAAGGATGGTCCTATATCGACTGGTTTTTTTTTAATTCACTTCGCCATCTTGAAAACAAGAAATTTAGACTAAATTCAACTCATCAATGTTTCCAAAAACGTTTACGTTTTACAACCATCCTCAGAGGCATGGCTTTTGTAGAATCACTTGGAAAATTTTTACAGGGAGTACTAACACAATTTTCACGACTTCAGATTCGTCGGTTGTTTAGGCTTTCATGGAAGCGAATAAGAGTTAAACAAATCGACGACTTAGCACGAAGAAGTTGATGAGCCTGAGAGGACAAGAGGTCAGGAAAATATGGGAAGAGACCGGATTTCTAACAAATCAGCATGCCTACCGCTGGTCAGCCGTCAAACTGGACCTTCGAGTTCGTTCACGCGTTCGACTATTTTCAGGTACTAGAGGAGACAAAGATACTTAGTTAGGGTATGCAATAAGCAATACATAGCATCCCATTCAACGCGTGTATTAGGTGTGTTGCGTGTTGCATGCTCTGACCAGGTATCTTTGTCCCCGCTAGTTCATAAAGCGTTGTGACGGAGGATTCTCGAGTCAAACCCTCGAGTCACGTTGCATTGTGGTCTGAGATCATCAAAAAGTGGCCAAAAATCAGAAAGTAAATTTCTCATCAATAGGGCTTTTGCAAAATTTTGCTATGAGCAAACGAACACTAAAATCTGATTTAAAAACCAGCGAAAATCACATTAATCACACGATTAGAGTCCGAAATCTAATATTAAAATCAGAAAACAGCTGTTACGACAAGATCGTAATGATGGAGATACAGAGGTATCATGGGAGATTCCGGGTAAACTAATTTATATTATATATTTTCTAATTCTGTTACAAAATTGTAGACATTTGTTGTCTAGTGGACGATTTTGTAAAAAAAAAAAAGTGGACAGTTTTGAAAAGAGGCATTATTATATACTGAGGACATTAATTTTGTGGACATGAAATTTGTAGTCGTTTTTAGAATATGGTCATTTTCCAAAGTAGACATTATTTTTGTAGACATCCTTCCGTAGACATTTTGTCAGTAGACCAAAAAAAGTAGAAATTTTGTTTGTAGCCCATTTTACTGTAGATCTACTGACCTGAAACCGAGATTCCCGTCTAAATTTTCACTTTATCTACGGAAATACATAGATATGTCTTAATTTAGATAGGAATCTTCCATGACACCTGCGTAGCTCCATCATTAAGTCCGCTTTTGCGAGTGAGTTTGGTGATTTTTTTAGTGTACTCACTACTCATCGTCATTTGTACAGGTTTTTATGCAAAAATCAACTCTTCAATCACCCTTAGCAAAAGTTTGCAAGCGCTATATTTATCATGTATAAACTTTCAAGACCAACTTTAATCTCAGAAAACACGTGTGATAAGAAATTTAAACTTTAAACTGTCACTGACAAACTTCAAACTGAGCTTAAAAGGTCAAAACCGATGCTTTTTAATCACTTTATTTCGCTGTTGTGCCCCCCTTTTATTTGATCTTACACCATAGTGAGTCGGCGATCTGGTTTTTATTCTCGACCCCACTCGGGCGCTGTACCGAATGCAAACTTACACTTCAAATATCCAGGAAACTCATACATCATACAAATAAGTTCATTGGTGTGTCGTAAGATTTTATTCTGCGTAGTATACATATACATAGAGTCAGATTATGTAAACAAAAGCAAGAGTGCATCTGGAACTATTTTCCATGCGGAGCCCTGAGAAGGGTCCTTCAAATGCATGCGGCTTTTGCTTCATGTTTCTGATGACTGATGACACTTTAATCTCGATTTCGAAGAAAACCATTTAAAATGTACGGCTTCCTGCGTAGATTTCCAGTTGAACTCAATCCAAATAAATCAAGGGGGAAAAAAGTTATTTATACTTTTTGGAAGTATGGCGGTGAATCAGCAACCGATATTTATTGATTGTTGATTCATCGTCAAACTTAGTGGAGATGAGAAAGACCCAATCGTGGGAGAAGAAACAGGCTTTAATTTGTTACCTTCCTCTGTGAAACTTGCACGTATTCAAAGATACATGGTAGAAGCCAGGAAATCATCTTTCTCTCTCTTTGACCATTTGATCATACATGTGTTAGAAAGGGACAGATATCAGGGCTTAAGTCATTTCATAGCCTCTCTCTCTCTCTCTCTCTCTCTCTCTCTCTCTCTCTCTCTCTCTCTGTCTGTCTCTGTCTCTCTGAAAAAAGAGAAAGAAAGAGAGATATGGAGAGAAAGAGAGAGAGACAGAGAGAGAGACAGAGAGAGAGAGAGAGAGAGAGAGAGAGAGAGAGAGAGAGAGAGGAGGGGGAGATGCAAGGGGAATTAAGTGGACGGCAGTCGACTTCTTACTTATGTATTTTTTTTCTATTTTTTGAGACAGAGAACCTACAACGCTGTCAAAAGCCATTGGATAGAATATACGCCTTACGACATTTACACAGCATTGCCAGATGTGCTATGGTTGAGGTAGAAAACGTCATTCTTTCAGTAAATATTATTCCTCGAATTTATACCTCATTATATGTCAAGTTATGACAAACGATCACTATACACAGATATTCAACCAAAAGGTACAACTTTAGAGCTCAACTGTCATACACTTACAACTTTTTCGGGGGGGGGGGGATTTTTACTATTTTATTTAGATATTCCCTCACTAAATTTTGCAAACGAAATCCAACACTTTCCAAACCTTTATTTGAGATCGAATACTTTCGTTCCAAATATATAGTCATCTTTAACTTCGTAGTCTACGTCAATGTGTCACGCGACAGTTATTTCGTTGCCTCGCCATGAGTGATGTCTTTTGAGAAAAAATAACTTATACAAAGATGACATTTAGGATTTTAATTTGTTTGTTTAGAGTGTAAAACAATCGGGTGTAAAATGAGCCGAAGTTGTGTACGTGCAAATTACTCAAAATGGACTAATTTATGACCGATGGTAGTTTGGCAATTTAAAAAGAGAATGAAAAAAATTCAAGTTTAAAAATGAGCTTTTGCAAATACTTCTGAGAGCGGCTGAGAAAAGATTACACAGTTCAGTTCAGTTTATTACTGCAATGCTCGAAAATACTCTGATCTATAATCATGTCTCAATCGGCGCAATCTCCGCGCCGTTTAGTTATTAAAATATCCGCGAGCGTTTTTTAAAGTCATCAACAACTCCACCGGTTAAGAAAAGATTACATATTAGTGTTTTTTCGTGCAGTACAGTCGTACACTGAACTGAAATAATGTGAATTATTTTCTCAATCGGTGAAATCATCGATGAATTAAAAAATGTCATTAATTATGAGCAAAACCGCAGCACTGGATACTAGCGAACGCAAAAGTATTGACAGTGCGTGCGGAAAGCAGAAGGTTGCTTTGACTACAAGAGAACTCGCAAGTTATTAGTAATATTAGTTATTAATAATAGTACGGGTGTCGTCAAACATATAAACAGTTAAATTTCTTTAAATTAACCAGAACTCAAATCTGTTGCATTTTCTAAAAATTTGCTCTACAAGGTTAAGATATATAAGCTCGCGTGACAGCACATTTACTGAAACTACGGTGAATCATTCGTGATAGTTGAATTTTACTGCTACGCTTAAATATTATTCAATTTGGCATAAATTATTTCAAATTCTCAGTCTATACTCCAACATCGATTGCAACAACTAGACACTTCTACTTAGCTAGCCCACTATTCGAACAATGAATCATAACAGGGAGTGCTTTTACGATTCATAATTCAACACTGATTGCGGCGTTCTGAAAAAAATAAACTATGATCATGCACGTTCTCCAAACTACTCGGAATTGAGTTTCAATACTTTATCAATTAATTTTGTGAAAGATGAATATGAATAATATGAATGAGACTATATGAGTGTAAATGCGGCTTTCGCAAACTTATGCAGTAAGCAAATTAATAGTCCAATCTGATGTAAAAACCTGCAAAAATCCACGAAAATCACACAAACAAATCCTAAAATTCATGAATGAACTCACAAAACTGTTATAACGGCAAGATCGTAATGACGGTTCAACGCATGCATCATAGAAGATCCCCGTATAATTTTTCACTTTCTCTACTTAAACACGAAGATATTTCTCAAATTAGATATGAATCTCCCATGATACCTGCGTCTCTCCACCATTATTCCCGATTGTGAGAGTAAATTTTGTGATTTCTTTAATGTACTCATCATCATTTTTACAGGTTCAAATGCAAGAATCAACTCTTCAATCCCCTATAGCGAAAGTTTGCACGAGCCTCATTGTAGCGTATACAATAATAGGAACAAAACTAAAAGTATAGCCGCATGCTAAAGCTCACAAGGAAAAAAAAGTTCGGCGGCAATATGAGAGGCAGTATCGCCAAAAGTTAGGGGGAAATAATCTCGGCGAAGAATTTCCCCAAACTTTTAGCGATGTTACCTCATCAAAGTCGGTGGTACTACTCTCGAAAGCTGCCGGTAAAACGAGGCACCTACATTGGCTGCCAAGACCCCAATCAGTCGTTTCCATGCAGTATGCCTCACAAGCTTGTCTTACAAGTAACGAATTATCTACAATAAGTCAAACACTACGCGGGCCCATCACTGACCAGAAGCAGAATTTTATTCTCTAATGGACCAAACCCAAATAAACTCGTTTTTCTCTTCTAGTCTTTTTCGTATTGTTCCAGTCCCACGATCTCGAATAAAGGTGATTATCAATGTAGACCCTCACAATATAAGATTTCGACGAGCGCCTTCAACTCATCGTATAGGCAATTCCAACTCCCCAAAGTACGAACAGTTATCTACCTTCTTTAGATAAACGGAAGAGTAGCATTCTTATGAGCTAATTTGGTTTTTAAAGTTAAAGTAAAGTAAACCGAAAAATCGAAATTGACGAATCAGATGTCAGTCGATCGGAAAAAAAAGATCTAAGCAGGCAATCAGATTACTGGATTTTTAATTTCTCGCTCGTCACTATCACAGTTATATTGAAGATGCTGTAAAGACTTTCCGATACTTCCAACAAGTCACGAAAAAGGGATTACATTTTTTATTTAAACGTCCGATTGAAAAGCAGAATGTAACAAACGGCATTTGAAATGTAATTGCCGATAAAAGACGTAGCATATTTTTTTTTTTCTTTTTTAATGGTCCCTGTTTGAAAATTTACAAAGAATTCATTCTTTTGAAATTACAGCCTCGGTTTTTACCGTGATGTAGAAAACCTAAAGGTTCCGAGGAAAGCATAATTTCTAAGGAAGCAAAAATGAGTTCCAAGAAATTCCATGCCCAGCAATGGAGTTCAGCGAAATTATCTTTGAAATTTTGACTCAATTGACAAGAATTGCTGGCGCCGAGACTAACTTTTCTGTTCGACATTGTTTGGTTGTTCAAGGATCGTGTTACGAATCGAATTATGTCTTTGGAATAACCCTTGAGTCCACATTTCTGCAAAATTGAAAACAGTTTTGACTTTCTAGAAAAACCCCACGCAACTTTTAGAGACTTTGTCTCCGATTTTTCCAAGATTTGCGTCTGGAGGACTCAGGCGGTTTTTCAACTAACCAAAACTCAGCATGAAATATAATTAAAAGCGTGCGAAGAGGCCAAAAGGATTGTAAAAGCATCTATCCTTTATTTACCATAAAGATATCTTGAATTCTATTATTCAATAACAATTGACATTGATCAAAATGACATTTTTTGACCAAACAAAACACACGTTTTTTAACATTTTTGACCGATGACATTGGTCAAAAGCCAAAGTTATTTCACACAATGAATATCAAAATTAAAATATATTCACTGTCAACAATCAACGAGAATTTGGCGGGAAATGTTGATCATTTAAAAAGGCTTTAAATCTAACTTAAAGCTGAAGAGAAGGACAGTGTCATTCAGGACTAATCTTTTTCTGTCTCTTCTCTCACTATAATCGTAAATAGATTCCATGTACATAATTTGTAAAAGAAAAACCAAAGTCGTACTTGTTTGTAACCTAATCAAAAACCTTGTAGATTTTGGAAAAGAGGCAATTTTCAGTCGAGAGGCCACAAAACAAAATGTGCGCTCTTTAGACAAAGATCTTTATTCAATTACGAAGCTGGTTTCTTACAAAGAGCAGGCACATTGCAGTTGGTTAATGGGCCCTTTTTCCGGAAGTGGTCTTATCTAATGTATTTCTAATCTGACTCTTGTTATGAGCCCACTGATCAACTTGAACTAAATTAGCTCATAAGAATGCTACTCTTCCGTTTAATATAGAGAAGGTAGTTAACTGCTCGTACTTTGGGGAGTTGGAATTGTCTATACAATGAGTTGAAGGCGCTCGACGAAATCTTACCCACCGAGTTACACAATCATGTCAAAATAAATATGTAGACATATTACGTATGTCCTATTTTTAACTTTGTCTTGGTGGGATGTAAAGCATCAAGAACCAATGCCCAGTATCTTAGGGAAACCCTTACTTCCATTTTGAGATCCAAGATGCGACATTCATTTGAGTTCGGCATAGTTTCATGAATCAAGAAACACCGCACTATGGTATAAGATCGAAAAAAAAGTGGGCAAAAAAATCAGGAAAAAATAATCATCAAAAATCATCGTTTTCGACCTTTTAAGCTTAATTTAAGATTTTTTAGTGACATTTATAAAGTTAAATTACTTCTTTGACCCATACATGCCTAACTTCTTTTGAACTTGTTAGAGTTAAAAAAAATTAAAATTTAAAAATTGTGAAATTTTTTGGTCCAGCTAAATTATAGGTGCTGAATGGTCACAGCATTGATTTTTGAGTTAAATTGGCCTAAATGCACTGTAATTTGGTGCAAAAAAAACATTTTAAGTGGGTCGTTAACGACCCATTACGCATATATGGGTTAAAAGTGTTCTCTGGGATTAAAATTGGTCCTAAAAGTTTATAAATGATAAAATGATGAGGAATTCACTTCCTGATTTCTGGCCACTTTTTGACGATCTCAGACCAAAGTTCACCGGTTTGATCATGAAAGCTTTTAGGTTAATATATTGATCATCGAAAGGAATAAATGGAAGTAACGTAAGAGTTTTCCATAGACTGTTTTAGTGGCGTGTGGAAATTTAAAACCCAGAGATCTGATGGGCTTCGATGCTTTTATTTTTTTATTTTTTTTTAAAGGGAAACCAACGTCTGATCAGTCAATTCTGAACTCCCCGCTTCTCACTAAACAATGTTTTTAAGTTTAAAAAATTATACTTCTAGTTGAATTCAAAATAAGACGTCAAAAGATTCGGCACATTCATAATGCGCCTTGTTAATTATCCCTACTTCCGGCAATAGGATGATCGCGCCTGGTGGGTAGTATCCAAATAACAGAAAGGCGTTCAATCTTTACCCACCAAGCTCCAAGGTCTCATTACACGACAGGTAATTACTTTTCGTCATGATCCAAAATTAATTAGTTCGCACGCTGGGTTGCCGAAGATTCTCGCGAATGAACCTACCAATAAAGGGAAGAGGAGAGGAAGTTAGATTAAAGACCAAATATAAAAGGAGGCAGAAGGCCCTCCTTTCACTCCAAACGTGTTATCACATTCAAAGAAAAGTTTGCTTTTCTACCTGAGATTCGCAATATTTCAAATGTACTTGGAGAGAGAGATGAATTTGATAAGGGGTTGGAAATAAGGAAATAGAAAGTTTGTGGTTGGGATCCCTGAAAGTAAATAAATTTCTTTAACGGTTTAACATTCTTATATTTTTCCATATCTTAGGAAAAGGAGCCGGGGTACTGTAGTTAAGGCACGAATGATAACTATACAAAAGTAAAAACTCTGAAGTTTGGTTGCGGCGTCATTACGAATACAAGGTTCTTCAGACTCCCGACGGATTCTGGTAAAATTAAGATTATATTGTACTAAAAAAAAAGAAAAACATTCAAAATAAGGTGAAGTCGTTCGAAGTAAACTCCAAAAACCAAGAGGTAACTTTTCAAATTCAAGGAAATCAAAAGGGTGACGTTCAAGCATCGGTTCGAAAACCGCATTTTAAAACGTCTTGTTGGGATTTCAGCTAAACAGCTATAATCAACCAAATAATGTCAACCATTTTATCGGTTCGAATTCTATTACTAAACAATCATTTAATCCAAAACAAAAGAGTACTCACTTTGATCATTTATGGAGTTCACAGAGATGATGAGAAATTTCCAAAATAAATTCGAAATAAGAGAGTTTCAGGTAGCGAAACTCGATCCTCACTAAGTAACGTTTTATCCAAAGAAGAAGAAAAAAACCAAAGGAACTAAAAACACTTTGAATTTACTTATCGAATCCCGTTAGAACCATCGAAAGAAACAATCAATAGTTTACTATTAACTCTACAACTGAACATGAATGGTTGGTTAACGAAAACATGTGGACGAAAAGATGATTGAACCGGGGGGAGAGAGAGAGAGAAAAAAGGCGCGAATACGTACAAGCGGATAAGGACGGGGGAGAGAGATAAAAAATCAACTGAAATCGTAAATTAAACGGCAAAAAAGAGAGAGTGGACTGGGGAGAGAGCGGAAAATCTTGGCAAGTAGTTTTTCAAAACCAGAGGAGTCGGATCGTCCCGCGGAACGGAGAAGAAGAATAAGGTTAAGAATCAAAACAACGGAACAACACACTGACGTAGGAGGAGGCGGCGGTGGTGGCGGCAAAAATAAAACAGAAAAAAAAAATATAAAAAAAAAAAAAAAATGAAAACGCGGATGAAAACACAACAAGGAGAGAGATAAAGAGAAAAAGAGAGAGATAGCGTTCGTCGGATGCTTTTCGGCGAGAGTAGACGGCTACGAAAAAAACGTGACGTCGGAACGGAACGAGGGGTCACCGGTTGGTACAGCTGTGCTTGAGCGGGGCTGTGACTCGACTGTGGAAAATTTCTGCGTGTCGCTAGCTCTACCCTCATCGACGGTAGCTCTGCACTTCCCCGTTATACTGGAAAAGCTATGAGTAGCATCGCGGAGAGGGGAGGGTTGGAGGGTTGTTCGATGAGGGGCGGGGGGGGGGGGGGAGGAATACCCCCGATCCGATCCGTGCAAGCGACCGAGGAGTCGTTCGCTATACAGACATTTCCTACGCTTTCCCTTACGCGCAAGTTTATTTTTCCACGTGACTTGCCCAATAACTCTCCCTCCGTCTCTCCATCCCCACCGCTCACCTTTCCCCCACCCCACCCCCCTTCAAACCCCTCTGCACTCCCCCCGCATTCCCCTCTTCGAGCCTTGCACCTTGCGACCCCTCCGCGACCCCCCCCGCTGCTATCACGACCCCACTCCCCACCACCCCCTCCACCATACTTCACCACTCGCCGAAATCTCTCATCCACCCCCCCCCACACCAATCTTTTCCTCCCAGCGCTCTGTATTTTTTTCTTTTTTTTACGCGTTTTTCCCAACGCGCGTGAATTCATTATGTTTATCATTATTATTATTTTAATTTTTGGTTTAATCCGCTTTTAAAAGTTATGACCTTCCGAATTTATTGTTATGCTACCACTCAGTTTTTGTTTTTCTGTTGATTTGTTTTACCCCCCCCCTTTCTTTCTTCTTTGAAGAGGGGTGAAAAACGCGGATTTAAAATACCGCCGGTAACAGCACTTTTGAGACCGGGAACGGTGGTTTTTAAGGAATCTTTAATTTTGGTTATCGCTCCATGATGTCATACCCACGCGCCCTCTCTTCGCAGTTATGCAAGTTGATCAATCGTTAGAAGTTGATTGGATTAGCTTTTCACAACAAGGAACCAACTGAAAATGGAATCTATGTGTACACGAAACCGCTCGGTGACAAAGCTAATTTACGATGAGAATCAGAAGCCTTGCGTGAATGGCAACGTTGCATTTCGTCCGTTGGAAACACTGAAAAAGGTCAACTGCCTCAGTCAGTGTCCGCATTGCACATTAAACACTTCGATATTTTTCATAGGAATAAATAGAGCAATTTTCACAACGCGAGTTAAAGGAAAAGTTTTTTGGTTAACGTTTGGAGTATGAAATGATTTTCAGCCAATATATTAAAACGTAGTAGATTCCATTGAACTATGATGAATAAAACGTGATTTTCCACATTTTCAAAAAACAAAAATAAAAACAAAAAAAAAGGTTCATTTCGAAAGCACAAGAAGTTCCTGAGAAAAATGTACATGATGAGGGAAATGAAGGATTGAGGTAGCAAGATACTTTGATTTTTTGAAAATATTATTAGAAAAAAAAAACAAACAAAAACAAAAAACAAAAAAAAAAAACAAAAACAAAAACGTACAGCATTTTAAACATCATAGAATACTTATTTGTAAAATAACTCTGAAAGACCAAACATTTCAATGCTTTTAATTCTGCCCATAAAAACGGCGCACTTCACTTAAATTGACAAATCAAAATTCTAGTTTAAAGTTTAATGGTTCACAATTCGTACCATTCTAGGGAGAAGAATGGGATAAAAGACATTTTAAGGGCCTTCAAAACATTTTCCGAATGATATGAGGCGTGTGAGTACAGATCACAAATCATCCGGAAAAAAATCCGAGGGTATAGATTTATTTGTTTTATAACGAAAAAAGGAAAGAGTGCTTCATAAAATAGTAATATTCATTGCTTAGGAAGTTTTCGGAGCTCAGTGACACTTAAAGAAAATACTCCGTCACGAAAGCTGTGATCAAAGGTTATTATTTGGTACCAAAGCACCTCCTTTTAACTAGAAAACAACTTTTATTTAAAGAATAAACGCGACACGGAGGATGCTAGACGTATATCCTGACTAAGATTTGTTTTCTTTCCCTTTTAAACACTAAGCGACGACATAGAATCAAGTTTGAAAGTTGTTGGTTCTTAGTTGTTAGTCGAAAAAAAAGGGGAAAAGAAAAACACCATAGTCTGGAAGACCTGGGAGATCGTCCGGGAGTTTCGGAATATATCAAGATATCAGGGAACAGTATCTTACTTTTATGCATGGTTGGGGACCAGATTCAGTTCGGGGATACTCAAAAGACTTAGCATAAATCAAGTAGGGTGTGAAAGTACCCATTCCCCTTGCAACTCTTTCAATTTACTGGGAGACAAAATCCTCCTCTAACTTTTGTGATTTCAGTGCATTTAGGAATAAAATTTAGAGCTGACCCTAACCCGTTCAGTTATACTATCCCCGTTGCGTTCCTGGAGGCACTCGATTACTTTTCGAAAAGTTTCCAGAGAGGATTTTCGTCTAGGCCATTCTTTTTCAAAACTGTCGGATTCACGACATGTTTAAAAGAAAAAATCGCCGTGTTCATTCTTACGTATAACTTCGAGACTTATAGATAACATTGAGGGGGAAAAAAGAAAAAAATTAAAGATAAACTTTTTATCTTTTTTTTTTTAGGGTTTAGTAGAAGGTGATTCAAGCTATATGTAACCTCGATCGAATAAAAAAGGAACACATCTCAACGGTGATTCTCTTGCTTCTCTATAAAACTGCGTACCTGTATGAAAAAAAAAAATATCATACCTACATCATCAATAACATCAGCATCATTTAGTTTTTGTCTTTTTTTTTGTCTTTTTTTTTTCTTGTTTTTTTTTTTTTTTTTTTTTTTTTGTGATTATAAATAATGAAAATGAATACTAAACATTGTTAATAAGACTTTCCTGAATTACAATTTAATCTAAAAAAGTCAACACCACTAGTGACAAATTGATGATGTTTTGAAAGAAAACGTATAAAACAGCATCGATTTTAACAAAATTGAGCTTAAAGGTGGGTACTATCAGACCCAAAAGTTTTGGCAATTAAAAGGGTCAAAAATTGTGGCCCATTCTTGACAGTCAAAAATGTTGGTGTTACTAGTACCTAACTTTTACAATCAAACATTGATCTGAATTCAAAATGTAAAATCTATATTGTCAAGGGTAAACTTTAGGAGGTTCTTAGGTAAAGTCTCTGATAAATGCACCTTGAGTGAATTAATCTTTTTTTATAACTTAAATTCATGGAGCTTCTAGCTTTATATTGTTAAATCAAAAGGTTGCAAAACACAGAGAAAAATACGCTACTAAGATTGGCCAGAATTTCAAAATAATTTCTCAAGAAAAGAAAAAAAAAAAAAAACCTAAATTATAGCAGTTTTCAATTAGAAACGTTTTGGTTCTTTTTAAAAAAGAGTTTTAAACATTCTGGCTAGGAATTCTGGAATTTCCAAAGTGTTTATTTAGTAAAAACACGGCAGGTTATTTTAGTGAAAAATTCGGCCAAGATGGCTAAAATTCAACGATTACAGACCAGAATCCTCCTGAGAGCTACCTGATTTTTTTTTACGAGAACTTTTTATTGACATACTGACCATTTTTCGTGGAACAATTTCCTCCGCGAAGTCCCATTTTTCCAATCACACGATAAAATAACCAGGTCGAGCTTTTCAAAAGGGACGGAGAATGTAGGCGGAGGAGGTGCTAGAGAAGTGAACGGAGGGGGAGGGAGAGAGAGAGAGAGAGAGAGAGAGAGAGAGAGAGAGAGGAAGAGAGAGAGAGAAGAAGAAATCAGTTGCAATAAATAACGAGCAAAAGTTTAAGCAGTCTCGGATTAGAACTCAAGGGGTAGAGGATGAGGAAGGAGCGAGTTGATGGTGGCGGGGGGGGGGGGGGGGGGGGGGGGTGTGCGAGGAAGGGGTTGGGAGTTGGTGGTGTTGTAACATCACATGCAGATGTCGAAAGAGTGTTGGGCTGTACTATGTAGGGTTGGGGGTTACCGCCCGCCCTTTCGCCCTCTCACCCTCTCACCAACTCACCATCTCACCCTCCCCGCCAGCCATAGAGCGCCGCCGCGCCGCCGTTCACCCGCTGGCAATGCAAAACGCAACACGCCGAAGTAACACGGGTCCAGGTGAGAGTAACAGTGCACACAGGGGCTCGTGTTCAAACGCGCACCCGCCCCGGAGGCGATGGAAATAAAGCTCTGAGCTCGAGAGTCTTGAGAGAGGGATTGCGCACGGGCTCATTGCTGCCGGATTAGGCCGAAACTTCAAACTGCTTTTAAATTAACTTTGCGGTGGGGCATCTTTAAAGGTTTTTGGCATATTTAGACAACTATGGATCGGCTTCGTCTCCGACTACGACTTAATCAGTACAATATTGCTGACAGCGGCGTAACCAGGAATTCCTCTCTCTCTCTCTCTCTCTCTCTCTCTCTCTCTCTCTCTCTCTCTCTCTCTCTCTCTCTCTCTCTCTCTCTCTCTCTCTCTCTCTCTCTTCTCATTGAAATAGTTTTGTCAGAAAAATACGGATGGTCTGTATTTCTTACCTTCGTCCTTTATGATTAGGCCAGAATTACAACCATCAATTTTTAAATTAACTCTAGTGGGGGAAATCAGCGAGTATTTTGGCAACCATGAATCGGTTTCGTTTCAAATTATGACTCAACTCGTTTAAATCCAAACTTTTTTTCGTTTGATTTTGCTGAAAAACCTGTTGAAGTAAGTTCATTAGAGGCCCACACCTACTAAAATATATTGAAAAAAAAAAAAAAATCGAATTTAAAGTAGATCCACAATTTTCAAATAGCGTTCAATCTACGTGCTTGTAGTTTGTCTACTTAAAGATAGAGCACACTCACAACAGTTAAATATGTGAGTGGGTCAAAACGACCCGTTCAAATTTCAGTTCAGTTCAAAGATCCGTCAAAATGGTTTTAATCAGTACAATATTGCTGTCAGCATAATTCGTGTTTCTCTCTTTGCTCAATCAAATAGTTTTGTTGGAAAATGATGAACAGAGGGAGACTATTCCGTGGCTTTATTCCCTGATTTTGGCCTTTAAGATTAGGCCAAAATATCCACCAGCGTTCAAAGGGCTTTCTATCCCTTCTTGGGGAAGAATTTTCCAGACACCCCATCCTACTGCTAGGGGGCTTCAAATTCAAGGTTGCGTAGGGCCTCAAGAGATGTAAATCCGACCCTGAATCTATGGTGATTTCGGCCAGTTTAGGCAACTATGTGGATCGACTTCGTCTAAGACTAAGACATAATAAGTACATTATTGCTGACAGCAGTGTAGCCCGGAATTTATGTTTTTGTCTCTCTCTGCTTATTCAAACAATTGTGTTGGAAAGAGATGCTGGGAGGGGCTATGATTGTCGCATCTAACCTCCAGCTCCATCATACTGTAATGCATCCAGTGGCGTCGCGTGCAATTTGGCAACAATGTATTCTATTCATTTAAACTCATGTAAAATATCGAATTCAGGGGGTGCACAGTGCACAAGGAAAATTCGATATATTTAATGAGTTTAAATGGAGCAGTCGCATTGTTGCCAGATGGCACGCGACGCCACTGAATGCATCTCTTTGAATAAACAAAGAGAGAGAAAAACGCCAATCTTCCTTAAAGCATTGCAAGTAACGATATTAACTGGAAGAAAATATAAGTGAAAGAAAATTAAAACCAATTCATAATAGCTAGCTAATCTTATATTGATAGTAAAATCCAAATGCTTTCCAATCAATAATTTACGTCTACAAAAGAAGGGCCCACGAGACAGCAGTTGTTCTCCTCCGAGAAAGGAAGCTTTATGGTTTCATTAAAGTTCACTAAAATTAGCACACCTATCACTTCATAAGTCCATTTTTTTTTCCGGAGACGACAACAATTGAAAATGATCAGCGGCAAAAAATATAAAAAACAAACATAAAAGTCATGAAATAAAAGCAATTAGAACAACTTAAATCATAATGAATAGCATGATGACACAGATAAACTACAACAAGCAAAAACAAAACAAAAAACTAGCAAACGTAGAGTGCAAAATGGATATTATGAATTTGTTTTCATCTAATTTTATTTATTTATATTTTACTAATGCATCTGGATGTATATCACTATAATCAGTCGTGAATTATTGCTTTGAATCAAAATAAATAATAATATAGGTAATCAATTAAAATATTCAAAATAATAATATGTAAATATAAAGTAAATAAAATATAAAAATCAAAATCAATTTTAAATCATAAATTGTTTTGAAACAACATTTATGTGATTTTACATGTAAAATTCCTTAAAAATCACTGCCTAGTATTAAAAGAAGCAAGTAAAAGTAAAAATGCCCCCAATGAATGAATTGGATATGACGAATAAATAATCTATTTTCATTTTATTTTTTCCCCCTCTCCAAGTTGTAGAAATGATTTCATCCATCGGAAATGAACTCTTTCCTACCCTCCTGTTCTGCTGGATAGTAAAACGGAATCGGTGCAATGGTGCATTGGTGCATCGGTAGCAAAAGTTTACAACAAACCCATTATCCACATTTAAATTAAAAAATTTCTGAAACGCACCGAGAGTCAGAAGTTTCGTGAGTAAAAACTTTTCCTAGAATTGTTGTTTCAAATTAGAGCGCTCGCATTTTCAACCTACATAACCTGCTATTTTCCATCGTTTTTACGAAGGTCGAAAAAAAGAAAGAGATAGAAATAGAGAGATCGAAACTGTTCCCTCTCATGCCCTTCCCCACTCCCGAATGAAATTGCAAGATTAAGTTAGTTTTGAACTAATATCTTAGTCTATTGATGGGCAAAGAAAAGAGGATCACAGCAGCAAACTTCGTCCCTATAGAACTCAGTGATCAAAAATATTCTAGCGAAGAACTGTGATGGAGAATGAACCTTCTCATTATTGTTGGCAGCAGAGTTGCCAATAGGGGCTAGATTTGTCCACACGTGGACTATTTTGATGAGAATTTAGCCACGCTCACTCTTTCGGTGCCGATGAGTCGAGTATTTTCTCCCATCCCTATCCACAGCGTGGCTAGTTTCCAACTCGAAAACTGTCCACGCGTGGATATTCTACCCCGTCCAAACCTCGCAACACTGGTTGGCAGTAGCGTAACTAGAAATCATTCTATCTCTCTTTTTACTCATCCGAATGTACAGGTAGAAAAAGGATAGGAAGAGGGGATTGATCCCCCTTTCCTATCCTTTTCTAACTTACACATTTTAATGGACAAAGTGAGAGAAAGGTAATTTCTAGTTACGCCACTGATTGTCAGTACCGATGAGTTGGTGACTTGGAGATAGATTTAGAAATTGATTACTTGTCAAAAGTAAATGAGACGAATGGGACTCTTGCTAACTTCTGCTGTAAGCGATTGAATGGTTGATTCTTGAGTAGAATCCAGCGAAAATTACGATGAGCACATCAAAAAATTACGAAATTTACTCACAGACTCACAAAATAACTTTAACGTTTAAGGCGTAGTGGGGAAGAGCTACGAAGATTTGAACCAGTAAAAAAAACTGTGGATTTTCCCAGATTATTCGCGACACCACTGGTCATCAAGTCACCGCACTTTTCTACAAGTTTTCTGGGATAACATACCTCATGTTTCATGACATTGCATTCTGAATGATACAGTTTTGATTTATGAATAGAAAATCCCATTTTCGATATCGGTAGCCTTGCTCCCAGTCATTTTCATTATTTCCTCGCGTATTTTACACAATCCCAACGAGAAACTTCCCATATGCGTCTTTTCTCCATTGAAATACGCAAAAGGTTAGACAAGAATAGACGAGGGGATAAAAAAACTCCCACTTTCTATCAGAGCAGCCTTTTTGCGTAAAATTAATGGTATTTTTCAATTCACCGATGAATACACCGGTTGAGAAAAGATTACAAAGTTCAGCTCACAAGGGGAGGCTCAAAAGTCGCCGCCTCCGATTTTGAAAACAATGGGTCTGTTGTAAAAGTTTGCTAAAGCGATAAAAAGTGTTTATTCCAATGAAAAATAGCCTGAAAAAGTCCATAGGTGGCATCGTAAAGTCATAAAATACAATATTAAAACTCACAAGAGGCGTTTATTGAAATCTAAGATGGCAGCAAAATATCGAGGAATCTGAATGTATGCAGCGTGATCATCCAAGGATTGCCAACTTCGACAACCTCACTGGAGGTAGAGGGTATGTGTTTGTTTACGTTGTGATTGGTTGTGATGGATATTGTGAGGTTGGCTATCCTTGAATGTTCGTGGTGCATGCATACAGATTGTTCGATATTTTGCCGTCATCTTGGATTTCATTAAACGCCTCTTGTGAGTTTATTATTGCATTTCATGGCTTTCTGGTGCCACCATTTGACTTTTCAGACGATTTTACATTAGATTACACACTCTATAGTGCTGTAGCAAAAGTTTGCAACAGACCCATTGCACGAAAATGTAGCTAAAGTAAAACTATTAGACCCGTGGTTCTCACTTTTGCAAATGGGCCTTCCTAAAGCGTCAGGAATTTTTTGAAAGTTGCCGAAATTCACGTAAGTATTCGGAACGCTCTCCGCTCGGGTTTTTACGTGAAAACTTCGGCAACTTTCAAAAAATTCCTGACGCTTTAGGAAGGTCCATTGGCAAAAAGTGAGAAACACGGGTCGAATAGTTTTACTTTAACTACATTTTCGTGCAATTGTTTTCAAAATCGGAGGCGGCGACTTCTGAGCCTCCCCCTTGTCAGTATATGACTGTGCTGCACGAAAACATTCTGATCTGTAATTTTTTTTTCACTCGGTGCAATCACCATTAAATTAATATACATATAATATCCGCACGTTTTTTAATGGTTATCGACGACTCCACCGGTCGAGGAAAGATTATAGATGCGAGTATGTTTGTGCATTATAATACTACACTGAAGTTAACTGCGTGTAATCTTTTCTCAACCGGTGGAATCATCGGTAGATTGAAAAATGCCATTAATTATACGGAAAACGACAGCTCTGTTTTCCATCCTTTTTCAGCTCACACATTCAAAAGATATAAAATAAGAGAGGTGGAAGAGATCCTGTCCATGCGCCACTGATTTTCTGTCTCTCTTTCTCTTTTCTCCTTTGAAACATGCATGTTAGACAAGGACGACCAAGAGGATAAAACCTTCTCCCTCTATCCTTATTCAACTGATACATGTGAAAGGAAGATGAGAGAGAGATATACGTAAATAAGACAGCTCTTGTCCGTTTGCTACTGGCCAGCACACGACCAATATAGATACTTTATATGTGTACAATTCCGAGGCAAAAACATCTTGGCCGACTTGCGAGGAGAAAAGGCCGCTAAAGGAGGCATGAAGGAGCTGGGCGTTTATCGTGTAATGAAATATGGGGGAGGATTCAGTTTTCTGCTTGTGCCCTTGGTCCCCCTTCCTCCCCCCCAGCGTTACCCCCTTCCACTCCCCCAACATTAATTATTTAAGCCCCTTACCCGTTTAGTTCCGACGTTCGTCCGTTAGTTTCTGCGTCCACATTCACGATGCGATGTTTCGTCGAAACCGAGCCTCATTTATTTCGAACAGACTTGACTTACTCCACCGCTTCCTGCTTCGTCGCTCACTGGTACAGAAACGCGAGGAGATTTGTCGGAATGTAGAGGTCGTTTTCAGAAGATATTGCTTTTTACAGCGCTTTCTATGAATGCATGGAGGGGCGTGTTATCGTCTTCTACGCATGTGTTCGCGTCTAAAATCTGCGCATTAATAAGGTAAATGCAATCCCTAGTAAAAATGTTTGTTGGCCAATCAGTTTGTTGATCGGCCAATGTTCCATTTATCAATGTTTTTATTGGCTGCCAGTAGAATTCTGCTGGCTGACCATTAAGACTTGCTTATTGCCAACAAAATGTTGATGGTCGGTCAGTAAAATACTATTGGCGGTCAACAAAAACATTGCAAAATGTCTGCATTGATGCAGCAAAAGTTTTGCGAAAAACTTATTAAACCGCCTCGATCTCCCTTTGAGCACTCTCTTGAAGTTTTTCTGTCCAGAGAATGTGACGATTTTGGGCCTACTGTGAGACGCGCCGGGAAATCTACGACCTGAACCCACGGCCACGCCACGAACCAAAGTCGATACTTAGAATGCCTATTTAATGACTTCTCTTTCGCGAAAGTTTAGGGCTTCAGTTTTTGTCTTGGGTTTCGCATAGATTCACGCCTTGGGTACCGGTACCTTTAATGATTGTGAGTAGAAACGCTGAAAGTAGTCTATCGCGGCGCGGCGTGGGCACTTTCCTAGAAGTTGACTGTGGACTGTAACAGTGTAGCCTGCATTGCGTGTTACTAAATTCGAATCTTATCTTCCTCGCTATGAACAATCAATGCCTAATATTGCCTAATTTGAATAAGCGTAATGAGAGATCCGCTGCGTTTGGGTAATTTGCTTCTCAGGGTGAAGGAAAGTTAACGTAAATTACACTGACCCCAACCAAGAAGAACGTTGTATGAGAGAAAATGGCGGGAAAATGAATCATCTTGCTTTTTGTACTATTACGGATGGATTGTTTTGTGTCGGGAACGTAGCTCAAATTCAAAACTTTCAGTCACAAATTCTGTGACAAAATTTTACCGCCGTTAGATATGCACTGATGAATCTAGGGGATTTTTCTCATGAAATTTCAAGTGCGAGCCAATTTATTGATTTTTTTTTTTATAAAATTCGCCACACTCAAGTTTTTGATCTCAGTCTGATAAACATGAAAAACATATTTTTTTTCTTCTTTTTTTTGCGACGCATCTCAGAAAATGTATTCTAACTTTTCGCATCTCGTGGTCAAAACTAGCATAGATAGACAAATATAAAACAGTCGTCAGATTTTTCACAGTGTGCACTTTTGACCTGCAAACCTCAATTTTGTTGCCGTCGGAAAATGCACTTTTCCACGATGACCACGTGAAGACCGTTTCGAATATACAGTTATCACACACATGCACACTTCTCGCAGGGCTTGGAAAAAAATCATAAGAAGGACATAAAAATGACTGAAATAAAATTTGAGCTAACGCATAAAAAAACCGGAGAGTGTGACGAATCTGACGCCTTTTTTAAGCATATTTTCAGCAATGTTTTTTCAACAAAATTTATGACAGTTCAATTTTTTTTTTTCCCCCACCAAGTCAAGCGGAATGATCCAGCGCGGCAGGTTTAACACTTTCCTTGGGTGGCAGTGAAGTTTTACCTGCTGCCACAAAAATTGTGTGCTAAACTAAAAATAGATACAAACAATCAAACAAAACAAAAAGAGAAAAAGCTTTTAGGGTTAAGCGTTTTTGGACTGTGAACGGTGCAATAGTGAAGGGAAGAAACAAGAAAGAGAGCTGGTAGAGGGGGAAAAGCACGTTAATTTGAAGGTATAAATAAAAATTATAATACTAGATGATTAAAAATCCTACCGCACAGAAATAGCATTGGACTAGATGTAAATACAGTAAATAAATTAATGAAATATACTGAAGTGCTAAACTCGCGTACATTCCTGTCCGAAGTGACGAATGAAGTTGATTAAGATTGGAAAGCTATACCTTCCAATGCTGCCGTTAGGTGTTTACTTAATGACATTGTTAAATCCACCGATGATTCCACCGGTTTAGAAAAGATTACACAGCTCAGTGTATGACTGTAATGTTCGAAAATAGTCGCAACTGTAATCTTCTCTCAATGTGTGCAATCGCAGTTAAATCAATAACCGCAAGTTTTTTTTTTACAGTCTGAGACAATCCCGCCAGTCAACAGACGATTATAGATACGATTTTTTTCAAGTATCACAGTCACACACTGAACAGAATCGCGTAATCTTTTCTCAACCGGTGGAATCATTGATGAGTTGAAAAATGCCATTAAATATACACGGAACGGACGGCATCTCTGATTCTTTTCATCCAGGTGAATGATAGAATGATATAAATGGATTTTCATTTGCTGAAGTCGAGGAGCGAGAAGTATTAGAGGGAGAGAGAGAGGGATTTTCGTTCCTTTTTTTCTCGTTTTAACGTCCTGACGTGAAACATTTTTCCTTTTTTTATTTTATTTTTCTCTCGATTGTTTATCCGCTTCACCTAACCTCCCTCGCTGATACGCGATTCATTGCAATTTTTTATACTCTAACTCCTCAGAGCAGATAATCATTTATTACTCACTCTAACATGCGGTTCATTCACGTGCTTTGCGCTAAAATAAAGAAAGATTTTAGAAAGGAATCTGGAGAAAAATCTTTTGAGCCTTATAAACAAGACAGTGGTAGCCGTTAGATGGAACTTTCGCGAAATTTTATTTTATGAGTCTGTGGGTGTACCGTGTAGCAGAATGTAAGCATGCTTTTTTTAAAGTCGTTTATAAAAAATACAAGAGGTCAGGGTACGGAGAACGCTTTTTCCTAAATGAATGGAGCTGATCCTCTGCCTTATCAGCCGCTTCACACCTCATCGGTCAAACGGTGTTTCTTTGTGCATAGATGTGTTTTTTTTTTAACCCCCTCTTTTTGCAATGTTCTTCTGTAATAAGTGATCCAAACGAGCCCAGTACTGTTTGTACTGGTTGGCGTTGACATCATTATTATTCGTTTGTTTTGGTTTTTTTTTTCATTTTAGTACGTGATGTGTATACATATGTTCATCGCCTGCAACATACATATAAATACATCAACTATATAATACTTAATTTAAATTTAAATAGTAGATGATCTCGGAAGGCGGTATTTTTATTGTTTTTGTTTGATTGAAATTAATTTTATACGTCCGTCTTTTGCATTCCAACTAACGATTTAGTTTAGTGAATTTATCGCAATTATAAGTATGATTTCAATTATTGGTGAGTTATAGTGATTGATTTCAAGTTTAATTTTCATTTAATTCTAAAGGTTAGCTCTTTGTTAAGTTGGTACCTAAATCCTAGACGTTACAATGGGTCAGTTGCAAGGATGTAAAATGTTGCATTTTTTATGAAGAAGATGAAAGTATACTTGATGAGCTGAGAACAAAGATACCTTTGGTTTCTTAATTAGTTCTATTGTTCCGGAGATGACATTTTGGCCCAAAATACAATATTTTGAATGGAAATTTGATTTTTTACAACTTTATACACGTGTGTAACTCCTTAACCAGAACATTTGGGAAAAAAGCAAAGATACTTTTGTTGTCAACTCATCAAGTTCTATCATTTTCTTCATAAAAACATAAAATTTCAGACCCTTAATTGCAACTGCCCCATTCTTATGAATAATTTGAAGCACGCATTTGCAATGTGTTGTAGCCCCCCCCCCCCCCTCCATCTTTAAACTAGTCAAATATAGGTCAGCCTGGTGTTCACTGAGGTCAAAAAGTGTTGAGCAAAGAAGCATTTCGTGGTTCCTAGTGGGGTTTGAGTTGGAAACATGAGAGAAACTGAGAGTTGTAATAAAGAGCTACAAATCGTTTATTTGAAAGATAGGAAGACTGTAGAGGAGCAAAGAAGAAAAAATCATAGACTCCTGGCCTCCGCATTGGTAAAAAAAGAAAAAAGATCCTTTTGAGACGGGTCTGTCTTGATATAAAGTCAGAGAAGAAAAGGCGGCAAACTCATTCATTTCCATCATCACTCTCGATTGAACTATTTTAAGAATCTTCATCATGGCTTAGAGGTGGGCGATCTCAATCAAGGGACGTTTTATTACTAGACAGCACTTTCTCTCAACTGAAGTTTTGATTATGCATTCAAAGAGACGGCAGGGTCTGGATTGTTGAAACAAAACGTAAAAAGCTCGAATCCATTATCTTAGCAAACCCAACGGTTGTTCTTTAAGCCGGCGAGTCTGAATAAAAACCGGAAACTATAAAAAAAAAAAAAAAAAAAAAAAAAAATTGAGGAAATAGATGGAGGCCTTGAAATTGATCTGTTTACTTTCAGAGAAGAGGAATTATTCCGAAAATTGAATTGAATAATCAAAGTATACTTCTCGTTTGATACATTAATGGGTTGAATCCGTTGATTTTTTTTTTAATGAAAATAAAAATAGAAGATGAGCTCTCAACATTTTAAATTTGTTGACGCCTTTGAATCTCATAAAATTGAAGAAAAAATGGGAAAGAAAACTAAAATATTTTCAATATTGAAATAAATATTTCAAATTGAAATTTTCGTGATAATAAACATTCAGAGCAATGTCGCGTCAAACGCGGTTGAAAAGAAAAGAAAATTAACAATAATTTAGAATGTAAAATATGCGTTTAGTTATACGCTAAACGTCAGCCCTAATTCAGAACAAACATGTTGTATACTTAGCCATATATTCATCCCGTGATTCAAAATCGTTCATCCTCAACCAATTTTGCTCGGTTTGGGCTCAAAAAATCCATTAAAAAATTACGCAGGTGCTGACGTTCCTGGATGTTGCGTTTTTCTGTGTTTTTCCGACAGACCAAAAAAAAAAAAAAAATAAACAAAAAAATAAACAAAAATAGCAGCCGGGTGAGCGCCGCGCTCATAACGCGACCAACTAAGGGTTGATAATTTAAAATGCTAAAAACTTGACATTTCCAAAAAGAGACAAGTTACGCTATCCATCGGCTTGGAATAAGTGTGAAACGTTTCACCAGAAATCGCCTTAATGCATTCTAGTAATTATTAAAATCACATGGTCACAGTCTGGACTGACCAAGGTTAGTTCATTTTTCCCAATTCTATCTAGCATCGTTTTGGAACTGTAATGCACGAACGGAAAAAGGAAACGATAATTCATTAATGAAAAGTACAGTGATAATTTCTAGAATATAAGCATGGGCAGCCATTATCCATCTCCTCCTCTTAATTATGAGGGGCCTCTGAGCGCATTGCAAATGGGGAAAAGTTCGGGGGTTTTCACAGTCGTACGGGAAATCCACACGAGCCAAGCTGGGATTGGCGGTGAGAGAGTCGGACTCGCGGAAGCCCAGCTTTTTACTCATAAAAATTGTACAAGTTGAGCTTTCGCGAGCTTTCGAGGGTAGACTCCTCGGTTTGCATTTTACAACAATTCCAAGCGGAAATAGTTTCCTGTTAAACATTGATATTGATTTACAACCTGCCTCTTTTGGCCCGCGCGAGAAACTTCTCCTCGCTTTGCTGATTCTATTTCAACCTCCTCCCTCCCCTCCCCTCCCCCCTCCCGACAACCACCCTGCACCCCCACCCTTCCACCCTTAGAGCCCAAGACGTCTGCTCGGAGCTCCCCTTGGCCACTGTGCTGAGTTTTGCAAAAACACTTTGATTTCCTAAGCTCCGTGGCTCCGTGGTGGTTCCCGTGGTCTACCCACTCGCCGGATTCAAGGCGACCACCACACTGTGGTCTGAGATCGAAAAAAAATGGCTAAAATTCATAGAAAAAAAAAAGGCAGCAAAACTCATTGATTTTGACCGTTAAACTTAGTTAAAACTTCTCTTGTTGAAACAAAAACTTCTTTATTTTCTCTTGTTCAGCAAGAAACTGTAAATTTGATTTATACAAGAGCAATAATTAAATGATAAGAAGGAAGCGGAGCCAGTTGGCAAAAAATAAGAAAAAAGATCTTACCGAAACTCGAATCAAAAAGATTATCGTAATTTGAAATTTACCTGAAACAAAAAGAATATAAGGTGAATCTCATTGAATTATGTTAATATAGATGTTAATTACAGTAAATTGAAAGATAATTTGTCATTCGTATCTTCCTTTATTTTCAATTATAAAGACGTAATAAATAACTGAAGCTGAGAGATATGAAACAACGGTAGTTGCTTTTGATGAGAGCGTTTTTGAGTTAGCGTCCGCAAAGATTACGCAAGAGTTAGAGAGATGGAAGATTTTATGCACTCACTAAACAAAGCCTGAGCGCCGCGCTACGCGTCGTCTCGAAAAAACCGATGCATCTATACAACATGCTGATTATGAACGATCGTATCGTAAAACTATATCGAGTCGATGATCAAGAGCGTGTAATCTCATATAGTCCGGGGAAATTAAGCCAAAAAAGGGGGTAACCCGGAACAAATTGCAACAAAAGGTTTTATGGAATCAAAAAACGCAGAAAAATCAGGAGAATACGATAAAATAAAATTCACCGGAATTCACTTAAAAGTTGACCCCTAAAAACCTAAAAAACCCCGACGAAATAAAAAAAAAAAAAAAGCCCACAATTTCTCAAAAAATACGTTATATCTTCGGAACGACTCATTTAAGGACAATTTTGGTAAGGATTAAACTTGTAGAGCGTTCAATTTTACATAGTGTCATTTAAACGGTTTCTCAAAATAACCGAAAGCATAGTTGCCAAACCGCCCCGAATTCCGACGTTCGGATCAAATTATGACTCAATTTTGAAAATATTGCGACATAAGGTTTATTGGCATCAAAAAACGCAGAAAAATCAGGAGAATACGATAGGATGAAATTCACTGAAATTCTCCCAAAATTAGACCCCTAAATTCCCAAAAAACACCTAAGAAACTCATAAAAATCACGGAATTTCTCAAAAAACACGTTATAATTCCTGAACGGTTTAATTTCCTAATAGGTGGCACCATTCCGAAAGGTCTTCATTCCAATAGAAACCGTCCCATCGATGCGTAAATTCTCCGATGAGGGTTTCTTTCGGGATGAATATTTTCGGAATGGCACCAACCATATGATAACTCGCACTCGATAGCAGAGTTGGGCAAAAAAGTATTCGGAAATTATTTGGTGAGTCAGGCAACACCGAGTCAATCGAATTAATCAACGAATAATTCTACAATTTATCTATACCTTCCGTGAGTTTTCCTTTCTTCAGCTTAGGTAGCAAACTCAGTTTTCAATGTCCCCGGAGTCATTTCATTATCTCTCATTAGTTGGTTGCCCAACTCTGCTCAATAGTATTACGATACGATTGTTCATAATCAACTTGCAGGAGTGGTCTAGACTCCATTGGATTGGGGCGATGGTGAAGCTGAGATAATATACATAACAGATAGGAAGGCGTATTTTAGAATCATCAGTTGATATATCAACCATTTTAAAAACATGTCTGCCCAAAAATAATGAAAATCCAATGAAATTTGTGTTTTCAAGCCAAAAATGGAAATACCTTTCCGGTGACCCTAAGTCCATCAATTGAGGACTTTGTTGGAAGAAGAGCATACGAAACAGTAAAAATCCAAAACCACCATTTCTAAAAAGAGTCCAATCCAAAACCGCCAATTCTAAAAAGAGTCCGATCCAAAACCGCCAATTTATTTTTGGCACTTAAGGAGACACAAAAACCGCCAATATTGGCGCATTTGGATGAACCGTATTAGCGCTTTTGGGGTGTACGATTAGAGCCACAGAGAAAAGAAGGAGGGGAGCGAAAGAGATAGAGATAGAGAGGGAGAGAGAGAGAGAAAGAGAGAGAGAGAGAGAGAGAGAGAGAGAGAGAGAGAGAGAGAGAGAGAGAAACTTTTCACTGTAAAATATGTTACTATTAACAGCGTTAGTAATTCGAAAATCTTCCTTTGGAAGAGGAGAAGCTAAATTTTGTTCGGGAAAAGAATGCCTTATTCAAACAGCACTTCATTAATGGAGGACATTTTTTTTAAAATCCGTTGACTCCAAATTTCAAGCAAACTTCATCTAAGATTTTAAATTTAATTTTTTTTTTTGACGGGGGGCCATTTACACCCCTAAATGCAGATAAATATATCATCATTGATCTTCCATTGAAATTGATCGTACTAACGCAAAATGTCACTATTAAAAAGGGCACAGGGGGGTAAAAAGTTCCCACACTTTACTGCTGCACGTATATGAAGCAAAGTTTGGAAACGTTTCGTCAACAAATCCCCTCTTTCATAGATTTATTGCATTGAAGTCCTAGCGACAAATCACTGGTGAGTGTTGAGTACAAAACTCTCCCTTTTTCGCTCTCTCATAATATTTTCTTGGCGCTTTGTGGGTCATTCTTTTAGCACTTTTGGACTATTGATTTCGCGACAAATTGGCGGTTTTGTGCTACTTTTTCAAAAATTTCTTGGCGCTTTTGGCATACATCTTTTTTTAGGGATTGGCGCTTTTGAATGTTAGCCCATGAAACATTAGGGGTGTTCTTTCTTTAAAATTAGCATGTACGTGCCTCAGAGATTTTTATTATTGAACACACCCGATGTTTCAAGTGACCTTATTTGATCCAAAAAACTGGGACACTTATTTTCATGAAAAGAACCAATGTCACATTATTTTGTTCTCAGCTCATCAAGTACTTTTTGTTTTCTTTTATATATATTAAAAAAAAAAAAAAAAAAAAAAAAAAAAAAAAAAACCACAAAATGTCAGACCCTTGCGAATGCCTAATTCCATCAGTTTCACCAGCCCCACTTCATCGGCCCGATTAATTTCTAGAACGTTTGCCAATCATGCACAACGGGAAAATAATTCGAGTAGAAATAACAAGCCGGTAATAAAAAAAGGAAGTTCGTAGACTCTCGTAGGGAAGGGGGTGTGAATGGGTAAGAATACGTGGGAAGGGAGGGGGGAAAACAGGCGGGTCCAAAGCGTCACGCCACTAATAATCATTCGGTCAGATTCCGCGAATGTTAAAATGTCTTTAACCGTTTCCTCAAATAGAAAATACATCCGTTTTGCGAATTGAGTTGGAGTTTCTCCGAGCGTTTACTCTAATAAAATCAAGCTCATACCTCTTACTCACTCCCTCCCTCCCTCCCACTCGCCTCTTGCAAGCTTCCCCCCCCCCCACCGCCGTGTCATGCCTCTCTCTCTCACTCTTGTTATTTTCTCACCCCGTGCGGAATTCTGACGCGGATCGGAGAAACTTGCGCGCCCCCTCTCAGTCTCTCACCACGACCCGTGCAAACTATTCCTTCTCCTTCACGCTCCCTAACAACCCCCCTTCCTCCCTCCATCTCCTCCCTTGATTTATTTGACGGGGAGCTCCTTATTTATCCAAATTCCGGCATTCATAGTTATATAATTGATTAAATCCCCCACTCTACTACAATGTTTGAGCCGAGTGAATTCTAAGATGAGGAAACAGTCGAATACCACCATCGTGATTGGGAAGAAGAATGCGCAAGCCGCAAGCTGAACGGAGTTTTTTTTTTTTTTTTTTTTTTTTTTTTTATGGGGCAAAAGCTCGGGTCAAATATGGTACGATATCACAGAATAAAACAATTAAAATGGGAACTCCCATAAGGGCCAATGGAAACAATTTGTCGGTCTATTTTGGTGACTTTTCAAAGTTCGTGAACATATCGCTGTCTATGTCTTTCGCATTGGTTTGTAAGAGGATTGTTTTGCACTTCTCAAAATGGCGGGCCAAGTAATAATGATTCAACATGAACTGAAGTTTCCATTCTGGTTGTAGTATTCTCTAATGATATGGTTTGTTGGCTGGGGGAGGGGGGTGCGCAGATGTTCCCTGCCATCAGCGCAACTAGAATATTTTTCATATCTCATTTCCCCTTTGAATGTATAAGAAAAAACCGATGAAAATAAGGAGTTTTATCTCCTCTTGTCCATACATGTATATAATACGTGTTTTAATGGTGAAAAGAGAGAGACGGATAGTCAGAGGCGTATGAACATGATATCTTTCGTCTCCTTCATTTTCCTTTTGACTTAGTCTAAAATTCAGTAATAAACTCACACAAAAGCTATGATTGCAAGTTAGTACTGACACTTCAACGCAGGTATCATGGGAGATTCATGGTTTTTTAGACAACTTGCTCTACGCAAACACAGAGATATGCCTCAAATTAGATAGGGAATCAATCTCCCATGATAACTGCGTCTCTCCACCGCTAGGCCCGGTTATGAGAGTGACTTTCATGATTTTTAAATGTACTCATCGTCATTTTTGAAGGTTTTTATGCAAGAATCAAATCTTCAATCCTCCACATCAAAAGTTTGCAAAAGCCCCATTTAACTCTTTTTTAGTTAAAAATATGGACATTGGACACCACTCACATGTTAGTTTGACTGTTTAAATTAGTTAAGCCCCATCATTTAACTCTTTTTTAGTTAAAAGTATGGACACCACTCACATGTTAGTTTGACTGTTTAACTTAGTTAAATTAACACGGCAAGTAGGTAATTTAACTATTTTAAACAGTGAAACTAACAGTTTTTATGTGGTGTCGATATTTTTAACAAAAAAAGAGTTAAACTCAGCCCTTTTTGTTCAGTGCGTGATGATAAATCGGACCGTGCCCCCCCCCCCCCATTCCGCCGTTAAGGCTTTCTAAAAAGCTCCTTAATCCACGAGAATTTTTTTCTTTATTAAGTCTCCTCAATTTGAAAAGTTCTTCGAGAAACTACTTTGAATACGGCGCTTAAGTTTAGTTCTGCACTACTTGACCTCCGCTCGCTCCCGCTGCTGGATGGAAAGTTGCAGACTCCGAGAGCCTCAGACTGTAAATTGGCGGGGCTTTTAACTTATGCATCATTCAGTCCTGCGTTAAAGGTGGCGCAAAGGGAAGAACAATTGCTCAATGAGACTTATAGCTCTTGAGTGAAACGCCAAGGAATGAATGGGGGTGGGGGTGAGGGAGAAAGAAATGGAGGGGGAGGGAAGTCGAAGATTGGAGAAAAGGGAAAAAGGGTGAGAGAGAGAGAGAGAGAGAGAGAGAGAGAGAGAGAGAGAGAGAGAGAGAGAGAGAGAGAGAGTGAGAGTGAGAGAGAGATCGAAGGATGAGGGCGGGAGGCGCGTGAATATTTCACACATTCCGGCTCGTTTGCAGACCGATAATTTAGAGATCTCCCAACAACAACGTTTCGCTCAGTAAAACAACTGTCTTCCCCCTCCCCCCTTCTCATTCGTCCGCCACCTCCGGCAACAGACAAGATCCAACTTTGAAAACTGATCAATAAACAAATGTGAAGGAATTTTATCAGGGCTTTCAGTCGCCTCCTCTCTCCGCGATTTCCGCAACCAGCGCAATGCTTCTCCGCCGCCTGCCTCGGCGTTAATTTTTGCTCATTTCCGTTGGGAAATTTTACAAATACGTAACGGCCAACATCTGTTCGCTCTTCTCACTCTCTCTCTCTCTCTCTCTCTCTCTCTCTCTCTCTCTCTCTCTCTCTCTCTCTCTCTCTCTCTCTCTCTCTCTCTCTCTCTCTCTCTCTCTCTCTCTCTCTCTCTCTCTCTCTCTCTCTCTCTCTCCCTCACTCACTCACTCACTCACTCTCTCTCTCTCTCTCTCTCTCTCTCTCTCCCTCAATTCCCTCTTTCTTCATTTATTTCTTGCTTCCTCCCTTCCTTCCCATTCAATCTCTCCACTCAACCATTCTCTCCCGCCCCCCTCTCTTCAACTCTGACTCGTTCCTCTTGCAAGCTATCTTGCTTTTCTTTTTTCTTTCTGTTCAGAATCTCCGAATAATTGGAAACAAAAGTTGTGCCGCCGCGCCGGTGAGAAGTATTTGAGAGGCAGTGTTGCCAGATTGGGGTGAAAAAGCCGTACGTTTTACATTGATTTAAATGGGGACCACTGGCGTACGCAGGGATTAGTCTCTCTCGCTCTTTTCCCGTTTGAGTGGATGTACTAGAGAAGGAAAGAAATAGGGGCTGAAGTCTCGTTCCAGCCCCTGTTTCCGTCCTTTTCTTACACACGTGTTCAAATGGGGGAAAGAGAGCGAAAGACAAATTTCTGCGTACGCTACTGATGGGGACGATACGGCTTTTTACCCTTGATCTGGCAACACTGTTGAGGGGTGCGTTGAATATAATCACCCGGTTAACTTTCGCTTGCCTTGGAATCAATTTGTTGCCGAACTGAACTAAAGACACTAGAGCGAAATTGCAACGTTTCTTAGAAATTTAAATTTCTTGATTCTAGCCCTTCACTACATGCTTTTCTTTTGTTTCCTCAAACGTAAAAATGGATATTTCAATTCATTAGGTGGTCAAATAAATAGGAAATCAAGCAAAAAAAAAATGGACAATTTTTCGGTAAAAATTATTATTTTTCTATTTATTACTCGTTTTAAACACGTGCTATAACACCATAAGAAATGACGGGAAAAGGAAATCAAAATCAAAATTTTCAAAAAAAACAAATTTTTTTCGTTGATTGGATTTTTCAAAAAGCAAATGCCAGAGGCCTTGTAAAAATAATGAAATTGGGATTGCATTGGATACGGGGGCAAATTTCCACCCGTCATTATGTCCATTATGAAATGCATTATATTGAGTGCTGGTAGCCTTTTGGAAATTGTTTGAGCCCGTTTTTATGTTTTCTTATAATGTGACGCTGGTGATACAATTTAAAATAAGTCAAAATATACATTAAAATGTCTGATACAGGGCTTTTTACATAATGTATTACCATTGATACACTGTGTAGTTTAGGGCAATAGAAGAATGGAATGCTCTTTGGAATTTATGATTCTAGAAACTTGAATCCTTCTCACCAACTTAGATATTATAGTTAAAAATAGAATAAATAGAATGTATCACACGATGAATTCAAAAAAAAATTCCCGCATTAATTTAGGCTAGAGTGTCGTATAGCAAACTGTACAATCTGACAACGCAGCATTTTGACCATTTGAGCCTGTTAAGAAAAGCGAAACCATAGGCATCGCCATTGGATGCGTTTTTGCCAATTTCTTTACATTTTGATGGCCGGCGTTGTATTTTGGTCCAATGCAAAGGTGACAGTGCCTTAGAGATTATAACGATGTAATATTTCATTGCCTTGATCGACCTACATTCACGCTTTTAAAAATTCTTTTTTAGGGCAGTGCACACAGAATTTCTTGAGGTGCATCATGATTCATATAAACAGCTTCATCAATAATTTACGATTTTATCAGTACAGTTTTATCAATAATAATAGAAAATTCCAATTTGAAATTCGCCTCTCTCTGTCTTTACTGACAAGGAAGATTCACAGAATAATTAGATACCAGAGTTGTGATCCACATCCGATGAATAGTACCCTGACACCTGGTGACACCAGTGTCAGATGAAAGTAGTCTTACTTATTGGTCACTTCTTGATAAAGTTACAGTATTATTACATGGGAATCTCCCATTATTACTGTCATTACGTTCGCGAAAATAAAAATATTCATAGAGTTTATGAGTGGATCTCGAAAGTTTTTAGCACTGCCATATCGTTATATTTTTGGAAGTTTTTACATCAGAATCGACTGTTAAATCGCTTATAGCACATGTAAGCAACATCCCTATTGACTTTGGCGGGTTTCATGCTCCGCTACTGATTGTGAGAGTGTATCTGATTTTAACAATTAAACAACAAGCTCGTTAGCTGGTGGTTCGCAGAATGTCATGAGTATATAAATATATTGACGATTTGGCCGACCTACAACTAACAAGCGGACCTATTGTTTATCAAAGTGACGTACATTATTTTTCAACCTAACCTAAGAGCTTCGCGTGGACAAACTGTATACGGACTCCATAAAGCTTTACATAAGCCGAATGCAACTTTGACGAGTCGTGCGCTGGACCATTGCATTTCATCCAAGAACGAAGCAAGTTCTGAGTTGAATTTTACCCAGAGCTGCTAAAGCTTGGGAATCTAGTCAATTATAAAACGTAAGCGCATTTTCTCCACCATCAAAAAAGCGGTGTTTTGAATATTTATTCAATTATACTTCCTTTTCCTCAGTCCAATTGTTTCTACCTAACCCCGCCGCGTCGCGCCGTGCCATCCCAGACCCCCTCACTTCCTCGCCATGCCCAGCTCGCGTCTCACCGGGAGACGGAGAGGAAACAGAGATATCATTGTTGCCAGATTTGAGGTAATAATTCGAGTATTTTATCTTAATTTTTTTTTTGGAAAATATTCGGTCTGAAATCTCATACGTACTAGTAAACGCAAACGTTGTGACAGACAAGAAAGCACCTATAGGATTCATATCACTTATCTCGAAGTATCGACTGCCAAAACTTTTGCGTTTGATATAGTACATTCGGCGACAGTGGAAGGCAGGGATGAAACGAGTTGAGAATCAGCATCAGCTATGCAAACTCTCTTCTTCTTCTCCTTTTTTTTTGCTGAGTCATTCAATCTTACGACGAGAAGGACGGAGAAGCACTTTTGAACTGTGTTAACGTTAGAGGAGCACAATAGTCCGTTGAAAACAGGGGAAAATTGAACGAGGGAAAAAAGATACAGAAATGCCTATAAGACATTAGGAGTTACAGTAGAATCTGAGTACATTGGTCACCCTCCAGTATTTTCACGCGGATGAGTCCAGCGCACAAGGAGGGCCTCGAACCGAACCAAACCGCGGACAGGAACGAAACGAATTGACTGGACCGGATTTGAACTGGAATCATGTCCTTGATTAACTCATTCCATACTCCAAAAAATGGCGGCCATTTTTGACGATCACTGATGGAAATTCAATATTCGTTTTTTTTTTCTTTTTCTTACACCGCGCTATGAGTTGACTGAAAATTGTATCAACCATTTCATGAATCAAAGTGTTATATTAAAGAACAGGTGTTTGAAAATAATTAAAATCAATTCTCAAATCCTAGAACAAGTCAAAAGCATTGCTCTTGAGACGAGTTGATATTTGAAATCGAAGAAAGAGAGATTCGAACGACCGCAAGAATTTGAGAATCACATTGTTCGCCTTCAATTAACAGGTTAGGCAAAAATGTTACCGCAAGGCACGAATAGTTATCAACTCGCGACTTCGCTCCGACTTGTGATTCTCGGCGCTTTCTTCTGACTTCTTGCTCACCCGGCTCTGCCGCGCCGCAAGCAGTTGAGAATCATATTGTTCGCCTTCAATTGATAGGTTAGGCAAAAGCAGTACCGTAAGGCACGAATAGTTATCTACCCGCGACTTCGCTCCGACTCATTATTTATCTGGGGTATTGGACCTCGATCGGAGGCCAAAAGTAAAGAATACATATTTCACCAAGGATCAAAACTGTCAATAATCAAACACTGCATCGTTTTTGAAGTCGTTTACTATGAACCGTATTAGTATGCTGTGATTATTTTGTCAGCAATTTGGCAGGAAACGTATCATACTGGCCGCTACCTCATCCAGCTCGTCCACGACTACATCAGCAACAGCTATTTGCTTAAAGTGCGCAGCTACTGTGCCGGTCTTTCTCGAATAAAAGCTGTGTTATGAAAGAGAATCAGAATGAAAAGAATTATATTTTTCAGTACATAATGTTTTTTTCTTTCCATTGACTATGCAGAGTTTAGGTGACTTTAAAGAAATGAAGGAAAAATTGTAAAAAAAAAAAAAAAAAAAAAAAAAAAAAAAAAAAAAAAAAAAAAAAAAAAAAAAAAATAATCAAACACTGCATCGTTTTTGAAGTCGTTTACTATGAACCGTATTATTATGCTATGATTATTAATTCAGCAATTTGGCAGGAAACGTATCATACTAGCAGCTACCTCATCCGGCTCCTCCACGACTACATCAGCGACAGCTATTTGCTTAAAGTGCTCAGCTACTTTGCCGGTCTTTCTCGAATAAAGGCTGTGTTATAAAAGACAGTCAGAATGGAAAGGATTATCTTTTTCAGGACATACTGTTTCTTTCTATCCATTGATTGATGCAGTTTTTAGGTGACTTCAAAGAAATGAAGAAAAAATTTAAAAAAAAAAAAAAAAAAAAAAAAAAAATGAAAACTTGTAAATCAAAAAGTGTGAGTTTTATAAAGGTATATAATACAAACACAGCTCAAAAGTAAGAATTTTAAAAACATAAAACCTTTTTTAATAAAAAGTCTTGTTTCACTTAGTTTCTTTTAAAGTATTACCGGTCGAACTGAATCCATTGTCCCCTTGAACCCGAACAGTTTTTTTTATTTTTTACTTTTCTTTTTTTTACGAATTCCGAACTGTTGTACAAACAGTTCGATTCATCCTGTGTCAACGAGTCGGCGCGGCGCAACCCGCATTACAGGTGAAGACAACTCGCTCTTGTCTTCCTTTTATTTAGTTTTCAAACCAAGATTGAGTGGCTTGGTGGATCATTCTACATATAGGGGGTACGGTTTGACAAGGCTTTGACTGCATTTGGGAGGAATCAACCGTGTGAACGCCACGGCAAATTCAAACGTTAAGTTGTGGACAGTTTCCAGGAAATCCTGACTAGCCCACAAGAAATATGTCTTTGACGTACTGCAGTTGCTCAACTGTAAACAATAATTCCTTGGAAAGCAATGGTCCTAGCCATACTCCATTCCATTTGATTAGGCAATTTTCATAAACTACGAAAATCGCTAAAAGGCAACGCTGGAGTGGTCGAGTCGAGATTCTAGTCAACCGTCTCGGGTTCCGATCGTCCTGAGTGTCCTGAGTCCGTACCTCCTTTTGTCAACGGGGCAAGGGACAGTGGCGGCTCGTGCAATTTGACAACAATGTTTATCCTCCATTTGACTCAATGTAAAACAACCGAATGCTGGTGAAGCGCTGCTTCACTATCGAATAGATTGTTTTCCATAGAATCATATGCAGGAAAAACATGGTTGTCAGATCGCACGAACCACCACTGGCAAGGGATCCTCGTTTGTCTTCCACATGTTTCTCTCGAGTACATAGTAAAATTGAATTTTCTTCAATTTGAGAAAAGTAAAATTAATCATGCAGATTTGTTCTCAGCGTAAAATTCTGTTCAGAATGCCACTCAAAAACTTGCGGAGAGTTTAATTTCATCTCTACATAGTACATACGGAGGAGAGTGTGAGACTGACAAATCACTTTCTCCTCCGTATGTAGGGTTAAAATCAAAGTCTCCGCATGTTTTTGGGTGGCATTCTTAACAAAATTTCACCCTGAGAACGAAACTGCATGAAAAAAAAATTACTTTTCTCTAATTGAAAAAAAATTACTTTTCTCAAATTGAAAAAAAAAAATTCTCAAATTGAAAAAAAAACTTTTCTCAAATTAAAAAAAAAACTTTTCTCAAATTGGAAAAAAAAAATAATTATGAGACACTTAAGATAAACAGGTGGAAGGCAAAGAAGAATCACTTGCTCCGTCAACAAAAGAAGGTATGGACTTAGGACGATTGGAATCCTAGCCGACCCGACCACTTCACGGTTGCCATTGAGCGATTTTCATCATTTATAAAAAGTGCCTAATCAAATGGAATGAAGTATAGTAGAAGCGTGCATTCGTAACCATTTTTTTCTCAGATGTCACTATATGTTAGTCTCATTTCGGCCTCGAAGAAGTCATAGTACGGTTCAGTTATCAAAGTGAAAACCCACAATCTCATATCTTCGTGTGCGTCTTTCATGAAGTTGCCACTACGTTAGTATACCTCTTGGCAAAAAGCAGTTGTGAATAGAGACATCCATTTCCTCTTGACCCACGTTTTTCACATTTCCTCTCACCTTCTCGTCCTAATTTAACGGCGACTGCATCATTGCCCAAAGACCCAAAGTAAGGAAGGGGGGGGGGGGGGGGGGGGGGGGGGGTAAAAAAGGACTACTATTTGGAAAAGACAAGCGGATAGGGAACGGTTGGAAAACATTCTTGGGACATTGAAAAAGAAGAAAAGAACAAGACATCTCTCACTTTTTGACTGCCTTCTAGTGCTCGGCTGACACAATGTCACGTATTAACAATAAGACGGTAGAGACGATGTTTTTCTCATAAACCGGGAAAGGAAACTACACGAAGGACGACGAGCGATAAAAATAGATTTGACGAGGAATTTAATTTCAACCATGATAGAAAAAGGGGCGGAAGGAATAGTGGGGGGGAGGGGAGGGGGCGAAGATGCAACGATTTTATATACATATATATATTTGGGGGACAATACCTGGAAGGAGCGACGAGGGAAACACGAAGAAGAAACAAGCGGATATGAGCAACGCAAGAAGTGTTTTTACTTTTCGTTGACAAGCCACGTGAACCCTGTTTTCTTCGGATAAACAAGAGCGGTAAATATTTCAAAGGGACCCGTGCTCTAACATTTGAGGTTCGCTTTTTATTACAGCCCCCCAAGCTAGAACAAAACGCTTATTAGCCGAGTCTTTCGCTACGGTCCCTTTGTGTCTCCCTTCAGCAAAACTGCATTCCCGCTGTAGTTTGCTCGTTCGATTATCCGCTAGGAAATCTGAATCATTCTTGGAAAACGTTGCCTTCACTCTACCTGAACGAGAAGCAGAAGATGCAACGTTGAAGGAATCAACAATACGCCTGCAACAATATTTGTTTGTTTATTTTTTTTCCTTGAGCATAATGTCGTATTGCTAAGCTGAGCGCCTACGTTTTTCAACGTAGGCAATAACAGATGACTTGAAGTAGGAATATTAAACTATCTCCTCTCCTCAAATTCAACAATAAGGGCCGGTTAGTCTTGATACTAAAAGGGTTCAGTGGCGTGCCGTGACAAAATCATGAGAGTTACCGTAAACGTAAAAACGTTGCGTGCAAAATTTTCGACTGAAGAAGCGTTTTAAGGAAAAAATACGTTCTCAAAAAGTTGTCAGCAAAATATTATTTGGACGGTCAATTATTGTCAAAAGTTTTCGAACTGCTCATATTGGAGCATTGACATTTTGGAATACTCGGATGATGTCATCTGGTCACCCGCATTTCGCATCCCTTTCGAATTTGTTGGTGGAATCTACTATGACTTTAAAAATAAAATACCCCGGTCGAAATTTTTACTCCTTCATATATATATCGGTAAGCTTTGAGCAATTGTTGACCCTCTATGCATTCTCCTGAATAAGGCTTTTTATAGTGTGAGTGAGCTGTTGGAGGCTTAATTATTTTGTTAGCATTTGTAATTACACCTTTATAGCTATTTCTTTCTTTTTTGCTCTCGCAAAATACATGTTCTTTGACTTGTATTTTAGCCCTTGAGGCAGTATATGCATGAATTGGAAAATAAATAAAAAAAGAAATAAATAAATTGTGTGACTTTCAAGAGTTCTAGGACGAAGCAGAAAGCCCACTTTAGCCCATTTATGCCTAGTGGAGCGAAAACGCACCAAAAAACACGGTGTTTTTTGTACATTAATTCCCAAATGATATTGTATAAGGCTAGTGGTGCGTTTTCGCAACAAGCGTTTTTGGCTATAAAAATGCATGGGGAAAAAAATTGTGTTTTTGGGACCAAAATGGACTAACTTTGAAAATTTCACGAAAATCTGAGACCTAAAATAGTTCTGGGCACAAATGGGTTAGAGTACGTCTTGAAAAAAAAAAAAAAAAATCGTAAATTCTATTGAAAACGACTGTAACATTTAACTAACAAAATTTTGACCAGGATCCTTTCTTTTGAAAGACATAGTACATCTACAGTAAATTCAGAGTCAGTCACAAAACCTTTGGATGGAAAAAAAAAAAAAAAAAAAAAAAAAAAAAAAAAATGATGACGACTTTCAGACGAAACAACAACACAAACCGACTGACGTCACTCCTGACTTTCAACTTCCAAGAGAAGTGTATACGGTAAATTCAGCACAACGCCAACGCTCCTAGCGGTCTAAAATGCATGCTCTATACCCACATGTTTAATGTTTATACCTATGCATATACGTTTACTTGTATTAATCTACTCTCCGTTGCATGAAATCAAAAGGACGTCTGGCGGATCATTCAATCCCTTCCTATTTACAACATTAATGAGCCACGAAAAAAAGGAAGAGAACGAAGAAAGTGGTGGAGAGAATAAGTCTTCCTTCTCTCTCGTTTCCCATTAGAATACATGTGTTAGAAAAGGGCAGATCGGGGGGAGTCACGTGATTTTCGCCCCCTCTTCCATCCTTTTCTAACACATGCGTTTTCTAATGGGGGAAAAGAGAGATAAAGACAAGATCTTGGATCCGCTGTAATAGTTTACAAGTGATTTACAAGTGATGGAGAGAATAAGTTATACTTCTCTCTCGTTTCCCATTAGAATACATGAGTTAGAAAAGGGCAGATCGGGGGGAGTCACGTGATTTTCGCCCCCTCTCCCATCCTTTTCTAACACATGCGTTTTCTAATGGGGGTAAACGAGAGATAAAGACAAGATCTTGGATCCGCTGTAATAGTTTACAAGTGATGAAGAGAATAAGATATCCTTCTCTCTCGTTTCCCATTAGAATACATGTGTTAGAAAAGGGCAGATCGAGGGGAGTCACGTGATTTTCACCCCCTCTTCCATCCTTTTCTAACACATGCGTTTTCTAACGGGGGAAAAGAGAGATAAAGACAAGATCTTGGATCCGCTGTTATAGTTTACAAGTGATTTACAAGTGACGGAGAGAATAGGTTATCCTTCTCTCTCGTTTCCCATTAGAATACATGTGTTAGATAAGGGCAGATCGGGGGCTGTCACGTGATTTTCGCCCCCTCTTCCATCCTTTTCTAACACATGCGTTTTCTAATGGGGGAAAAGAAAGATAAAGACAAGATCATGGATCCGCTGTAATAGTGGTGGGGATGAAAAAGAAATCGCGCGCGCGTATATTTAGCAGAACGACAGAACGGAGCGAGCGGAGCTGGAGTTACGTTACAGTTAACCATCCGACACGACGCAACATTTGATTTAATTTAACACTCGCGCGCAGAAAGGAAGGGAACGGGTTGGAACGAGGGGGGGTGGGACGGAGAGGGCGGGGGGAGACTAGAAGCTATCATACGCGAGCGCATATTATATTCATGATTCGGCAGTTTTACTCGGCCCGGATGGTAATGCTCTTTGTCTTTGCACACAATGCATTTTTTCGAGAGAGTAACTCTTTTTACACTCGCGCGCCTCCCCCCCCCCCGATCCACCCACACCCACACCCTTTCCACCCCCTCCCTTTTCCCGCGTCCCGTCTCCCTCCACAGTTCCTCTTTTAGCGTCGCCTCTTCCTTGCCTGCGGCCTCCCACCGCCGTCGCTCGCAATCCGCTGCGGTTGAGCGAAACGAAAAGAGACGGGAGGAAGAACCGTTCGCTGATTCGAATCGTTCGTTTTTCAGAGAGCGTTTTTTTTTTGTTTTAGTTTTTGTTTTGTTTTTTTTTTTTTTTCAAATAAACATCCAACGAGCTATGACTTTAGAGTGGCAGCGAATTGGTCCACCTTGTGCCATACAGGGTAGGAGGGATCCCGGAAAAAAGCGAAATTTGGACGCCAAATTCCAAGGTTAGAGGTTAAATTTTATAGGTCGTTTCCGGCGATGCCCGAGTTAGTTTACGAAACGACCGGAAACGACCTACAAAATTTAACCTCAAAATCGACTTTTACGGCAAGATGGCGGCGCCCTAGGTGACAACGTTGAACCAGCTGAACGTTCCTTGATTTGCCACTCTAAAGTTATAGCTCGTTGTAAACATCTGAGAATAGAAAGCCCGCGTCAACACGATCTAAGTAGGAACAGGTGGGTAGGGTAAGGCTGGTCATGCTCAAGGTTATAGATTAACAGGTATGCTCATCTGACGTCGCGCCACAAAATCGATGGCGCGCAGTTCAAAATCACTGCGGCAAAGCTGGCCGACAAAAGTAGAAGACATAGGGCGATACTCGGAGTCGCCCGAGTAAGTCGACGTGGCTACCCAAAGTCGCCCGAGTGAGTCGGCGTGTTTTCTGCTTTTGTGGGCCATCTTGGCCGCGGTGATTTTGAATTGCGCGCCACTGAATTTGTGGCGCGAATGCAGATGAGCGCACCTGTTATTCTATAATCTTGGGTAAGGCTCATTTTTTTACCTGGGAAATTCGTGGAGTTTCATTGTTTAAAATGTGTCTCTCTACAAAGATACCAGGTTCGAATCCCGGCTGACGGTGACAAGATTTGACTGTCTCAGATCTAGTCATACTGACACATATTAATTCCTGAATGATAATTAATATCACCAGAAGCACAGCGATAAGTGAACCACTGAGAGTCTACCAGAAAATGCTTTGACCAGAAAATTCTGGTGTTACAATCGACATACGATCACAGCACCAGAATTTCATCAATATTTTCAGGAGCTATGGTACGAACACTAAAAGTCTGATAACTACACCATCCATTAACTCGGTTCACACATCGTAATACGTCTGGTAATAGTTTATTTCAGTGCATCTCGAAAGGACAGGGGCGTGAGTAAAGTACATTTTTCCCCCTTCCCTCCATCTTCTTGCTTCTCCTTCGTACGTTAAGTCCTAGTTAACCGAGCTGGACTCCTAAACTTCGAAAATAAAATAAAAAAGGCTCCTTGAAGATAAGAAAATCACCCTTTTGTAGGGATTTGAAAAAATGAATAATTTTAGCTCGTGCCTGAAAAAGACTATTTTCGTGGCCTGAATAGTGAAATTTTTGAGGGGCTGAAACATCAATGGCCTGTAGATTAGTGTAGAATTTGCTCTAATATTAGCCTACAAGGCAATGAATATATTGCGTCGTTTGCCCATGGGACTACGCCAGCTCTGAGAGCCAGAAAACACTTGGGGGGGGGGGGGGGGGGGGGTTATTTCAGACCCAAAACTCGATAAAATGTTCAAGGATTTGAAGCATTATCTTACAGAATCAACCAAGAATACTTTTTAAGATACATCACCAATTTTTGGATATTTATGGCTATTTTCGAAAAAAAAAATTAATTTAAAAAAAAATGTACCGCATGAATTGCCAAAAAACTAAAAAGTTTCTTGATTTTTTTCTGCGTTCTTTGCCATTTACGTAGGAAAAATAAAGCCATTGATCCGAAAAAGCCATGGAATTTCCAGAGAATCATTCATTGGACCGGTTTTTATCCATTAGTAAAAAACGAAGTCTTACTAAAAAGCCAAAGAACGAAAAGCCTATAACATCAACAATTGTTGTCTAAAAACCGTGAAAATTGACATGAACGTCGATTGTATTAGTACCTTGAATGTTAAGTAGTCATAACATTTAATGTGAGAAAATAAGAGTTTTACGAGGAAAAAATGGTCAATGGTCATTTTGGGAACCCCCCCCCCCCCCTATTCTGCATCGAAGGGTTAATACAATCTTATATTACAATCGAAAAATGACTTCACAAGTCACTTGATTTCTACCGTTCAAAAAAAGCGCGAACGAGTCATTTGAATGAACCATCTAGGATGAGCTGAATCGTATCAAAGAGCGATTATTACAATATACACCCAGCTCTGGTGAGGATCTTGGAAGTGGTGGTTATTTCCTCGTTTTTCCTCACCCCTCTCTCTCTCTTTCTCTTTCTCCCCCCTTTTTTTCTCTTTTGCTTTCCCTCCTCCTTGCCACAAACAGAATTTAGATTGACTACTTTGAGCAGGCAGCAACAGCCAACAACGGCTCCAATAAGCTCGATGCGGAAAGGGGTACCACTATCTTTTATATGAAGAAGGAAAAAAAAAGGAGAAGAGGGCCTTCAAATCCCTTATGTTATTTCTGCCGGGCTTAGGTGCAATTCTGCAGGACAGGTTTTTTTTCTTTTTTTTTCTGCCAACAAGGAGGAACATTTTCATGGAGCAACACTTTCACAATGGTGTTGAAGAGTAAAGGAAGGTCCCCCGCAATTCAGACCGAATTAAAATTCTGCAATTCTTTTAATAAATTGAATCCATTTTCTTTCTCTTATATACACTCCTCCGCCTGTTCCCGCGGTCCATTGTTTTTGAAACGGACCTTGTTGCCAGGTTAGGCGAAGGAAAAAATCATTTTCGATTACCTCTGACATTTGGGAAATCCTTCGGCCAAAACTGGCAACAGTGGTGCCGAACCTCGTGAGCCATGAATGAGATCTCGGTGTGGTTTCCGTTAGAATCCAGGAAGCGAACAAAGTGCAAAACAGAGGCGCGCGGGTCCAGGAATTCGTGCCTCTCTCTCACCCTCTCTCCCTCTCATTCTATCCCTCTCTTCTCCGGACTGAACATATGGATTGGAAAAGGATGGAGGAGTGTGGGGCATAGTGGTAGGAGTCACGTGATTTTGGCCAACATTGATACAAGCGTATTTATTATAATACGTCGACAGTTCGTTTCCGTCATCAACACCTGACCCCGCCCACGTTTCATTGGGCAATTAGAAGACTTTTGTGGTTCAACGACAGCTCACCAAAGTTCTCTCTCTCTCTCTCTCTCTCTCTCTCTCTCTCTCTCTCTCTCTCCCTCTCTCTCTCTCTCTCTCTCTCTCTCTCTCTCTCACTCCCCCTTTCTTCCTTTTTAATATCTGGAACAGGAAGCCGGATGAGCTTCTAAAATTAGCTCCCTAAAAAGCTACTAATTACCATTAAGATGATTCAGATAGTCAATGCCATTATTTTGTGACTGAGCGAAAACACTAAAAACCAGTTTTAGAACGATAGAATGGGGCAGTTGCAAGGGTCTGAAATAGTGCATTTTTTGAGAAGAAACTACTCGTGCTTGATGAGCTGAGAACAGTGGTTCCTTTGGTTTTTTCATAAGCGTCCAGGTTTTGGAGATACACACGTGTAAAGTTGTAAAAATCGTGTTCGTAGTGACGTCACTACGAGGAATCCCCATTTCAAACAATGTATTTTAGGCCAAAATCTCATCTCCGGAACAACGGAATTCCATTAGAAACCAAAGGCATCTTTGATGTCAGCTCATCAAGTATACTTCCATTTTGTTCATAAAAAACTCAACATTTCAGGCCCTTGCAACTGCCTTAATACTCATCCAAACGCAGTATTTGGTCTGCCTCCGTGGTCTGGTGGTCAGCGAAACTGACCGCTATCTCATGGGTCCCGGGCTCAAATCCTGGCCGCGAGGTGACCAGATTTAACGATCTCAGATCTGGTCATCTTTCAAGGATATAATATATATGTAACTTTTCTCTACTTCAGCTTTCCTTCTTCTGTCGCCCGATTCGTCTGCTGGACCGTAGTTCGAGAAAGAGGACTTAGACTCTGTTCACGATAAGAAGGCGGGTGAGAATTCAAGTAGTAATGCACTTTTTAGCAACAATGCGGTCATGCCGGCTACCCCAACCCTTCGCAAAGGCCGTTGTTCTCCAAACCTTCCTCTTGGCACGGAGAATTTCCAAGAACCGACAGACTTTAAAATTTACACGCGTCCAGTAAAAATTGCGACTGGTCAAAGAAACGACAAAACGGACGAAATTTTCGACCCAAAGGGCCAAAACTCGAGGAAACTAGTTAATCAGTTTGAATATTGAAAACTCTCAGAAATTCGTATTTTTCAGGTGTCCAAATTAAATGGGGGGGGGGATATTGTCGAATATCGAATCCTTGGAGTCATCAATAATCAAACTCGACTACTCTGGCAGAGTTTTGGTACTTTAGGGCAGAAGTTCCGTCCGTTTTGTCGTATCTTTGACCCTTCGTAATTTTTACTAGACATACGTAAATTTTAGAGCCTATCGGCTCTTGGATCCTGAGTGCCAAGAGGAGGGTCGGGAGAACAAGGGTCACTGCAAAAGGTTGGAGTAGCCGGCATAGCCACACTGTTGCTAAATAGTGCATTACTACCTGAATTCTCACCCGCCTTCTTATCGTGAACATAGCTATGCAATACTTCTGAAAAAAGGATCAAAGCGCATTTTTAGTGGTTTTCTGCTGAAATAGACCCAAAACTAGATGTTAAACGTCGCTCCGCGGCAAACGGCGTGAGTCCCTGATCACAGAGATGGAAGGATAGCGAAAGTAACGATTCCGATGAAAAAAATGCGGAAGTATAAAGAGGTGAAAAAACGACTCTTGGAAATATGGAGCGGCACACACAACTCTTGAATTTTCTTCCCCTCTTCCCCATAACTATTTTCCTATCCCCTTTTTTCCTGAATAACATTTTATAGCATGTTTCAGAGTTGCAAACCTTTTTTTTTTTTCTTAAACATTTACCCATCAAACCCGAGGAAAATATATTGTCAATATTTAGAGACGGAAAAGAATGTCGTCGTTATCTTTTTTTTTTTTTTTTCTTGCCCAGTTTTCATACTCGTCAGTAGTGCAACGAGAGTTCCTTCATCTCTCTCTCTCTCTTTTCTCCATTAAGAAACGTATGTTAGACAAGGATGGACAAGGGGATAAAACCCCCTCTTTCTGTCCTTTTCCTACTTATACATTCAAATGGGAAATGAGAGAGATGGAAGAAATCCTGGTTGCGCCGGTGATACACGTAGTTTATTATCGGAGCCTCCAATTAAGTCACTTTTTATGCGATAAGAAAACCACAACAGCGCATAACTTTTTGAAGCGGTATAGAATAGTAAAAGAGAGAGAGAGAGAGAGAGAGAGAGAGAGAGAGAGAGAGAGAGAGAGAGAGAGAGAGAGAGAGAGAGAGAGTGATAGAGGTAAAAAAAAAACCCCAGTTACGTAGTATAACATTTTGAATGGGCAAATAAAGTTAGCAGATGGGAAAGTCTCCCGATTCATGTCACCGGCTGTTACAGAAATATATTTTCATACGAAAGGGAGAGTGGTAGTAAGGGAGGGGCGCGGGGAGAGCGAGAGAGAAAGAGAAAGGGGAAAGGTAAAGGAAGGTATTTCAATTTTATGAACACGATATGCTTGAACTGCACCTGAGAGGTTTCGAAAAGAAGGGCATCAGAATTGACTTTTATCATGGAAATCGTCCTTTCGAAAAACGTAAAACCTCAAGACATCGAAGATTGTGATTCCACAAGAGAAATCGAAAATAAAATGTAATTAAGAAAATGACGACGTTCAAGACTCTTGAATCAAGAAAGTGAGGATCTGTTGCAAAATTTAGATACAGCGTTTGAAATCATCAAAAAGTCTCAAAATCCAGTACAAAAAACGGTTTAAAAAAAACAAAAACAAAACAAAACCAATCAGGGACCAAATAATGTTAGGTCCCAAGCATTGAATTGCGTGCATCTTGCGTGCGGTTTCGACCAATCAGAGAGCTTATGCACGGTCATGTGACCGTGCGTAAGTTACGATCGGGACCGAACATTATTTGGTCCCAGCAGCGTAAAAACCTGATGATGTTTCATAGTTTCCATGACAACTGTGGGATCATTTATTCTAACAGCGACTGAGATGATGTAAGGAAATGGGAGTCTTTAACCCTTGTGTGCCCAGGGTACTTTACACCTTCTGCTAACCAAAGAGGGGTAAATTTTCACACCAGCTTAAAACCATTACAAATGGCTTAGTATTTAATGTGTGTTTTTAAAATCCATAAAAATCATAGTGTCTAGAGTCTGTGGAATAGTATTAATATGTCTGTTCTTTTCAAATTGTTTGATTTTTAAATATTTGGCTATAGGAAACTTCCAAAAGAGCTCCAAGTTCATAAATTCAAAAAATGTTTGACAGACTTTCCTTTGGTTTCTTTTCCATTCCAGCTGCTTGAAAAAACATTTTGTGTCCACGAGGGGTTGAATTTTTGCCCCAGAGTGACTTTTCTGCCTTTATAAATACAAGAATGATGACATTTTACGATCTTTCTGTGGAGAACATTTTAATACACCCTCATCAAAGACGGCATGAAAACTTGAATTAATTTGTTGGATTTTCAGCTTTATTCCTTTAAAAAACCGGCCTGCAGGCCAATTTTGGATATTCCCAACTTTTAGATAGACTGGATAAGCATATGGAAAACGGTGATTGGTGGAGACAAGTCACATGATTTGCCGAGTCTCATCCAAATAAGGAATTCATCTAATCGGTTATCAGATGTTCAAGACTGTCCGATAACCAAATAGATAAAGTCCTAATTTTGATTAGCGTAGGCAACCGCATGACTCATTTCCACCGCAATCACTGATTGCCTTTCTCATTCCTTTTATCCAAAAGTCTGGAATTTTAAGGATCGACCCGCTAGTTTGAAATCCCCCCTCTCTTTGGGCACACGCAGTGGTTAAAAATGTAGTCTGATCTGTACATCAATAATTCCAATCTAGTTCTGAAGCGAATTTCTTGTGTAGTGGTGGTGGGGGGGGGGTGGAACGGACCAGAACTATTTACCTGCTCTCGGTCTAAAAGATAGCCTCAATTGACGGATTATGGCCGCCATATCAGAAAGGGCGCGCAGAGACAGGAAGTATCCTCTCTGGCTCTCCTTTCATTTGAACGCGTTTGTTTGAAAATATGGGGAAAGGGGCTAAAATCACGTGATGGCCCACTTTGCTGCCCCTGTCTAACACTTGAATTCGAATTGAAAGAAAGAAAGAGAGAGAGAGAGCGAGGAGAGAGAGAGAGAGAGAGAGAGAGAGAGAGAGAGGAGAGCGAGAGAGAGAGGAGAGAGAGAGAGAGAGAGAGAGAGAGAGAGAGAGTCAAATTCCTGTATCCGCCCGTGGATACCACGATAAAGCCGCGCGTTAACTGAGTTAAACGCTCTGTGTATAAAAACCCTCAACACAACGACCACTACCCCCTTTTCTTGCTCTCAAGGACCCGGAGTGCCCGTGATGATCGCTCACTTCAAAATCTTCAAAAGATTAAACACGTTTGATGACCCGAAGTTAAAAAAGATGCTAACTTTTTTTTTTTTTTTCTTCATCCTCCTGCTCCTTTTTGGGATTTGGGAAGAGGGCACTTCCTTTTTCCGCCGCGCGTGGTAAACCGCTGAGTCAAGGTGAACATTCTCGTTTCAATTCAAGCAGAGAGGGAGAGAAAAGAGTGAGTGAGAGAGAGAGAGAGAGAGAGAGAGAGAGAGAGAGAGAGAGAGAGAGAGAGAGAGAGAGAGAGAGAGAGAGAGAGATATCAAATGAAAACACCCCCTCCCACGAACGAAAAAAAAAACTTAAAAGAGTCCGAGACCAAAGGTAAAAGCGTTCCGAAAGCCAGTTGCATTTCAACGGAAATCCTAACCGATGTAATCTGACTTCACCACAGAGGAAAGCTCTGTGCTACTGCCGTGCTACGTTCTTTTAATGGTAGTAGACGACCCATCAGTTCACGAGGATCTGAGATCCAAACATAAAACGACCAAAAATCAGTGAAAAAAGTCATAAAAAATCATCATTTTCAATGTATAAGGCCTAAAATCAAAACTCTTCGGACACAAATAAATAAGAGAATTTTAAAAATTTAAACTAGAAACGGCAACACATTTCGAAACTTTACTGTTTCATTATCAACCGCAAAAAAAAAAAAAAAAAAAAAAACACGTGCACACAAAAATAATGAAATAATAATCTAAAAATCAAGTTGTCGCTCTAACAGCAAGTAGGCCATCCAACTAACACTTATAATAGACTTAACAGTCTTGGCCCGACCGTGGCTTTCAAAGTGGTGACTCAATTTTAGGTTATTATTTCATTATTTGCGGGTGGGTTTTTTGCGGTTGATACTGAGATGGTAAAGTTTCCATGGGCGGAGCCAGCAATTAGGCAACTGCGGATTTTTCCCATTTGGATGTATGAGAAACGATCGATTAGAAATTGGGCCACGGCCCCCTCAAGAAGCGATTGTTTCTCATACATTCAAATGGATAGAATCCACAATTGCCAAATTGCTGGCTCCGCCCATGAAAGTTTCGAAACGTCCGCCCGCCGTTTCTGATTTAAATGTTTTTAGCTTCATTCCCAATCACGATATAATTTATTTGGGAAATTAGTGGCTTATGAAATTGTTTCTTTTCATGTACAGGTAAATTTTTCACGTTTAAATTACTTGTTTTATAAGTCTTCTGATTAAAGTTGGTCTTGAAAGTTCATAAATGATTAATTGCTCAAAAATTTAATCCCCGGTGTTTAGCCACTTTTGGACTATCTCTGACCATAGTTCGGTGGTTCAACCAGTGACGGTTCGTCCGATTTGGCAACCACGCTTTTTTGCCATTTAAACCAAAGCAAAATTACCGATATCTTAGGGGTGTCATTGCACCACCTGAAGATCAATTGTTTTACAAAGGTTTAAATGGAGTTAATCCTTTGTGGCTACATTGCACGAGCCGCCACTGGCCGAGTTCAACTGATTGACAGATTGAAGCGAAGAAAACTGATTTCAGTATACGTATTTCTTCAATCTATTGGTACTGTCAACGAATTAAAAATGTCAGTTGACTCCTTGGATTTTGGTTTGAATAGGCAATCTGCGATACTTATCACAATGAACCGATGCATTGTAGGTTGCCTACCTTGCCAAAACGTACGGAGTGTACTGACATTATTTAAATCGCCGACTGCACACTTCTCAGTGGCGTCGTGTGCCATCTGGCAACAATGCAACTGCTCCATTGAAACTCATTAAATATATCGAATTTTCCTTGTGCACCGTGCACCCCCTGAATTCGATCTTTTACATGAGTTTAAATGGATAGAATACATTATTGCCAAATTGCACGCGACGCCACTGACACTTCTCAACTGATAAAATGGCGCAACAGACCATTCTCTATCTATAAGGAGACTCGATTTTTATTTGGTTCTAGAGTCCCTTGATGAAAATATTGTATAGGGAGTACCGACACGACGCTTCATGCATTTTGACAGGAGTCGATTTAGTCGACTACCTGAACGAATTCGAAGGTTAAGTTCAAGAGTGGACAGTGTTGCCAGGTTTGGACGGGGTAGAATAGCCACGCGTGGACAGTTTTCGAGTTGGTTACTAGCCACGCTGAGGATAGGGATGGAGGATAAAAAGGCACAAGAGCGGAAGCGTGGCTAAATTCTCATTAAAATAGTCCACGTGTGGTCGAATCTAGCCACTATTGGCAACTCTGACAGTGGACCAGTGGTGGACTGGCGTATTTGCCGGCATTCCGGTCCGTTCCCATACGTTCCTCTACGAATCGACTCCTTTCGTGTGGAGCATTCGATGTCGTCGACTCCTGCTCGACTCCGTGAGAGCCTAAAACTAACGACCAATCACAACTCGTTGAGCTAGCTCGTGTCGGTACTCCCTATACAATATTTCCATCAAGGGACTCTATTTGGTTCATCCCCAGAAATTTGGCAACAATGAGGCAAGAACGAGAGGCTTTTGCGATTGATCAAAAGAAGAATTTATCGCGAACCATTTGCAGTTTAATGCGCATCAAAATTGCCACTTACGATTTTTACGGTGTCCAATGTTTCTATTCGAATCTCGTCATCACCTCGAGTAGCGTCACGGTCGTCAACCGGAGGAGAAAAAAAAAATTGAATCAAATAATACGGTACCGTACCAGTGTCAGTACGGTACAAGTGCTTATCAGAGGTACATGCCGTACAGTAGAGAAAAATTACCGATTTCGCGGTCAAAAAACAGGAAGTTAAAATGGAGCTGTTGCAAACTTTGCTACAGGCTTATCATTAGTTGAATACGGGGTTATACCCTGTAAAAATAACGATTAGCACAATAAAAAATCACGATATCCACTCCTAAATTCACAAAATGCTTTTAAATGCGAGACCGTAATGGCGGCCGAGACCGCGGTTTTCTTATTGCAATCGTATGCTTCTTCTTCTTCTTGTGTGGTGTTGCAAGAACACCTCGTGTAGATGGCGCTAATTGAAGATAGGGAACCCCAATGAAAACCGCGGCCCCGGCCGCCATTACGGTCTCGCGTTTAAAAAGCATTTTGTGAGTTTAGGAGTTGATTTAGTGATTTTTTAGTATGCTAATCGTTATTTTTACAGGGTTTTACCCCATAATTAACTATTAATAAGCCTGTAGCAAAAGTTTGCAACAGCTCCATTGCCTACAGTGAGCGAATATTTTTTTTAATCCAAGGTGTATTTCGTTTGGGTTAAAGAAACTGCACAGTGAAATATTGACTAAGGGGAAAGTCCTTTAACCCAAGGAAAATGGTGCTACAAGTAAAAGTTTCATTGTTGTGACAAAGATTTTCCTTCATGCAATCGGAACTTTACTCCGCGCAAGGGAAACTGACACAAGGTCACGCGTTTCCTTGTTTTTTAAGAAGTGATTTCTGTCAGAGTCAACTTAAGGTTTAAAGGCATCCAAGCAATGGTGAATGCCATAATTATTGAAAAAATGTCATAATTATACGCAAAACGGCAGCCCTGATTGAGGATCGTCTGGTGGAGATTTGGGGAGAATCATGTACGTGGAAATGGGTCTGTTGCAAACTTTTGCTACAGCCCTATAAAATGATCAACCTCATGTAAAATCGCGTTAAAAGTCCATTGGTGGCAGCAGAAAGTCGCAAAATGCAATAACAAACTCGCCAGAAGCATTTAACTGAAATCCAAGATGACGGTAAAATATCGAGCAACCTGTATGCAAGCACCATGAACATCCAAGATGGCCAACCTCACAACATCGATGACAAACAAACTCATAACCTCCTTATGCTGTGAGGTTGTTAACGTTGGCCATCATGGATGTTCACGGTGCGTGCACGCAGATTGCTCGATATTTTACCGCCATATCTTGGGTTAAACGCCTCTTGTGAGTTTCATGCTGCATTTTATGACTTTCTGATACCAGCAAGGGACTTTTCACGTGATCCTTAAGATTTAACACTATATATCGCTGTAGCAAAAGTTTGCAACAGACTCATTGTGAAATATTGCATTGTGGTACTGATAGAATACATTATGAAACGGTTAAATTGATAAAAACGTGAATGGTTAAATTTAATGAGGAAATTAAAAATTGAGAATGGAAAATGCTGAGATTCGATAAAGATCTCAAAAGCTGGTCCCGGCCAACCTTGAGATTTACTCCAAAAATTATCATTTTCCGACGTCAATTTTTAATCCTCAAAAAATAGCAATCCTATTTCCATAAAATTTACCTTTTAAGTAGATTCCATGAATCTACTTATTGCGGAGGGTGCGATGTTGGATTTTTCGGGAAATTTTATCAAATGAGCACGTTTCATGGTCCCCTGAGTGAGAAAATACCACTTGTTGAAAATTGTATATATATATATATATATATATATATATATATATATATATATATATATATATATATATATATATATATATATATATATATATATATATATACAACTGCAAAGATAATATATATATATATATATATCTTTATATGTATGTTTCAGCCAGTTTTACCGTTTTTATGTCCCACGATCCTGTTCGTAATTTTTGGTTTTTGTTCTTGAAATTTGTCTCAACTATTCGTTGGGTTTAATTCTTGGATGAGTTCGAAGATGGTGTAAATCTGACTGTTAGTTTTCGCGTTATGGGCCGTGTTTGAGTCGTAAAATGTGTTTTTGAGGTTTATTTTTAGGAGTGTTTGTTTTGAGTATTTTTTTTGGGAAAATTTATGTTAGTCGTTTTGTTACGCAGCTTTTTTACTCGAGTCATTTTTTCGTGTTTTGCGTTGTAAGCGAGTTATAGTGATGTGTTTTTCGGGTTTTTTGGCGGTGTTTTTATATGAAGAAATTGTTTTTTTGTATCGTAAATTTTAGTATATATCGTGGAGGATGTTTTTAGTTCATATGCTCTTTTCCTTGAATTTTCCTTGTGTTTTACGTGTTTTACGAGCTATTTAGTTTCTTATGGGATTTTACAAGTGAAAGACAAGGATGGTGTACTGGTATAAATGCTCTTTCTTTGTTTTACACGTACACTGTTGCTTAGGTACGTTATTTATTTATTTTCTTGTTTTATCATCTGCTCTTATCAGATTTATTCCTCATTAGCGTTACAAAGATTAGACATTTTTCTATCTTGGTACTATAATCTTTTTTCATGGGCATTTTTATCTAAATGTTGAACAGCTGATAAAAAAAAAGAATTGAATAATTCAAATAAAATCATAACATAACCTATTTATTGAAATTTGTGAAAACTTATATAACCTAGCTTTTATTTCTCACTTGCATTGTAAAGATTACACATTTATCTATTGGTAATATAATCTTTTTCACAATAATATTTGGATTTTGAGCAGCTGATTAAGTAAAAAAGAAAAATTCAGAGAAAAATTCAACAAAAATTATAACCTATATTTAAATTTGTGAAAAAATGATTTAACCAAGCATGGAATCTACTTCGTCTTACCGGCCTGCCGGGAGGCATTTTTATAATGTATTCTATCAGTTGCATGATCCAATATTTCAGAACCTCCATTTACCTCATTAGCCCTAACTGACCTAACTATTACTCTAGTTAATCACTATCCTCTTTCCATGCATGGGTGGATCCAGCCATTCGGCAACCATGAATTCATCCAATTTGAACAACAATGTATGACCCTCTTTCCATGCATGGGTGGATCCAGCCATTCGGCAACCATGAATTCATCCAATTTGAACAACAATGTATGACCCTCTTTCCATGCATGGGTGGATCCAGCCATTCGGCAACCATGAATTCGTCCAATTTGAACAACAATGTATGACGTAATATCCCATTTGTATGAGAAACAATCGATTCTTGAGGCGGCCACGGCCCTCTTACTTAACGATTGTTTCTCATGCATTCAAATGAGAATAATACACAGTTGACGGATTGCTGGATCCGCATCGCCTCGATGTAAGTACACATATTTCAAAAGGAACTTTTTTAAGTCGAGGAAGTTTCGAGGAAAATTCAAGGGACGTGTTAAAATTCGGTGTCATTATAATTAGCTGATTTTTGGCCAACGAATTGCATATTTTCGCCCCACCGTGCGGCGATCTGAAACGATGATACGTCATTATGACGATAAATCGACTTCGTGGAATCGCAGGACGCGAGTTCAACGATGGAAAAGTTGCGGTCTAGATGCGGTCTTTATAAATACGTCACCTGAAGCAATGTTGTCAGATGTATCACTTTAAACCACGTATGTTTCATTTGAATCAATGTAAAATATTCGCTTTTTAACCCTAAATCTGGCAAAATCATTTCCTCTGACAGAAAAAAAAAAGAAAAAAAAATCGAGTTTTATACTGACGCTCATACGATGGAGGACAAATACTTCCGTGAATTAGATGATTTGTTTTTGAATGGAGATAATAATTTTTAACGAGACGGTGTACCTGATGGTTGATGCAATTTGTTGGGTCAGTTTTTGAAAGATATTTAGGTCATCGAAGGTGACTTCCTAGAATGCTGTTTTCAGACGTCGTTTTTCACCAGACCCGCATTTAAGATGGACCGGCAAAATAAAGTAAAAAGGGAATTTTATAGAGTGGTTCATTATAGTTACCTTGTAAAGTACTTATCATCAAACAGCTCTATTCATTCGCTCATAAATGAGATTACTACTTACTACACCTTAATTTTGTTGTTGTTTTTCTTCCTGAAATTCGAATCGTTCAAAACCGTCAATATCCATTGGAAAGTTTTCACAAGTTTCCAATGTTTAATTTGCTCTAAACGAGAGCCTTCTGCTTGCAAGGGTATGTTGCGATATTTTGCAACGGTGTTATGGAGGGTCGATTTTTTAAATAAAATCGCGTGAAAACCACAAAGTGAGCATCGAAAAATTTCAAAATCCACTTACAACCTCAATAAACGCTTTTAACGAAATTCAAAACCAGTTGTCGAAAGAGCGGGTCACAATGGGAAAGTTCAATCTAATCTCAACTTTCTATACTGAGAAAAATGATTAATCAAAAAAAAGCTGCAATGAGATGGGACTCCACCTAATGCAGTGGCGGCTCATGCAATGCAATATATCGATGTCTACTCGATTAAAACTATAGAATAGTATCGATCGTCAGGGAGTGCAATTGAACCCCCGAGAAATCGATACTTTTCTTTAGTTTTAAAAGGAGTGGACATCGATAAATCGCATTTCACGAGCCGCCATTGCCCTAAGGTGACCCGCTCATTTGATCGCCATTTTTAAATTTTGTTTGACGCATTTAGTGAGTTTGTGAGTTTGAGACTTTCCGATGCTTGCGATATGATTTTCACGCAATTTTACATAATAATGGAAAAAAAATCCAATGCTCCTTAATCTTTGCGCAGACCCATTCTCCCTTAGATAATCCTAGTAAAAAGAAAAATAAAGTGCCACATTTTTAGCAAGATTCGGAATGTAAAAATTTAAAAGCTGCACACTTGTAATTCAATTTTAGTTGAACTCATTAGTTTTGAAAATAAACGCAGTAAATAAACAAGGTGCATCAGACGTATAGAAATTGAATTCAGCTCGAGACTTGAAAAGCCATCTAATAGCAGGTCTGCCATTTTGCGTATATTTTTTGGCAATTTACATTATTTTCAATTCAACAATGTCCTTACCCGCAGTTGACTTAAATATCACACATTCCAGTTCAGAGTATAAGAGCACAGAAAAAACAGAATGGTGTACTTACCATTCGCATAGCTAATTTTGGCCCCTACCAGAGTTAAGAAAAACTTGACCAGAGTTATGGAACATTGGACCAGGAATCAGGTCAATTTCACTTGATAACTGGCATTCTTTTTTTCCGTGAGTAATGCATGAAATTACTCTGGTCAGTAATCATGTGTTTGAAGTGGTTCACGTGAGTAAAATTTAGTCCCGAAAGTGTTTGAACTGTAAGTTTAGGCAATTTTAACTTTTTGATGTTTGGCCGCCAAATCTGCAATTTATGCCCACTGTGAGACGTTGAGTGACGTAACGTAAGGACGTTACGTCTCTGAAGTAGGAGGTGATAAATTGTAAAGTTAATACCTGGTGGGCATGAAGGGGGAGGGAAAGTAACACAGTTACATTACATAGTAATTAAAGAAAACGTGATTTCATTCCTCGGAAAAAAAAACCGTTGATCGTGCTCATCTAGAACATGAAAAACGGTGTTGCAAAATGTTCCAAAAAATTATAAAATTGTAATTGAGTTAGACGGGGAAAAAACCGGGATCATTTAAGAATCTGTTATCACCGATGCGTGAATCAAACAAGCACGAAAAGGTCTTCAAAAAGCTATGATTGCGAAAAAAGAAGAAAAAAATACAACTTAATGTTAAACAAAAAAATTACTTTTATCGTTGTTCAAAAAAAATTATCAGGACGATGAAAAATTGGCTTATGAGATAAAAAAAAACTTGGGCAATCTCGCAGATGTGACTACAGTCTACCGGTTATGAACTTCATACAAACAAAACCGTTGATCGTGCTCATCTAGAACATGAAAAACGGTGTTGCAAAATGTTCCAAAAAATTATAAAATTGTAATTGAGTTAGACGGGGAAAAAACCGGGATCATTTCAGAATCTGTTATCACCGATGCGTTAATCAAACAAGCACGAAAAGGTCTTCAAAAAGCTATGATTGCGAAAAAAGAAGAAAAAAAATACAACTTAATGTTAAACAAAAAAATAACTTTTATCGTAGTTCAAAAACAATTATCAGGACGACGAAAAATTGACTTATGAGATAATAAAAAAAAAACTTGGGCAATCTCGCAGATGTGACTACAGTCTACCGGTTATGAACTTCATACAAACACTATTCATAAAAACATAGAATAATTACAGTGAGAAAAAAATATCAACAGAAGCACAAGGATAGGTCAACCTAGGTAAGGATTGGTACAGGTACAGTGTTGAAAGAATGCAGGTATTTGTACAATAATCCCAAACCTTTTAGAAGAGTTGAAATGGACAAAATACTACGTTGCCGAATTGCACGCTACGCTACTGGTATTTCTTTCGCTTTGCCAATTTGAACTGTGTATTAGGACAGAAATAAGGGCTGAAGGCACTCGATATCACACTGTTAAAATTGTATTAGAAATGTGGCAACAGGGCAGTGGCAGTGTACGATAGGGCCGGTCTTCTACTTTCGATCCATAATATCCCGCAGGTAAAACGAATAATTATCAAAGAGCATTTTGAAACAAAAGACTATTGCACAACTTTCAAAATTAATTATCTGAAAAAGGTAAAGTTTTTTGTAAAACAACGTTTTGCTTGAAATATTTGGATTTTAAGTTTCCTCCATAGATGAATAGAATTACACTGAAGATTAGGGGGGTTTCTTCAGGTATTCGCACAGATAAAAATAAACGATATTATTATCTTTTTTCAAGAGGGGGAAAAAAAAAAAAAAACATTGTCTGGGGGTCCACCAAGACCATCTTGCTCTTCCGGGGGACCGCCAATTTAATTTTAAATTTGAAAACAGACTTACAGACCTGTATTTTTGGTGGGCTTTTAATCGCTGACAAGGCGCAGGGCTCTCAAAACGTCCCCTCTGCTCTTTCTGGTCACCGCCAATATTATTTTAAATCGGAAAACAGAATAACTAGCGGACCTGTCTTTTTTGCAAGCTTTTAATCGCTGACAAGGCGCAGGGCTCTCAAAACATCCGGCCTTCGAATCCTTTTCACATCAATTTTATAGATTTTTTGGAAAAAAAAAAAATTGCGGCTTCGAGTTTTGCAAACCAATACTAAATGTGACGGGTTTTTGTGAAAAACAACCACAGTGCACATAGACTTTCAGTACAATGAAATTAGCAAGCTGGTAGACACAACATAGAGTAGAAGCTGTGCGTTTTGAGTACAATGAACTTTAAAGATTTACTGGAAAAATTGAGACAAGTAGCGGAACGAAAGAGTCCTTTAAAGACGGAAAATAAAAGGATTTAGACGTAATCATGTACTCACTGCGCTATATCATGTTAAAACTGAACTTCAACAAGTATATTAAAAAAAATCCTTGACTTTGCCTTTGATTATCTCAAAATCATGAAAAAAGCACTCGTGACATTTGTGTTTTAAGCGTCTCAATTAAAAGGTTTTCTTTAAAGGCTGAACTAGGCAAAACTGCTGCGCTTTGCGTATATTTAATTACATTTGTACTTTTATTTGAATTCACCGATGCACTATGGTCTCAGTTCGTCAAAAAGTGGCCAAAATCATAAATAACCTTTCTTATCAATTTATCATTTATGAACTTTCAAGACAAATTTTTATCAAACAATCCTTTCAACAAGCAATTTGAACCAAGAGATGTCACTTGAAAATTTTAAACGAAGCTAAAAGGGGCAAATACGATGATTTTCGATGACTTTTTTACGGTAATTTTTTCAATTTTTTCCGACTTCATAATTTAAGCGATAATTTTTCGTCAATTCGTCCAAAAAAATTACAAATTTCCGTTCAGTTTAATGAGTGTAATGCACAAACATACTCGTATCTGTTATATTTTCTCAATCGGTGGAATCCTTGTTAATATATCGACGGATCCAAAAAAAATCAGCGACGGTCTGACGGAGACCCTACTGTTTCAAAAACACATTACAATAAGAAAGCGATACTTTTACATTGGTATAAATGGCAAAACACATGATTACCAAATTGCTCGAGCCACCACTGCCTGAAGTACTGCCAAATTTGGAATTCAAAATTACACTCGACATATTTATAACATAACATCGAAGAAATAAATAAGAACACGATGTGCATTGAACATCTCTCCTATTCAAACATAACCTCACAATCTTTCTGAAACACTGACTCCCGAGGGTATCCTCCTTAATGATGCTTTGTTTTCTGCTCCGGGAAAAAATTACGAATTTTAAAATAAAAAGAATACTTTTATATACAAGAGTGTATATGATCCGTGTTGAATGGCTGGCAAATTGTATGACGGACCGTTCGTGCTGTCTCAGACTTTTCGAAAGTTGTAAAAGGTGCTTTGAATGGAAGATTCTTTCGACTCCCATTACCAGGATCAGAGCTCACCTCGGCTCTGGCGAGAGAGCTTGAAGAATAATATCATGGTGGTGAGGGGGGACGACTGTGGGGCGGGCGACGGGGGGGGGTGGTGGTTTTCAAGAGAACGCGTCAACGACAAAGTTTGCATGTTAAACAGCGGCCCCGGATTAATTTTCTACTCGGGGGCCAAAGAGGCAAAGGAACGTAGAGCGGAAGAGCAAGGGCATTAAAAAGGCATAATCCGAATTTCATCGGGAAAATTTTCCGCTAGCATGTGCTTTGCTGACTTCTCGGCGTACTACTGTCGCAAGTTTTTTTCTTCCTTTTCTGTTTTTTTTTTTTTTTTTTTTTTTTTTTTTTTTTTTTTTTTTTTTTTGAAAGAGTGAGATAGGAATTTGGGGCCGCGCACAGTGGAACGAGCCAATGGGAGAAGCTGGACAAAGTGTGGGGATTTTAAAATGCATAAATCTTTGTAAATACACAACATATAGACGTTTTAAAGTGATTTCATTGATTTTATCGTAAAATTTTCTACTAGAACCACTAATTATAGTTTGTTTTTTGACTGTGAAAACAATCGAATTAGCATTTTTAGCCAAATATAACATTTCAATGGGGGAGGCCGGGCATATAGCGTGGAGACTTTAAAATGCGTATATCTTTGATGATACGCAACGTAGACGTTTTAAAGTGATTTCATTGATTTTATTGTACATTTTTTTACTAAAACCACTAATTATAGTTTGTTTTTTGACTGTAAAAACAGTCGAATCAGCATTTTTAGCCAAATATACCATGCATTTCAATGGGGGGAGGCCGAACAAAGCGTGGGGACTTTAAAATGCGTATATATCTTTGTAAATACACAACATAGACGTTTTAAAGTGATTTCATTGATTTTATCGTAAAATTTTCTACTAGAACCACTAATTATAGTTTGTTTTTTGACTGTGAAAACAATCGAATTAGCATTTTTAGCCAAATATAACATTTCAATGGGGGAGGCCGGGCATATAGCGTGGAGACTTTAAAATGCGTATATCTTTGATGATACGCAACGTAGACGTTTTAAAGTGATTTCATTGATCTTATTGTAAATTTTTTTACTAAAACCACTAATTATAGTTTGTTTTTTGACTGTAAAAACAGTCGAATCAGCATTTTTAGCCAAATATACCATGCATTTCAATGGGGGGGGGAGGCCGAACAAAGCGTGGGGACTTTAAAATGCGTATATATCTTTGATGATACGCAATGTATAGACGTTTGACAGTGGCTTCATTGATTTTATCGTAAAATTTTCTACTAGAATTAATTACTATTTATATAGTTTGTTTTTTGGCTGTAAAATTAGTCATAAATTAGCATTTTTAGTAAAATATTCCATATCCGACCCCTTCCATTAACTCGCTCCACTGTGCGACGGGGGGCTGTGGGGGACGAGAAGGGGCAACAAAAGAGGATCGGGATTATTTCGGGCGAGGAGAGATGGTGAAGGGCGGAGGGTGAAGGGTGAAGGGCTGCGATGGGGTGAAGGGGCAAGTGTATCATTAGAACTTCAATACGGACAATTAAACGGTGGAGTTGGGAGAACGTAGAAAGCACCCCCCCCCAACCATCTCTCGTCACAAGAAAAGAGAGAGGGAGAGATAGAGAGAGAGAGAGAGAGAGAGAGAGAGAGAGAGAGAACTCCTCCGTTGCTAATTTTATTAAAGCTCAGAAGTGCAAAAGTTCAAGAGAAAAAGCGCTAATGATGAATACAATTATATTGTTGCAGAAACAACGAATAAAAAATAATGGAGGCGGAGAGAGTGAGGTCGTGCCCGGGTGGAGGGCTGTGAGGGGGGCAAGTTTGAGGAGGCAGTGTTTGAGTTCATTTCGCGAGCTGTATACCACTATTGTTCCGCTTCATTTTTCCTCTCCCTCTCCTTCTCTCTCTCTCTCCCTCTCTCTCTTTCTCTCTTTTTCTCTCTTTCTCTCTCTCTCTTTTTTTCTCTCTCTCCCTCCCTCCCTCTCTCTCTCTCTCTCTCTCTCTCTCTCTCTCTCTCTCTCTCTTCTCTCTCTCTCTCTCTCTCTCTCTCTCTCTCTCTCTCTCTCTCTCTCTCTCTCTCTTTTTCTCTCTTTCTCTCTCTCTCTCTCTCTCTCTCGCTCTCTCTTTTTCTCTCTCCCTCTCTCTTTTTCTCACTCTCTCTCTCTCTCTCTCTCTCTCTCTCTCTCTCTCTCTCTCTCTCTCTCTCTCTCTCTCTCTCTCTCTCTCTCTCTCTCTTTTCGCCGGTTTATTATAAGAGCTATCCTTGTTGTTCAACCGACGGTTGAGTTATTGCCTGAATTTTGCAGGAATGTTAAATGAACGATGCATGATCGTTGGATGCAAAAATTTGTCAGTTCTATTTTCTTTAATGTCACCAATATATGCACTGGTGTACTATGGTCTGAAACTGTCAAAAAGTGGCCAGAAATAAAAAAGTGGACTTCTCGTCCGTTTATCATTTACAAACATTAAGGACAATTTAAATCAGAGTAAACGCGCTAAACAAGAATTTTAAACTCAGTAAATGTCAGTGGAAAGTGTTGGAATTATGGTTCAAAGGTCAAAAAAGATGATTTTGGATGACTTTTTCCCTTTGATTTTTGGCCATTTTTTAGTAGTAGTTCAGTGGCAACAATGTTTTCTCCCCATATATAAATCTATAACTGAAACAGTCGATTAGAAGTGGAAAACATCGGTTCACCGGCAATCGATTATTGCAGATTAAGTCAATTTTTTTATTATTTGCACTTGTTTACACGGGCTACATATTGAAACTAATGCTTACGCACTATCTTACAATTTTTTTTCCTATAAATAATTTAAACTATTGCATACCGCTTTCGGCAGTTAATTTCTATTTGACTAGGTCCTAAATATTTACATCATATGGTACATTATTTGGTATGAGATTAAAGGTTTCGTCCTATTAAAGGTCTCATAATTCTACATTAAGTCAAGTGAAAAAAAAAACACTTTGCCGAATTGTATTGGGCGCAAATTAGTATTCACATTTAACCTTCGCAGCACCATGAGAGGGAGGGGGTCGAATGATGAAAAATTAACAAAAAGTCAAAGTAGTATATGGCTCCAGTTTAGCTGTCTCAAGAGTTTGAGACATACGCACATAAATTTTTAGGGGGAAAAAATCAGATTTAAGTTACAGCCAATTTAGTCACTAATATACAGATATAGTATAATAATAATCGGTTAAAGTCGCTAGAACAAAAAATGATTGTTTGCTTATTTGCGCATTTTTTTTTTTTTTTTTTTTTTTTTTTTAGGAAATACCATTTTTAACATACTTGATTATTTACAAAAATGACAAAAATCTACTGAATCCTACAGGTTTTTAAGACAAAAAGTAAAATTAAGACAGTTCAGCAATCAAAATCCCGAAAAAAATAAAAAAAGCCATAATAAAACCAGACAGAAGCTGAGGTCTTTGACTCCCCCTGGTACATTAAGTCCAGAAAACACCTCGGTGCTACGAAGGTAAAATTAGCTTAATTCACACATCCGTGTAGAGGAAAAATCATTCAAAAAATAATATTTAAAAAAAAAATCAGATGAGGTAAGTGAGCTCAGCGATCTTACAGAAGATCGATCATTTTACATAATTTTGAATTAAGATGATCCGTTGTTGGCAACTGTCACGACAGTGATGGGCAAAAATAATTTTTTGAACAATAATTAACTGAAATTATTCGCCCTATTAGTAAATCAAAGTTTTAACATTACACGGAGAGAATTCTTTTTTAATCCTAAGAGTATTTCGTTTGTGTTAAAGAAACGGCACAGTGAAATATTGACCAAGGGGGAATTCCTTTAACCCGAGGAAAATGTCTGCTGCTAGCTGCTACAAGTAAAAGATTCCTTGTTATGGCAGCGGTTCTCTTTCATACAATCGGAACTTTACTTCGAGGAAGGAAAACTGTCACAAGTAAACGTGTTGCCTTGTTTTAAAAGACGTTATTTCTCTCAGTGTACCAGTCATTCATCTTATGACGGATGAATATAATAGTAGTGACAAGACTTCGATTTACTAATAGAAATAACATGAGAATAATGCGAATAGTTTTAACTAACGAGGAAAAAAAAGGATCAGTGAAAATAATCATACGGATACCTGATTTTGGCATCTGCTAGATGTTATGGTAAACTTGACCAGAAGTACGGTACATTTACCGATACTTTGAGTAAAGTCGACATGCAATCAGGTGACATCAGCTATAGTCCGTTTCATTTAAATAGAAGCTTGATCTCGACTCTTTCCCCTACGAGTTTTACCCTCTCTCTCGTACCTGCGATGACTCAAGACCCGTCCGGTTGGTCGGGGATTCCGCTCCGCCACAATAGACTGTCTTTTGGATAGCTGACTGTCCATTGTGATGGACGGAATCCCCGACCGATGGGGCAGGTCTCGAGTCATCACAGGTACGAGAGTGAGGGTAAAACTCGTAGGGGAAAGAGTCGAGCTCAAGCTTCTATTTAAATGAAACGGACTATAGTACCTAGTAAAAACATAGTATACTTCTGGTTAACATTACCATAACATCTAGCAGGCGCCAAAATCAGGTATCCGTATGGTTATTTTCACCGTAGTATTTTTTCCATGAGTAATTCACGGTTATTCCAAAAATGATTATTGCCGATCGGCGATCACTGTTTCACGAGCCGTCACCACCAAGCATTCATGCTGAACAAGGAGCTCTGAGAATTTCAAGGAAACGATAACTGTTTGTATTCCAATGAAGCGGAATTGGAATCTGTTGCCCGACAACGGAATTAATAGGACATTGAGCGGCGAGTAGCTCAGTGGCTCAGTGGCATGCATATCTTCACCTCACCATCTATCCGCCGTTAATCAGTGTTCACAAGGGTGTAAAATTAACATTTAGTTCTCTTTTCCTTTTCCTGGAAATCTTGCCGTTGCGTAGTGAGTGCGTGTATTCATAGTTTACTATTCCCTTATCAGTAGGCTCGCTTTTATGTCTTTCTCTCTCTCTCTCTCTCTCTCTCTCTCTCTCTCTCTCTCTCTTTCTCTGTGTAATTGCGCGCGACTGCGTGTCCGCGCTCTAACGACTGACCAATCGTGAGTAGGGAAAGGAGTGCGATACATGCGTTTTGATAAAACGAATAAATCGCCCGAAAAATATATCCGACGTGAAAAAATTCACGAAACAAAGCTCTTTTTGTGTATTATATTGAATCGATTTCTTCATTAGAATAATGTTGTTATGGATGGAAGAGGGAAGCGCGAGGAAGAGAGAGGGGGTATTACGGGAACTTCCCTATTTTCTGTGCAGGGTACGCGGTTTGGGTTTGCTGTACTTTATAATTGGACGGTCGAACGGTTCGTGGTCGAAATTGTCTTACCCGCAATGGGTCTGTTGCATACTTTTGCTACAACAATAAAGAACCTTGTTTCTTATGTAAAATTCGGCGAAAATAACGATGCGCACATTACAAACGTTCAAAATCCTCTCATTAACTAAGGAAATCACTTCAATTTCAAACAGCCCGCGCTACGCTACACACTATTTGCACCGGTATACTACTACATAGACGGAACCACCGTGCATAAGTGAACAACATCGTAACTACAAAATGATGGACTTTCTTTCTAAATATACATGAACTATTGGCTGCATTTGCTGTCTCGTCTTTTCGGTTTATCGAAAATTACAAAATAATATAAGAAATGTACGCATCTAAACGAAACATTCCAATGTTTGTAATTTTCATGTTTCCAATGTTGTTCTGTTCGTGTTTACATAAAAGAAATGGTTCCATCTATGTAGTTATGAGTCGGTGATATAGTGTCTAGTGTAGCGCGGGTTGTTTAAAATTGAAGGTATTTTCTAAGTTAATGAGTGGATTTTGAAAGTTTTGAATGTGCGCATCGTTATTTTCACCGAATTTTACGTTAGAAACATTGAGTTATATTGATGTAGCGAAAGTACGCAACAGACCCATTGTAGTTTTGTGGGTTTTATCAAAAATGCAGCTGCTCAGTTTTTGACTCGTTAGTCAGTTGATGTTCTTTCAAGGCGGGGGAAAAATACTGTATCCAGTAGCCTACATGCAATTATCATACCGTCGTTCCAATTTGATTAAACTCTTACAACACTATACACACAGTATACAGTGACGGTGCGTGCAAACTGGCAACTTTGCTTTTCATCCATTTAAACACACGTAAAGTATCGATTCGAAGGAATGCACTGTAAATCCCAAATATGTCGATATTTTTCATGACTCTAGACGGACTAAATGTAATAACCTCGCCAGATTGCAAACGCCCCCACTGCCACTATAATAATAATCAATTGGATCTCAACTCTGACTGATCAACATTCATAAGTTAACAGTCACAATGACAGGAACTCTTCCATCTTTCTCACTTTATCTTTGAAAGTTCACGGGCAGAAAACGGACAGGGAGATTTGGTTTTATCATATTGTCTTTCCTTCTCTCACACGCATGTTTCAATACAGGGTAGAAAGAGAGATAGAGAGCCGGTAGTAACCGCGTAGACTCTATAGACGTAACAGAGTAGACCTTACTTTACGCAACAAAGAGAAAGAGGGAGAGGGATAAAGCGAGGGAGGAGAGAGAGATAGGGAGAGAGATAGAGATATGGAGATGGGGAGAGAGATAGAGAGATGGTGAGAGGGGGAGAGCCACATATATACAGAGATAGAGAGATTTAGGGTGAAGAGAGAGAGGGGAGAGAGAGAGAGAGAGAGAGGAGAAGAGAGAGAGAGAGAAAGAGAGACAAAACCTGTGGAAATACTGTCAGAAAGACGTACGGTGCTCAGAATCAGTGACTTAACCATCATTAAATCCTCGTCTTGTAAAATGAATTGCGAGGGAGCTGTGCACCGGCCACAACCCTTTTAACCTCAACTTCAACGGTAACTTTATAAATTCACTCCTCCCCGGTATAAAAGAATGGTTTAATGGCTCCCACCGCACAGTGCAACATAAAACGGGAGAAACGACCCTCATAAAAGCATTATATTTATTAATTCTTGAAGGAGTTAAGTTACACCGCGCCGCGAGCGAGCGAGTCATCTCAAGTATTTTAATCGGTAGCGTAAAATTCGCTGCTGATGATATACTTCCCTCGATACACGTGTTGAGGAGAAATTCTCGCTAAATTTTTACGAGTCCAATTCCGAGACTGAACGATATCTATTGTCTCGGTGAGTAGCTCATTTTCTAGCCTGAAGGAAGGGCTGCGACGGACACTGTCCAGCATTTAGCCTTTTCGTGAGCCGTCTTACATGAACCGATCTTAATTTTCATCCTTCCGAGTTTTTATAACAAGTATTTTCAAGCTATAGACCCCTAGAATCCTAGATACAAATCTTCGTTTCCATCCAGAGACAAATAAGAGAACCACAGCACACCGTATGCTCCCCGTGTTAGAAAAGTGAAGCAATAAGTTTAGCGGTCACAGTTTTGTTCGGGAGTCACCGGCTGCAACGATAAACATTGCCTACTGTTGAATGGTGAAGCTCAACAAAAGGTGATTGGTTCGCCGTCCCGGAAACGGAAACAGGTTTTGCTTGTCGAATGAAAAACACACACTCATCAGTCAACAGTAGGCAATAGTTGGCTGTTGTTACGATGAGTTCCGACCAAAATTGAGCCAGAAAAGTGGACACCTGTCGCAAGCTTTGTGCTGGGTCTCTTTTTGTCTCTGTTTCCATCAATACGCTTTTTTATCTTCCTCGAAACTTTTCGGATGTGCTTATACTACGCCCTAAATAAACGAACACTTTTGGCAAAAATGCACCAAAACTGCAAAATTCTAAGAAGCTTGTTTTGTATTAAACAAAAAATAAAACAAAAACTCCATCAACTTTTAAGCGTGCCGTACAATCGGTGCGCTTATTGAATTCATTTTGCTCATGAGAGTGAAAGGAAGCCATCTTGCTGGCAACCAGATGGATACTGGATATCCTGTTTGACGGGAAGACTGCTGAACCTTTCGCTGCTTATAATTCCGTTATTTATAGACACTTGAACTTTCCGTTAATGCCGTTCCAGTATTAGCACTTAATTCCAAAAGATAGTATCAGATGAATTTACGTGTATATGACATGCATTTCATGATGGGTCTGTTGCATACTTTTGCTACAGCACTATAGAACCTTGATTATCATGTAAAATTCGGCGAAAATAACGATCCGCACATTAAAAACGTTCAAAATCCACTCATTAACTCAAGAAATCACTTCAATTTCAAACAGCCCGTGCTACACTAGACACTTTTTGCACCGGTATACTACTACATAGACGGAACCACCGTGCATAAGTAAACAACATCGTAACTACAAAATGATGGCATTTCTTTTTTAATACGTGAAATATAAGGTACATTTGCTGTCTGGTCTTTTCGGTTTGGCAAAGATTACAAGATAATTTAAGAAATGTACGCATCTAAACGAAACATTCCAATGTTTGTAAGTTCTGTTCATGTTTACATAAACGAGATGGTTCGATCTATGAAGTTGTAAGTCCGTGATATTGTGTCTAGTGTAGCCGCGAGTTGTTTGAAATGGAAGGTATTTTCTGAGTTAATGAGTGGATTTTGAAAGTTTTTAATGTGCGCATCGTTATTTTCGCCGAATTTTACGTTAGAAACATCCTATATTATATTTGTAAGAATGAAGCTAAGTTCCTGGAGAACCGTTGCACCGTTCGGTAGGGGCCTGGTACCGATCGGTAGGGCTCGGCTTCAATGCTTCGGGAAAAATATAAGTTTTTCCGTGCGGGCCCCGCGTCCCTTTTTAAAATGCTAAAAACTTTTCTCTGGAAAAGTTGTGCGAGTGCGAAAAGGATGCGAATCAGTTCGTTTTGCAAGGGTGGGAGAGAGAAGCGAGATTTTGTCATCCTTTTTTAAATGCATACGTGCGGACGAGCATACGATTTTGTACAAGTGTGAGCGAGAAACGTGCTGCTCTGTCAATTTTTTTTTTTTTAAATTTGATCGAGCGATTTGACGTTACCGTGGCGATTGTGATCATATGTTTTTGCGCGGAAGGACCAACGACCTCTATATAAGACCGGCGAACGAATACGAACCAGCGAAACCCGCAAGAAGGAAAGTTAGGTTAGGAATAGAGGTGCTTGGCCGGATAGGAGCACCTCTGTTTACACGTATTTTTATGAAGATGTTCTCTTCCGTTTTTCGCTTCTAAAACTCCTAATTTTACACGGATTTTGCTTTTCTTGGTCTTAATAGAAGGAGGATAGCTTGGGCTTTGACCTCCGCCCTACCGGGTCCGGTAACGTTTTTTCGAAAATATATGGAAAATATAAGTCGTTGAAGTGGACACCCGTTGGTATGCTCTGAAGACCTTGCAAATCACGTTCGCCTGTTTACGACGATTCAATCTGTCTACAAATCGGCTTTTAGTCATTTTTTGAGTCTACTCCTTCACTCTCAGTCCTTTTAGTGCTAGATTCTTCAAAATCCGAAAAGTTTTAGTGGCTGAGGAGGTAATATTTCTATACTGTGTAGTGTGTACCAGTAAACCCTCCTGTGTTAGAGTTCGTAGTTACTTAACTTGAGTTCGTAATTTCTGTACATTTCCCTTCTGGATGATTTTTCATTCCTAATATTGTTTTATCAATCTGCGCCATCATCAGTGTCTATTAAATACTGTGATTGTGGTGAAACCCGCCCGCCGTTAACTCAGGATGTCGGATCGAGGCGACCACTGAAAGGGTTCTGGTTCGTCATCATCAATTTTGTGAAGTACTCATCATGTCAGGAGTGATTCCCTCTTATTCCTTTGTTTAGTCGCAGCATAATTCAGCCTTGAATCAGGATTCATCGTAAAATTCCTCTCTTTGAACCATCCGTGGTTTTTGCGCATTCTTCGGAATCTGAAAGGTGAGCTTGGAGGGGGAGGCTGAGAGAATGGCCTATAAGACTTGGGTCAATATTTCTGCGAACAGCACCTAGAGGCTCATTCAGTTAAGTTCATGAAGTCGTATCGGAAAGTATTAGATGGCAGTTATATGAGGGGCCATGTTTCTTCATCACACATTTTAGCATTTTTAGCTGCTGCGACTCGGACTGCTGCGAACCGCAGTCACTTACGGGAACACTTTGGGAAACGGACCGAACCGCCATAAGCCGCAATGAGTGCGAGTGAGAAACCTTAAAACGCGAAGAGTCTCTCTATCGCACTCGCAGTCGCTTACCCGAAGAATTTGGGAAACGGACCGAACCGCCATAAGCCGCAATGAGTGCGAGAGAGAAACCTTGAAACGCGAAAGGTCTCTCTCTCTATCGCACTGGCAGTGTCTTACGGGAACAATTTGGGAAACTGACCGAACCGACTTAAGACGCAATGAGTGCGAGTGAGAAACCATAAACCGCGAGAGGTCTCTCTCTCGCACTCGCAGTAGCTTACGGGAACACTTTGGAAAACGTACCGAACCGCCATACGACGCAATGAGTGCGAGAGAGAAACCTTGAAACGCAAGAGGTCTCTCTCTCGCACTCGCAGTCACTTCCGGGAAAATTTTGGAAAACAAACCGAACCGCCATAAGACGCAATGAGTGCGAGAGAGAAACCTTAAAGCGCGAGAGGTCTCTCTCTCGCACTCGCAGTCGCTTACGGGAACACTTTGGGAAACGGAGCGAACCGCCATAAGACGCAATGAGTTTAAGAGAGAAACCTTGAGAGAGAGATCTCTCGCGTTTCAAGGTTTCTCTCTCGCACTCATTACGTCTTATGGCGGTTCGGTCCGTTTCCCAAAGTGTTCCCGTAAGCAACTGCGAGAGCGAGAGAGAGACCTCTCGCGTTTCAAGGTTTCTTTCTCGCACTCATTGCGTCTTATGGCGGTTCGGTCCGTTTCCCAAAATATTCCCGTAAGCGACTGCGAGTGCGAGAGAGAGACCTCTCGCGTTTCAAGGATTCTCTCTCGCACTCATTGCGTCTTAAGGCGGTTCGGTCCGTTTCCAAATTATTCCCGTAAGCGACTGCGAGTGCGAGAGTGAGACCTCTCGCGTTTCAAGGTTTTTCTCTCGCACTCATTGCGTCTTATGGCGGTTCGGTCCGTTTCCCATAATATTCCTGTAAGCGACTGCGAGCGCGAGAGAGAGACCTCTCGCGTTTCAAGGTTTCTCTCTCGCACTCATTGCGTCTTAAGGCGGTTCGGTCCGTTTCCAAATTATTCCCGTAAGCGACTGCGAGTGCGAGAGAGAGACCTCTCGCGTTTCAAGGCTTCTCTCTCGCACTCATTGCGTCTTATGGCGGTTCGGTCCGTTTCCCATAATATTCCCGTAAGCGACTGCGACTGCGAGAGAGAGACCTCTCGCGTTTCAAGGTTTCTCTCTCGCACTCATTGCGTCTTATGGCGGTTCGGTCCGTTTCCAAATTATTCCCGTAAGCGACTGCGAGTGCGAGAGAGAGACCTCTCACGTTTCAAGGCTTCTCTCTCGCACTCATTGCGTCTTATGGCGGTTCGGTCCGTTTCTTAAATCATTCCCGTAAGCGACTGCGAAAGAGAGACCTCTCGCGTTTTAAGGTTTCTCTCTCGCACTCATTGCGTCTTATGGCGGTTCGGTCCGTTTCCAAATTATTCCCGTAAGCGACTGCGAGTGCGAGAGAGAGACCTCTCGCGTTTCAAGGTTTCTTTCTCGCACTCATTGCGTGTTATGGCGGTTCGGTCCGTTTCCCAAAGTGTTCCCGTAAGCGACTGCGAGTGCGCGAGAGAGACCTCTCGCGGTTCAAGGTTTCTCTCTCGCACTCATTGCGTCTTATGGCGGTTCGGTCCGTTTCCAAATTATTCCCGTAAGCGACTGCGAGTACGAGAGAGAGACCTCTCGCGTTTCAAGGCTTCTCTCTCGCACTCATTGCGTCTTATGGGGGTTTTCGGTCCTTTTCCCAAATTTCCCGTAAGCGACTGCGAGTGCGAGAGAGAGACCTCTCGCGTTTCAAGGTTTCTCACTCGCTCTCATTGCGTCTTATGGCGGTTCGGTCCGTTTCCCATAATATTCCCGTAAGTGACTGCGAGTGCGAGAGAGAGACCTCTCGCGTTTCAAGGTTTCTTTCTCGCACTCATTGCGTGTTATGGCGGTTGGGTCCTTTTCCCAAAATATTCCCGTAAGCGACTGCGAGTGCGAGAGAGAGACCTCTCGCGTTTCAAGGTTCTCTCTCGCACTCATTGCGTCTTAAGGCGGTTCGGTCCTTTTCCCCAAATGTTCCCGTAAGCGCTGCGAGTGCGAGAGAGAGACCCCCCGCTTTTCCCAGGTTTCTCTCTCGCACTCATTGCGTCTTATGGCGGTTGGGTCCTTTTCCCCAAAAGTTTCCCTAAGCAACTGCGAGTGCGAGAGAGAGACCTCTCGCGTTTAAAGGGTTTCTCACTCGCTCTCATTGCTTTATGGCGGTTCGGTCCGTTTCCCATAATATTCCCGTAAGTGACTGCGAGTGCGAGAGAGAGACCTCTCGCTTTTCAAGGTTTCTTTCTCGCACTCATTGCGTCTTATGGGGTTTGGGGTCCGTTTCCCAAATTTTCCCCGTAAGCGACTGCGAGTGCGAGAGAGAGACCTCTCGCGTTTCAAGGTTTCTCTCTCGCACTCATTGCGTCTTAAGGCGGTTGGTCCGTTTCCAAATTATTCCCGTAAGCGACTGCGAGTGCGAGAGAGAGACCTCTCGCGTTTAAAGGCTTCTCTCTCGGACTCATTGCGTCTTATGGGGGTTCGGTCCTTTTCCCCATTATATTCCCGAAAGCGACTGCGAGTGCGAGAGAGAGACCTCTCGGTTTCAAGGCTTCTCTCTCGCACTCATTGCGTCTTATGGCGGTTGGTCCGTTTCCCATTATATTCCCGTAAGCGACTGCGAGTGCGAGAGAGAGACCTCTCGCGTTTCAAGGTTTCTCTCTCCACTCATTGCGTCTTATGGCGGTTCGGTTCGTTTCCAAATTTTCCCGTAAGCCACTGCGCGTGCGAGAGAGAGACCTCCCGCTTTTCCAGGTTTCTCTCTCGCACTCATTGCGTCTTATGGCGGTTGGGCCCTTTTCCCCAAAGTGTTCCCCGAGCGACTGCGAGTGCGAGAGAGAGACCTCTCGCTTTTCAAGGTTTCTCTCTCCACTCATTGCGTTTTAAGGGGGTTTTGGTCCTTTTCCCAAAATTATTCCCGTAAGCGACTGCGAGTGCGAGAGAGAGACCTCTCGCGTTTCAAGGTTCTCTCTCGCATCATTGCGTCTTAAGGCGGTTCGGTCCGTTTCCCATTATATTCCCGTAAGCGACTGCGAGTGCGAGTGAGAGACCTCTCGCGTTTCCAGGTTGCTCTCTCGCACTCATTGCGTCTTATGGCGGTTCAGTCCGTTTCCCAAAGTGTTCCCGTAAGCGACTGCGAGTGGAGAGAGAGACCTCTCGCGTTTCCAGGTTTCTCTCTCGCACTCATTGCGTTTATGGGGGTTTCGGTCCTTTTCCCCAAAAGGTTCCCGTAAGCGACTGCGAGTGCGCGAGAGAGACCTCTCGCGTTTAAAGGTTTCTCTCTCGCACTCATTGCGTCTTATGGCGGTTCGGTCCGTTTCCAAATTTTCCCGTAAGCGACTGCGAGTGCGAGAGAGAACCTCTCGCGTTTCAAGGTTTCTCTCGCACTCATTGCGTCTTATGGCGGTTCGGTCCATTTCCAAATTATTCCCGTAAGCGACTGCGAGTGCGAGAGAGAGACCTCTCGCGTTTCAAGGTTTCTCACTCGCTCTCATTGCGTCTTATGGCGGTTCGGTCCGTTTCCCATAATTTTCCCCGTAAGTGACTGCGAGTGCGAGAGAGAGACCTCTCGCGTTTCAAGGTTTCTTTCTCGCACTCATTGCGTGTTTGGCGGTTGGGTCCTTTTCCCCAAAATATTCCCGTAAGCGACTGCGAGTGCGAGAGAGAGACCTCTCGCGTTTCAAGGTTTCTCTCTCGCACTCATTGCGTCTTAAGGCGGTTTGGTCCGTTTCCAAATTATTCCCGTAAGCGACTGCGAGTGCGAGAGAGAGACCTCTCGCGTTTCAAGGCTTCTCTCTCGCACTCATTGCGTCTTATGGCGGTTCGGTCCGTTTCCCATTATATTCCCGTAAGCGACTGCGAGTGCGAGAGAGAGACCTCTCGCGTTTCAAGGTTTCTCTCTCGCACTCATTGCGTCTTATGGTGGTTCGGTCTTTTTCCCAAAATTTATTCCCGTAAGCGACTGCGAGTGCGAGAGAGAGACCTCCCGCGTTTCCGGGTTTCTCTCTCGCACTCATTGCGTCTTATGGCGGTTGGGTCCTTTTCCCCAAAGTGTTCCCGTAAGCGACTGCGAGTGCGAGAGAGAGACCTCTCGCGTTTCAAGGTTTCTCTTTCGCATCATTGCGTCTTAAGGGGGTTTTGGTCCTTTTCCCAAAAATTATTCCCGTAAGCGACTGCGAGTGCGAGAGAGAGACCTCTCGCGTTTCAAGGCTTCTCTCTCGCACTCATTGCGTCTTATGGCGGTTCGGTCCGTTTCCCATTATTTTCCCCGTAAGCGACTGCGAGTGTGAGAGAGAGACCTCTCGCGTTTCCAGGTTTCTCTCTCGCACTCATTGCGTCTTATGGCGGTTCGGTCCGTTTCCAAATTATTCTCGTAAGCGACTGCGAGTGTGAGAGAGAGACCTCTCGCGTTTCAAGGTTCTCTCTCGCACTCATTGCGTCTTATAGCGGTTCGGTCCGTTTCTCATAATATTCCGTAAGCGACTGCGAGTGCGAGAGAGAGACCTCTCGCGTTTCAAGGTTTCTCACTCGCTCTCATTGCGTCTTATGGCGGTTCGGTCCGTTTCCCAAAATATTCCCGTAAGTGACTGCGAGTGCGAGAGAGAGACCTCTCGCGTTTCAAGGTTTCTCTCTCGCACTCATTGCGTCTTATGGCGGTTCGGTCCGTTTCCAAATTTTTCCCCGTAAGCGACTGCGAGTGCGAGAGAGAGACCTCTCGCGTTTCAAGGCATCTCTCTCGCACTTATTGCGTCTTATGGCGGTTCGGTCCGTTTCTTAAATCATTCCCGTAAGCGACTGCGAAAGAGAGACCTCTCGCGTTTTAAGGTTTCCTCTCGCACTCATTGGTCTTATGGCGGTTCGGTCCGTTTCCAAATTATTCCCGTAAGCGACTGCGAGTGCGAGAGAGAGACCTCTCGCGTTTCAAGGCTTCTCTCTCGCACTCATTGCGTCTTATGCCGGTTCGGTCTGTTTCTCATAATATTCCCGTAAGCGACTGCGAGTGCGAGAGAGAGACCTCTCGCGTTTCAAGGTTTTTCACTCGCTCTCATGGCGTCTTATGGCGGTTCGGTCCGTTTCCCATAATATTCCCGTAAGTGACTGCGAGTGCGAGAGAGAGACCTCTCGCGTTTCAAGGTTTCTTTCTCGCACTCATTGCGTCTTATGGCGCACACTGGACGAAAACGTCCTTGTGCCCGGACATGGCTGGTTTCGCGCTCCTTTTTCGAGTTGTTTTGGCTATTTTTCTTTAAAACCGACATCCTTTTAACTTATTTTCATTTTTTATTATTTTTTTTTTTTTTTTTTTTTTTTTTTTTTTAATTTTTTTTTAAATTTTTTTTAATTTTTTTTTTTTTTTTCAAATTTTTTTGGTGTTTCCCAAAAAATCACCCTATAAGTGTTTTTCGACTGTAGAAAAAATCGCATTTTTTTTTTCAGAAGTGTTTTCGTGTCCGCCCCTCACCCATTAACTCGCTCCAATGTGCGCCGCGTCGTGCTATTACACGATTATTTTGTATCCGCAGTTTATCGCAGCTAAAAATCATTAGGTGATTTTTAATTTAATAAACACTACTAGCTCAAAGTTAATTAAATAATTAAATACCTTTAAATGTATTTTAATTTTTTTAAACCTTAAAATTTTAAAATTTTAAACAAAACCATCACTAATTCTATTTTTGCATGTTTTTAAAAAATATAGGTCGAAAATTATCTCCATGCAATGGTGAAAATGACTATTGTATCGGCGTTTGTTGAAAAAAAGATTAACAATTTTTTTAAGGCAAAATAAAACACAAAATTTTAGCGTCAAAATTTCAAACCGCACCAAGAACCCGTTATTCGACAATGGTGAGGTATAGTGCTGGTCGAGGAAAAAAAAAACAAAGTCAGAAAAGTTACAATTGGGTTCTAAAACACTACTTTTTGTCAAAAAGTTGAGGTTTTCTGCAGATTGACTTGACCCCCCATGTCCGAGCATAAGGGTATTTTCGTCCAGTGTGTGGCGGTTGGGTCCGTTTCCCAAAATATTCCCGTAAGCGACTGCGAGTGCGAGAGAGAGACCTCTCGCGTTTCAAGGTTTCTCTCTCGCACTCATTGCGTCTTATGGCGGTTCGGTTCGTTTCCAAATTATTCCCGTAAGCCACTGCGAGTGCGAGAGAGAGACCTCCCGCGTTTCCAGGTTTCTCTCTCGCACTCATTGCGTCTTATGGCGGTTGGGTCCGTTTCCCAAAATGTTCCCCTAAGCGACTGCGAGTGCGAGAGAGAGACCTCTCGCGTTTCCAGGTTTCCTCTCGCACTCATTGCGTCTTATGGCGGTTCGGTTCGTTTCCAAAATTTTTCCCCTAAGCCACTGCGAGTGCGAGAGAGAGACCTCCCGCGTTTCCAGGTTTCTCTCTCGCACTCATTGCGTCTTATGGCGGTTGGGTCCGTTTCCCAAAGTGTTCCCGTAAGCGACTGCGAGTGCGAGAGAGAGACCTCTCGCGTTTCCAGGTTTCTCTCTCGCACTCATTGCGTCTTATGGCGGTTCGGTTCGTTTCCAAATTATTCCCGTAAGCGACTGCGAGTGCGAGAGAGAGACCTCTCGCGTTTCAAGGTTTCTCTCTCGCACTCATTGCGTCTTATGGCGGTTCGGTTCGTTTCCAAATTATTCCCCTAAGCCACTGCGAGTGCGAGAGAGAGACCTCCCGCGTTTTCCCGGTTTCTCTCTCGCACTCATTGCGTCTTATGGCGGTTGGGTCCGTTTCCCAAAGTGTTCCCGTAAGCGACTGCGAGTGCGAGAGAGAGACCTCTCGCGTTTCCAGGTTTCTCTCTCGCACTCATTGCGTCTTATGGCGGTTCAGTCCGTTTCCCAAAGTGTTCCCCAAACGACTGCGAGTGCGGGGAGAGACCTCTCGCGTTTCAAGGCTTCTCTCTCGCACTCATTGCGTCTTATGGCGGGTTTGGGCCGTTTCTCATAATATTCCCGTAAGCGACTGCGAGTGCGAGAGAGAGACCTCTCGCGTTTCAAGGTTTCTCACTCGCTCTCATTGCGTCTTATGGCGGTTCGGTCCGTTTTCCCCTAATATTCCCGTAAGTGACTGCGATGCGAGAGAGAGACCTCTCGCGTTTCAAGGTTTCTCTCTCGCACTCATTGCGTCTTATGGCGGTTCGGTCCGTTTCCAAATTATTCCCGTAAGCGACTGCGAGTGCGAGAGAGAGACCTCTCGCGTTTCAAGGCTTCTCTCTCGCACTCATTGCGTCTTATGGCGGTTCGGTCCGTTTCCCAAAGTGTTCCCGTAAGCGACTGCGAGTGCGCGAGAGAGACCTCTCGCGTTTCAAGGTTTCTCTCTCGCACTCATTGCGTCTTATGGCGGTTCGGTCCGTTTCCCAAAATTTTTCCCGTAAGCGACTGCGAGTGCGAGAGAGAGACCTCTCGCGTTTCAAGGCTTCTCTCTCGCACTCATTGCGTCTTATGGCGGTTCGGTCCGTTTCTCATAATATTCCCGTAAGCGACTGCGAGTGCGAGAGAGAGACCTCTCGCGTTTCAAGGTTTCTCACTCGCTCTCATTGCGTCTTATGGCGGTTCGGTCCGTTTCCCATAATATTCCCGTAAGTGACTGCGAGTGCGAGAGAGAGACCTCTCGCGTTTCAAGGTTTCTCTCTCGCACTCATTGCGTCTTACGGCGGTTCGGTCCGTTTCCAAATTATTCCCGTAAGCGACTGCGAGTGCGAGAGAGAGACCTCTCGCGTTTCAAGGCTTCTCTCTCGCACTCATTGCGTCTTATGGCGGTTCGGTCCGTTTCTTACATCATTCCCGTAAGCGACTGCGAAAGAGAGACCTCTCGCGTTTTAAGGTTTCTCTCTCGCACTCATTGCGTCTTATGGCGGTTCGGTCCGTTTCCCATAATATTCCCGTAAGCGACTGCGAGTGCGAGAGAGATACCTTTCGCGTTTCAAGGTTTCTCTCTCGCACTCATTGCGTCTTATGGCGGTTACGTCCGTTTCCGAAAGTGTTCTCGTAAGCGACTTCGAGTCGCAGGTGCTAAAAATGCTAAAATCTGTGATGAAGAAACATGGCCCCTCATATAACTGCCACCTAATACTTTCCGATACGACTTCATGAACCTAACTGAATGAGCCTCTAAGTGCTGTTCGTAGAAATCTTGACCCAAGTCTTATAGGCCATTCTCTCAGCCTCCCCCTCGAAGCTCACCTTTAAGATTCCGAAAAATGCGAAAAAAAAACCCCGGATGGTTCAAAGAGAGGAATTTTACGATGAATCCCGATTCAAGGCTGAATTTTGCTGCGACTAAACAAAGGAATAAGAGGGAATCACTCCTGACATGATGAGTACTTCACAAAATTGATGATGACGAACCAGAACCCTTTCAGTGGTCGCCTCGATCCGACATCCTGAGTTAACGGCGGGCGGGTTTCACCACAATCACAGTATTTAATAGACACTGATGATGGTGCAGATTGATAAAACAATATTAGGAATGAAAAATCATCCAGAAGGGAAATGTACAGAAATTACGAACTCAAGTTAAGTAACTACGAACTCTAACACAGGAGGGGTTTTCTGGTACACACTACACAGTATAGAAATATTACCTCCTCAGCCACTAAAACTTTTCGGATTTTGAAGAATCTAGCACTAAAAGGACTGAGAGTGAAGGGTAGACTCAAAAAAAGAATAAAAGCCGATTTGTAGACAGATTGAATCGTCGTAAACAGGCGAACGTGATTTGCAAGGTCTTCAGAGCATACCAACGGGTGTCCACTTCAACGACTTATATTTTCCATATATTTTCGAAAAAAAAGTCACCGGCCCAGTAGGGTGGAGGTCAAAGCCCAAGCTATCCTCCCTTTTATTAAGACCAAAAAACAAAATCCGTGTAAAATTAGGAGTTTTAGAAGCGAAAAACGGAAGAGAACATCTTCATAAAAATACGTGTAAACAGAGGTGCTCCTATCCCGGGCCCAAACACCTCTATTCCTAACCTAACTTTCTTTCTTGCGGGTTGCGCTGGTTCGTATTCGTTCGCAGGTCTAATATAGAGGTCGTTGGAAGGACACATTCGGGTATAGAAGCATTTTAATAGCGACTTCAATGAAGTCACTTCGTATGATATCGATGTATAGCTTCGACTTTTTATCACATGATTTTACGTATATGTAAACAATGGGACAGTCACAGTGCTGCTAGATGTGTTTAAAATATTTAGGCACTTGAGACTTAATGTAAAATGTGTATATTTTTTGTCAAATCTGGCAGCACTGTACAGTCATTGATTGATGGCTCGACGAGGTTGCTGTATAACTTCGCGAAGTAGAGCTTCGATACTTATCATATGTATTAAAAGCAGATTTTTAGAATAGTACAATCAACTAGAGATGACTTTGTTGAGATCGGTGCGTTTAATTGATATCTCGATTGTAACCCAGCAAATTTGGGCTAGGTTTCAAGAATTTTTTAAAAAAACCAAACTATTAGTGATGATGAGTTGAGACGATGGTTATTCTTCTCTTATCAATAATATGCTCTCGAATATTACTGAGTAATGAAAATAATTGGTTTTCCCGTTGAAAATGTGTTGTTTACTTTGAATGTATAAGTGATTATCTAAGAATACTACCAACGGGTCCAACGGACCCAGAATATTTTTACAAACCTCTTTCAAAGTTGGCGATTTGAGCTGTTTCGTATTAGTTCGCATCTCGGTGAGGTTATGATGTTTTTATAAGGTCTTTTTTTTAAATTAAAAAAAAAAAAAAAAAAAAAAAAAAACGTTTGATTTTTTGGGTATTTTTGTAGTTTTTAACGATTCATTTTATTGTATACACCTGTTATTTTTTAATCTGTGGAGTCAAAGTGTGTCAAAATTTAAAAGAAGGCGTTTTTTTTTTTCTTTTTCGAAAAAGTTTTATTTAGTGCTGACTTGGTGATGAGCGTTCCAAAGAAAGACAAACTGTCTCTCTTGGTCTCACGTAACCCCCGCATGTACTGCTATCTCACTCTAATTTCAAAAAATTATGAAGAGACATCTTTTGAGCATTGAGCATCAATTGTCAAAAAGCGCTGAAAGAATGACCCCCAAAAAATAGGGGTTGTAAATGACCTCACGTCCAAAAAGCTTAAAAAATTAAAATGTTAAATGAAGTTTGCTTGAATTTCCGAGCCAACCTATTTTAACAAATTATTGTCGTTAATAAAGGGCTGTTTGAAAAAGGCATACTTTTCCCGCGCAAAGTTTCTTTTCCATTTTTTTACAGATTTTTTATTTACCTACTAAAACGCAATGTCTTATTGTCATGTCAGTTCAACGAAAGGTTATCGTAGGTGTGCGATCTCGGTCATGCGTATTTGTTTGCTTACCCCGAACTTCTCATTTTATTGTGAAAGCGTGGTTTTTCACTCTCGCTATCTCTTCTCTCCTTCCCTTTTTTTCTGTACTGTTTAAATCGTATAATCCACATGCGCTAATACGGTGCATCCAAAAGCGCCAATTCAAGGGTTTCGGCGGCTCCATGAGCGCCAAAAAAAAAATTTACGGTTTTGGATCGGGCCCTCTTGAGAACGACCACCCCTAAAATGGTTAAGTTTCATGCAAGGGGGTGGGGGGGGCGGGGTTATGCTATTTATGCCCCTTCCAAATAATGACTCCTGTTTTTTAAAAATTTGGTGTACATGAGAAAAAACCACTTTAGTATTGCAGGAAAAATAGAGTAAGTTTTAGATTTCGTCCTTTGGAGCAGGATTAGATGGGCGAATAGCAAAAGGAGTTAGGGAGTGGATATCAAGTCAAAGTCTTAGCTCGAATAAAAAAATCACGCGCAAGACGCGAAACGGAACGCTTGGCCGCGAAGCGGCCACCGGCCTCTAGTTGAGTTATATTGATGTAGCGAAAGTAAGCAACAGACCCATTGATCCGTGTAAACTCGTAGAATTAGAATCGCACTGTCACTGATTGAAACGTGGTGAGATGATCCGAGATGACCCCAGAAATGTGTTGAATTATGATGAACAGGATGGAAAGCAACCCGCGTGACGATTATCGGACTACCCCATTAGCTGAAGGCGTCTCCACTTCACCATCGCAGCTACATAGGTCGCGCACGTTTATGAGGAGTTCAACTAAATTTTCTTATTATCTTTCATAAAAATAATGATTTGCAAAACATTCAAAAATTGAACGGCTGCGCCGAAAAACATTAAATCTGAAAAAAAAAATTGGTTCCTCGTCTTTTTGGCCTTTACAAGCTGAAAATGAAAATTAATCTTTACGACGTTATGTCATTACCCAACGCAAAAATCAATCGCCGATGAATAATTTATAGAGTTTCTATATTTTTGATCCCCTTTGACGCTAAAGGAAATTTTTCAAAAGTACCCCTGAACATTTTTTACCGAAAGTACCTTATGAACATACTTAAGAATCATGCGGTAAATTATGGATTCGTGACACTGCTCCTGACTCACTGAAAATTCGATCTGGCCTTTCCAATTTCCAATTCTATAATTTGTATGAATTATCTTGCGAGCCACAGAAATGATGCAAGACAGCGTAGAACCGACTGATGACAAGAACCGATACGGCACGTGCTACGCAACACAGTGGTCTGATGATGTCAAAAAGTGGCCATATAATATAAGGAGAAAAATGAAATTCTCAAATATTTGTTAACCTTATAGGATAGGGAGGGATATATGCATAAACTTTCTGTGGCGTCTGTCTGTCTGTCTTTCTCCGGCCAGAAACGTGTAATACGACATAACTTTTTGAATCATCGATCCATATGCATTCAAACTTGCCAAAGATGTGTCTTTTAATATATTCCTCAAAGTTATACTTTTTCATGTTTTTTTGAAATGTTAATTTTTAGGTTAGTTATGACTTATAGATGAAAAATGGTTTCCATTAAAATCAACGGGGAAATGGGTACAGAAAAGGGGAAAAATGTAAATACTTCAAACATGTATCTTTGGATTTAGATAACAATTTGTAAATACATTCTACAACCAGAGGGAGGTCAAACAGTCTCCCTCAGAATTATAATGGAGGGTCTGGGAGTTTCCCCCAGCATTTTAAATGGGTTCTAATATGAGGGGTCTCCCCTGGATTGAAAATGTTGTGAGAAAGTGTTCGTAGGGTATATTCCATACAGTTCATTTGTCACGAATTTTTGGCCAATTTCTTTTTCGATCTCAGACCATAGTAAGCAGGCGGCCGAATCCAGAGACTCTTGAACCTGATACTGACACAGTTAAGAAGCAAGGCCGACATACGATGCATGCATATGACAACCATCATAAGAAATGGAGGGGAAAATGAAGAAAGAGAGAGAGGAAAAATGAAAATACAAGGAAAAGAAGAGAGTCAATTCTATCGCCGGAGGAGTACACATCGAATAGGGATATAATACGTACCCTCTACATTCTACAAGGAGGGTATTGTAGGTGCAGGGAAACCAAGATTATTATCAAAATGAGTTGGTACGAGTAGTAAGGGCCACGGAGGGACGGGATCGAAGAGACGTACAATGTACATTGTATATGGATACACACAGATCTATGAATGACAAAAAAAAAAAGAGGAGAAAAAAAAGATTACAGTCTCAACAGCGCGGAAAAGGGACGAGGAGGATACAGTGAGTTGCGGGTTGCCGAGTGTGGTTCTTGAAGGGGCAAGTTAGAGGGAAGTAGGGCGAGGGTGTGTGAGTGTGCGCACTTTACGTGTGACAGTGTGTGTGTGCGCGAGTAGGAAGTGGAAATAAAGATAGCGTGAGCAGGTGGTAGGAATGAAACCAGGAAGAGTTGCGGTTAAGGAAATGGAGGGAGAGAGAGAGAGAGAGAGAGAGAGAGAGAGAGAGAGAGAGAGAGAGAGAGAAATAGGGAGAGAGAGAGAGAGAGTAAGGGTGTGTAGAGGAAAAGAGAGGAGCCTCGACAACAAAACCGGGGAAGGATAAGAAAAGTATCGGGTGGAGATATGAGTGTAATTATTTGGTCAAATCGTGCGTACGGTCGTACGGAGGGCGGAGGGGGCCCCATAACAACCCCTATAGCTACCCAACTCGTGCATCGTTTATCATTCGATCCAATTCACGACGAAAACTGCCTCACATATCACCTGCAACCGGCGTGCGGCAGGCGGACGGGCGGTATATGGTGACTACAGCAAGCAGGCAGAGACACAAAAGTCTCCACCCCATTCGCACACGCTCGGAGATATTTGCATAAGGCCATTAAGAGCCACACTTTGATTATGCCTTGACAAAGTCCACTTTCACTCTCTCCCTCCTTCCCTCCCTCCCTCCGTAAGCTCTTCCTGAAAAAAAAATTCATGTGAGGGCCCCGGCCCCGGCCCCGGCCGTGGCTATAAATGTTCAGAAATGACCATTGAGGTGCGATCGTTTTTAGTCCGTATCTACTCGGGGGTCCAGGAAATTTCCCCTTTTCTCTCTCCCTCTCCCCCTCCCCTCTCTCCTTTTTCCCCCTCTCTCTCTCTTTTCCCCTCTTTTTTTCTTTCTCTCCCCTCTCCCCCTTTTCTCTCCTCTCCCTTTTCTCTCGTTTTTCCCTCCCTCTCTCTCCCCCCTCCCCTTTCTTTTTCTCCTCCTTCCCCTTTCTTCCTTTTTCCCCTTCCCTTTCCTTCCCCTCTCCCTCTCCCCCCCTTTTTTTTTCTCTCTTTCTTTCTTCCCCCCATTGAAGCAAAAAGTAAAGGATTAAAGAGGGGAAAAACCGAAAGCCCCTTTGTCTATCAAGGTTCAAGGAGGAAAAAGGGAAAACATATTCCGACCGCGAAGGCTTTTTTTCCCCCTTTTTTCCCATTTTGTTTTTAAATTCGTCTTTCGAGCGATCTTTGTCTGTGACGATTATGAGCAAAGGTTCCGATAAATGGGTGATTCAGAAATAACGATGATCACACAATGAGCTATAACTTTACAGTGGCAGCGGGCGGGTCCACCTTGTGCCCCCACAGGGTAGAAGGAACCCCGGGGAAAAAAAGCGGAATTTGGACGGCAGATTCCAAGGTTTGGGGTTTAAAATTTTTTGTAGGTCTTTTCGGAATTTGGGGGGAATTTGGAGGGCAGATTCCAAGGTTTGGGGTTTAAAATTTTTAAATGGGTTTTCCTTTTCCCCGGCGATGCCTGAGTTTGTTTACGAAACGACCGGAAACAACCTACAAAACTTAACCTCAAAATCGATTTTTATGGCAAGGTGGTGGCGCCCTAGGTGACAACAATGAACCAGCGGAACTTTCCCTTTTGATGTGCCACTCTAAAGTTATATCTCGAGTTAAAACTCGACTTCCCTAAACCGGTGTTTTTTAGGTTATAGGTTTAAAACTGTATATTTCACACTGATTTCACGGGAAAAGACATAGCTGATTCAACTCTTTTGAACGAGACAAAAAAGTGGGATTCAGTATTCCACTGGTGAAAAGAAGGGGAAAAAAATTCCTGGCTGCTTCCATGACTGGAAAAACCCTCTCGATCTAGTTCACATCCATCCACCCCCACTCGCAAAATAGAGGCCCTCTCCAGAAAAAAGGCTCATACAAAGGCGAGTGTGCTCATCAGAATAAGTTCAAACTGAGATTGTAAAGGCTTATTTTCTAAAAAATACTCACCTGATATTTCATGGGACCTTCTTCCGGGCACAGCCTCAATAGAAGTCATCGTAGGAAGAAAGGTACATAAAAGACCAGGTGTGCTATTCAGCTAAAAACCTCCATTTGCTCAAAATGCACAATTCTTTGAAATATCACACCCGTTGTTTCATGAGTCATTTATCCCGGAGACAGCTTCAATTGATCCGCGCCTCTCATTTTCATCCCGATGGAACGTATTTTCCATTAATTAGGTGAAAAGGGAACAAGACTTAGCCCGGTATTAGGAAAATAAGGCGTTACTTGAAGAGGTGTTAAAAAAGAGTAGAAAGAGATAGGGAGATGAAAGGAGGTCTAGAGAGGGAGTGGGAGAGAGAGAGAGAGAGAGAGAGAGAGAGAGAGAGAGAGAGAGAGAGAGAGAGAGAGAGAGAGAGAGAGAGTGGTGAAGGAGAGAGAGAGGGGGGAGAGAGTGGGTGTGGGAGGTTGACATCGCTGAAAAGTTCTAAACAACAAGCTTTTAGTCGAATTGACTCGTTTTCCGATCATTAATTCATCACTAATACAAGCTGCTCATCCTCGTTGCCCTCCTCCCCCCGTACCGCCTTTTCAGCTCACTCTTTTTGAACTTCTTAACTCCGCTTCGATATTCTACAATTTTTAACCAGTTTGGAGACAAATCAAGCTCTATCAGCAGCCAGCGTCATCGCCAGAAGTGGCTCGTGCAATTCGCAGAGGCGGCTCGTGCGATTTGGCAACCATCTTTGGTTTTTAAGCTTGAATTCACCACAGCCGAAGATATCAACAAATCCATTCGACAAATTAAGAGTCTGAAAGTGCGTGAGGTTTGTTGGTAACCAGGCTTTTCGGAATATCCTAAATTATCAGGCCAGCGGCGGCTCGTGCAATATGGCAACAATGGATTTCCTCCATTTAAAACTGTGTAAAATAATCGATTACTTGGTGAGGCGTAGCGCCTCACCTAGTATCGATCTTTTTGCATACGTTTAAATGGCAAAAGTGCACGGTTGCCAGATTGCACGAGCCGCCATTGTATCAGGCTGAGATTGTATGCACGGTTTTCTCTAAAAGGCCTCATCTGTCGATTTCTTCGTAAAACAGATTACCCTGCTGTGATGGGCAAAGTTTCGACGGAGCGGTGGTTGGTTTTAGTAACACTTTTTTATTGAAAAGTTTGGTATGGACCAAAAGCTCTGCTCTTTAGAAAAGCTGTCTGGAAAGCTCTGCGCACGACGCTGATTGACTGCTCCGGGCAATCGATGGAAGCCACAAAAGAGTCTCAGACATCAAAGGCTTGCTTTGATCACGTCAAGATCTATTGCAAGGAAAGGCAAGTCGAAGCACTAACCGGAGTGAAAGCGACTAAGCGTTCGTCAAGAATTATTCTTTCTCCCGACCGATTTGAAACTCATTTTGGCTGTCTACTTGAAGTAACGGAATGATCATATAATGATCAGAAAAGCCGCTTTACGTAAGGTGTGATGTTGCTTAAGAATTTAGTTTGATGATAAAAAAAAAAAAAAAAAAAAACAAAAAAAAAAAAAAACCTGTACATATTTTTCAACTGGAACAAGTCAGACTACACAGCAGTGGCGGCTCGTGCGATTTGGCAACTATGCAATTTTTCCATTTAAACTTAGGCGAAAGAATCGATTCTTGAGGAGGCTGACAGCCTCCGGGAGAATCGATTCTTTTACATTGGTTAAATACGAGGAGGACACTGTTGCCAAATTTCACGAGCCGCCACTGATGCTACACAGTTTTTTTTTCTGATTGGACAGGAGTGCGAGAATATCAGAGCTAAACTTCTATGAGGCAAAAACAATTTTTTTTTTGGAAAAACGCTAATTTTTGTTCGAATGACCGCACACACACATTTTTTAATATAAATTTTACAAAATTATATTGTTAAAAACCGGAAATACACTATAGTATGAATTGCAAAAATTGGAATTTGCAAGATGATTGTTTAGCCCACAACACCAACTGCTAATTTACCAAATTGATGGTGCCAGCTCGATAAAATTACTAATAAAGCAAAAATGACTGCTAAATCAGCAATATTTTTGTCTGAATTAGCAGTTCATGAAATGTAATTTCTGCATTGTAAATTGTGCTTCTGTTGAAAGCGTTCCCTCTTGAAAGAAAAGGTCCATGAATACTACTTCAATAAAATTGCCCGCGTGGACATGGATATTGCGGTAATTTCAATGTAAATTTACACTGAAATCAATACGATCTCAATTCATGTATGTTCACATGGAACATCGTGTTAGAAGTCTTTGTCTTTTTTACTGGGGTTTGCTAAAATATATTATTTGTTGATTTTTATACGAAATAATGATAGGAGAACTGTTGTAGGATCAAAACCAACATTTGCTGAAAAACTTTGAAAAATGTGTATTGGTGCCTTCGTTTTTTTTTTCTTTTTTGGACGGCCTGGCAACGTGGCTTCTCATTTTTGTAACACTAATAATTCTTGGCTCCTTTCCTTATCTCAGTTGCTATTTGTACTCCCCCCCTCCTCTAGGCTTACCTACTCTTCTCTCTCCCCCCTCTCCTCTTACAGGACAAACAAACCAGAAATCATAAAGCATTTCACCGCTGACTCTCACTCCCTCCCCCGCCCTCGTGTCACCGTGGTCATCCAGCCTCGCAGGGCGAAAAAAGGGGACAGATGAAACCCTCAGCGTATAGAGGAGGACACACTTTCACCCTCTCCTCTCCTTCCTCTCACTTGTATTTGTATCCTGTTTCCCCTCCATGCTTCAAATCCACCCCTACAAAAGTTGATCCTCTTAACAGCTAAATAATACGATTTATAAAATCATTGAAAGGATGAGAGAATGGATGTGAGAAAATCGTCAGCTCTAGCCAAAATAATGAGGAAGATCTCGCTGAAAAAAAAAACAATTCCTGAATTCTAGTAATGTTACCAGAAGCACACAAATATGTAAACCACAGAGATTCTAGGACTTTGACCAGAAAATTCTGGTGTTAATACCAAAATATGGTAATAGAATTAGAATTTCCTTAAAATCAAGAACTAAGGTACAAACACTAGAATTCTAGTATAATTGTACTATCATTTACATTGGTTCATGGTAAATGCTTCGGGTAATCTTTTTTTTCAGTGCACAAAAAATGGTAAGAACAGGACTGTCATGCCCACCTTGAGTATAATGAGTACAGTGCTTGCCTAATAAAATGTTCGCAACGTTGCGCTTTGGGCCTTATGAAATTATGGTGGCTTTAACCTCACATTTTTTTAACGGATTACGGTCTCGCGTTTGAATGCATTTTATGAGTTCGGCAGTGGATTTATTTTTTTTTTTTTTTTTTTTTTTTGTTTTGTTTGTTTTTTTTGTGCGCTTATCGTTATTTTTACAGGGTTTTACGCCATAATGAACCATTAATAATCCTGTTGCAAAAGTTTGCAACAGATCCATTCCTCTAAATCGAAACATTTGCATAAGACTATAACATTTTGTTTTCAAATCGTTCTTCAATGAAAATCCATAAATCGAATTATATTCAGTCAAGCAATTTATAAAAAATAACGTTAGAAAAGTTCCAAATGTTGTTGGTTGGAGTCCAGCTACGCTGAAAGAGTGCGTAAAAATCTGGATTTTCACTATATTGATGCAAAAAATAAGAAAACCAAACGGTAAAAAAAAAAAAAAAAAAAAAAAAAAAAAAAAAAAAACAAGTTGGAACTTGCAACACTGGAACAGTGTTAGCAAAGAGAGCATGAGTGTCGGCCGTAAATCATTGTAAGTGTGGAGTTCCATATTGATAGTACAAAACTGCGACAAAGTCAATCGCAACGCTGCATTTGTGTTTGTATAACAGTGATCGCTGTAAAAATAACTTGATAGGTCAAAGTGGGAATGAAAATTTACTTATAGCGTGTTGAAACAGTTGTTCACGAGGCGAGGTGAATACTGTGGTTTTGAAAATCGATTTCGATAGTGATAGTTCCTTTAAAATCGGATGACGCAATACCAATCCTAGCAAGCCGCAAAGTCTAGTTTAGTTATTTGGGACTTTTTTAGATTTCTCTCGCCTGAACCAAAGTCATCAGGAAGGAAATTCTTAATACCAATCCTAGCAAGCCGGAAAGTCTAGTCTAGTTATTTGGGACTTCTATAGAATTTTCCTCGCTTGAACCAAAGTCATCACGATGGAAATTCTTCGTCTTTATGGTTTCAGCTCTTTTTGTCTCAGATTAAAAAATGAATGTTAATATTGATCAAATGTCATCCGACACTCATCAAGGCCCTTAAGGAACGTAATATGAATTTGAAAAAAGCTCATTCGATTTTTAAGGGAGCTTAAACGGTCCATGAGAGACGAAATTCGCGGATACAGAGTATCCACAGCTTATTTCAATGTTCGATCTGACAAGACCGTGCGCCTTTGAAAAATCGATATCTCGATAGTGAATCGATGTATTGCAATTCGGTTTGCACCGGTCGAAAGCGCTTGCTTGTGACTGACAACCTCGAAAATTTCAGATCCATCCGAGTTTATTTAATGACCTTACAGGACCTCTCGCGGCCGCAGTTAGACATTTCTTGTCAGAGTTACGCTGAAACGGGGAGTAGTTTGATATTTTTAATAAGTCCCCCTAAGATGATATTTTTTGGCTCGAAACTGCATTGAGCCCTCTCGGGACATCATTGGGACCCGAAAAAAAGCGGAACCGATATAATACGGCACACGACTGGTTCGTGAGAGACGAAATTCGCCTTTTTCCAGCCTCCAGCGCCCCTCTAAGGTCGATCTGACAAGACCGCACGCCTTTGAAAAATCGATATCTCGAGAACGAATCGATGGATTGCGCACTGCGGTTTGGATTGGGCGGTAGCTTCAGCTTTTAGATAATTCTTAAAAAAAATTCAGATCCATCCAAGTTTTTAAACGGATCTTATGGGACCTCCCGCGGCCGCAGTTAGACATTGTACGTGAGACTTACGCTGGAGTTGGGGCCACGCCCCCCCCCGATATAGACTTTATCGGTCCGACATTTGTCAGGGCCCTTAATGAACTTCATGTGAACTCAAAAAACTCACATATGACTTCTCACGGCGCATGCTAGGTCCATGAGAGTCGAAATTCGCGGATTTTAGAGAATCTTAGATTTCTGACCCTATACCGCGCGCCTTTGAAAAATCGATATCTCGAGAGTAAATCGATGTATCGCAATTCGATTTGGACCGATCAAAAGAGTAAGCTTACCGGTACTCGCCGTTAAAATTTTGGATCCATCTGATTTCATTTTGAGACCTTACTTGAGTTACTTGGACCCCAGTTGGAATTATTTTTCGGAGTTACGCTGGCAAGGGGGTCGCTCCCTCTCTTGGAAAACTGTGGAGGGGGCCCTTTGCTGGGGCATACATTCTATTTTTCACTTTTTTTTTTTTTTTTTTTTTTTTTTAATTTTATATTTGTGTCTAATCTAAGTTGGGGGAGGAGGAGGAGAGTACCTGCAAGTCAACCGGCAATTTACTTTTGATAGTGGCTGCGGGTCGAGGGTGCGGATTGCGGACTTTTAACTTGTTGTGGGGTTTACAGGGTGGCCGTGTCTAAACTTATGAGAAAAGAAGGCAACCACAGACCGGAAGAACGTTCAATTTCTGGTTCAGAGACCATGGACAAAGACATGGGCACCCGCAAAACAATTGCCCGGAGGGGCAACTTTTTGAATGTCAATGGAAGGTCTAGGGGACACCACCTAGAGACGGGCAAGTCTAGAGAACCCCCCCCCCCCCCACTTCCGCCCAAAATAGAAAATAAATCAATTATCCTTCCAAATGGTAGAAATTGTAAGTGATTGTAGCATGTAGTTGTATCAAAAGTAATTCTATTTTTGACGTGTTTGATATTATGAATAAAGTGACAGCATCAGATGATAGAAATAGTAAAAAGCTGAGTACAACTATTCCTTCTTTATTTTCATTGTCCTGATGAATTCTAAGAGTTAACCTATTTAAATTAACGAAACCAAAACTCTTGCCTATACATTCTCTAATCATGTAATTATCGACCAGAGGATTCTGAATTTTCAAGGAAGTTCGCAAACTTCTCGTTGCCAACGGTAGTTGCCAATGTAGACACGTTCATACTAGTAGATTTTAAAACTTCTTTCGGCGAGGGAGATGACGGGTGGGAAGGATGATGTCGTCTGAATCAGAAGGGGGTGGGGTAAAAATCAGGGGGAGGTCTAGATCTGGGGGGAGAGGAATCCTGAAACTGGGGGGCGAGCTGTATAGTGGCAAGGGGTGGTTGGGCACCACTGCTTAGGGGGGGGGGGGTACTTCCCGCCCTGCCCCCCCCTAAATTACGCCCCTAATTAAAATTGTAAAGTAAACTAAGAATAAAGTTTGTTAACTCTTACTCCTTTCGTTATTATTTGATCTTCGAATGTTCCGATTCTTTTTTATTGTAAAGTTTTGATTTTTCTGAATTAGGGGGGGGGCGCCCATTGACAGATAAGGGAGAAAGGTAAGTGTAGGAATTTGCACGGGAATCCGGCGTAGTGTGCCGCAAAAATTACTACCAATGGCGGATCCAGAAAATTCTTTTAGGGGGGGGGGGCTTCACGCCTATGAATTTTCAAATTTGCAGGGAGGAATTTATGGGATTTTTTCTGTTGAAAAAAGGCAAAGGCTACCGTGAGTTGGGGGGGGGGGCGTGCCTTTCCCGAATCCGCCGCTGATTACCATGTAACACTGAGCCACGATGACCGATGTCGGATAAAACCAGGTAGAAGACCCGTGGCGGGCGTGGCATCCGTGATGGCTGTGAAATTGGGATGAAGTAGATGGACACACATCATTCATGCAATCTGCACAACGCGGCAAGCAACTGTTGTAGGCGTAGGTGCAGTAGTTCGTGGGGAGGGCAAAGGGGACGGGAGGTCGTCGCAAAACCATGGACGAAGATATAACTAGACTGTTGTTAGTCCTGTTTTGCTCTCGACCCCAGCGCTCCAAGCAGCGGTCAGCTGAACTACTCTTTCAAGTGAGCGATCCTGGCGATGTGTCCATGCTCACATGCTGTGCTACTGCTAAAACCGTTGTTGGAGTTGGTCTGTTATGGCATGGCTGTCAACTGTTGTCGGCGACCCAAGAGGATCAGATAACTCAGTATCTCAATGGAAGATCGAAAGCAAGGGAAATCCAGAATCAACTTTGGACAAGGTAACAGAAATCATCAGCAAATTAAAAGAGTCGCCTGATCTCTACTAATAAAACAAATGTCTATGTACTCTTTCTTGTTTGATTCCGTTTTGAGGTTAACTGTGGTGTATAGTATTTCAGTCCTTGATTAATCATTTTCGACAATTCAGGAATCTTTCAAGAAATACTCCAGACGTTTGCTTTTTAGCGGATTTTGCTTCCTTTTAATTCGCTGATCATTTGTTCCCTTCGTTCAATCGTGATTCAAATTACCTACACGGTATACATTTGCGGGAAGGCATGGGAGAAAGGGAGCCGGAGCGGCCACCGCTGCAGCGGTTCGCTTTTAGTTGACCCTTACTGCTGCTTGGAGCGCTGCGGTCGCGCTCGAAAACCCGCTAACAGGTTTTAACACGGGCGGAGATAGGAAGTCGGCAGTTCTTAGTTATATCTTCGTCCATGGCTCGGAATGGTCTTAAAATTTTCCTTAGGATTTGATCTAGAACGCAACGTTCTTACATTTTCGAAAAGTTAACTCTAGCTCTCGCAATTAATGATTAAAGGCGGAAAAAGCATGGTTTCAGGACCGCGGAACAGTGGCGTTATCTAGCGGATGAGAATCTTACTACAGGTCGCTGAGGATTCACCTTAAAACGCAACGCCGATCGCGTTCCCCAAACGAACTCTTTTAGCGGACCGAAACATCAACAATAACAGGATTGGAAATTTGAAATCATCTAAATGCATTTTAAATCGCAGAATACACGAAACATGGACACAATCCTCTGATATAAAACCCCAATATCTCATACAGAAAATTTCGTTGAAGTCTGATCCAAATTAGTAACGTAATTACATTCCCAAAAATGCTTAACCTCAATCTTGGCCAAAAACTCCCGCCACAAAGAAAAAGCGACAAATTGGGAGGACACCGGATTGGCGGAATCACATGGGTCAATCGGTCCTCGAGGACCCGTTCTCGATACTGAAACCAAGCGATCCCCCGAGCGGACCCCCGAACCATGCCGTTCCTATAAGAAAAGCATTATTGACCTTGTAGAAACGATTTCAATAGAGCATGACACTCATGCTCTAAAATATGTATATGCATGCACGGAGTACGCATTAAACTGAATCAAATACTGCAAATTGTAGAAACACTCTCGCAAGCAGATTTTCCATTCACCCCTATCCAACTCCCTTCGTCGCTAGTCAATCCTCACATCGCTCTTGTTTCCGCTCAACCCAGAATGCAACGCGAAAACTTCGCGGCGCGGCGCGTGCCCGCTTGTTTACTATCGCCCGAGAATTTTTACGTGTTTTCCGTCATTCTTTCGCATCCTCCCCCTCCCCCACCAGTTTTTGTTTTCATACCTCCCCTTCCCCTCCCCTTTCCACTCCCCTCCCCCCTCCCCCTCTCCTCCCCGCGGCCCCACTCTATTGGCATGTTGAACACGGTCACCGGAAAGGGGGACAAAAGCAATGTTTTCAAACCCGAGTTATGACATCCACAGCCTTTTTGCGTGGATGACAATGCATTGTTGCCATAGATGCAGAATTAAGGGGTAAACACAAATTTTTAACTTTAGAAAAAATCATGATTCCGACAACGTTCCAACAATGTGCGTTGGTTTAGCGTTTGTAGAAGGGGCGGATGCACGGTAAATATTCGTATTTATCGCTTACATAAAGAACGAGGAAACACATTTAATTAAAACTTTCAAACGTTTTCATTTGTACCCGCCGCAACGTGGAATTCCAGTGCAGCAGGGGAAACCCCAGGAAGCGGTATTTTTTTATTTATTTTTTTTTTATAAAAATAAAATAAAAATAAAAATGAATCTAAAGGATTTGAGGGGTAAATCAAAATTTCAGGAAATGAAGGCGATAGGTTACTGAATGTCACTCATAATAAGACTAAATCGATTCGTTTCCGTGTTTGTTTTTAATACCTCTGTTCTCATGATTATCGCGCGCTGATTCCTTTGCACAAAGGTCGATCACGAGATACCATTAGGGACAAAGGATGTTGAACAAATGAGCTAACGACGGGTTTTTTTGTTTTGTTTTTTTGTTTTTTTTGTTTTTTTTGTGTGTTGCTTTTTTTTGGTTTTGTTTGCTAATCCTAAAAATGGCATATATATAGTCGGACACGATGATATCCTTTGTGAATTTTCAAATACTATAGAGAGACTTAAGTACATTCTGTTTTCAAGTATTAACTATCTACCACGCTTAGCGAGAGTTCCTTGAAACATAATTCGATAAAGTTTCATAACCTATTTAGTGTAACTTCATTGTCATTAACAAACGATAAATTTAAAAAAAAAAAACCAAAATACTCAACGCTGCGCCAAACCAGCTTGTAACCGATCAAATATCACTCAGAAGGTTTAATTTTTATACGAGTGCCTGCCGTCGCATACAATCTAACAATGTACTTTGCCGATAATAATGTGCTCTACATTCTCCATAAAAAGATCGAACTATTGGAGTTGCATAAGTGCTTCTCCTATGAATCGATTTTTACAGGGCTTTAAATGAACGGAATGTGGTGTTGCCACATTGCACTGCCGCACGTGACGCCACTTTCCTTAGTCTTTTAAAGTTGTTAATTGGCAAGTTGAAATAACAGAGTGTAGCTTAGCTTGCGTTGACGAAATTATAACTCCATTCGGGATAAGAAGTCCAAAAGGGAAGTCAGAAAAAATTGCACTATATTGCACGCGGGTTTCCCGATAGTCGATTCTCGGCCACTGAGCTCGTTTCGGAGACCTTCATTTTTCAGACCCTTTTTTTGAGACAGACAATACTGAGAATTGACCTACTATAAATTTTCCTCACGCCGGGAAAAAAAATTCAAACGGCTAGAGTTACGACAAAACGGACACAATTTCAGAACTGTTAGGGCCGTAACTCGTCCAAATTAGTCGAATTGCGTTACTGATGACCCTCCAAGATTCTTTCTTGGACAGAATAGAGATACTAAACCAAATGAAAGGGTTTTGTCGAAGAGAGAATCTTCAAGGGTCATTACTTATGATATTCAACTGATTTAGACGAGTTACGCCCCTCACTGATCTGAAATTTTGTTCGTTTTATCGTATCCTTGCCGTTTTCAATTTTTTCTGGTGTGAGGAAAATTTATAGTCGGTCAATTCTCGGTATTGTCTGCTCAAGAAAAAGGTCCGAAAAAGCCCGGTTACCGAAACGAGCTCAGCAGCCGAGAATCGACTATCGGGGGGACCTTCGATCGTTGGAATAAAGTGCGGTTTTACCTGACTTCCCATCGGACTTTTTATCTCCAACAGAGTATAAATGGAAAACAAAAAGACTGGCAGAATTTGCCATTGGCATAGCTGATTTTGGAGTCTGCTGTCAAGTATGGTAAATGTTATGTACCATCATATGGTAAATGCAACATACCTTGTGGCAGAAATGGGCAAATATTATTCGACGAATTATTTGTCTAGTTTGGCAACGCGATAAAATCAGATTATTCACCAAACTATTTGATCAATTGATCATACCTCCTCACAGGCAATGGTGTCACATCTCGCAAGCATCAATTCTGTTGCCAGACTGATTTCATTATTTTTGAATATTCCGTTGCCCAACTCTGCCTTGTGGTAGATTGAGATCATCTGTTAGTACATTTCACCGCAAGGTACGTTGCATTTACCATACATATGATGGACAAATTTACCATACTTGAAAGTAGACTCCAAATTCAGCTATACAGGTACAGATGATACATTTTACCAGTCTTTTTTTCCGTGTACGTCTTAGGCCGCCGTTTGAGAATGGTAAACGGGTTGATGATGCCGAACCGAAGCAGTGTTGCTAGATTTGCCGAAAAATTACCAAATTTTACCTTGAGTCAAGTGGGAAAAAATTAAATAACCATTCGAAAAATGGCAACACTGTACTGAAAAAAAATTAAGGGGTTCATAGAGAGGAAAGGAGGAGGTCATTTTCTAATCACTCTCATCTTACGAGGACCGCCGCGCCCGCCCACCCACCGCGACCCTGGTTGAAGGGTGTAAGGTGGGGGACGATAAGACGGTGGGATGGAGGGGAAAAGTGCTAAGTGCGGGGATCAGGGGAGTGGAGGAGGAGGAGGGGGGGGGCCTGCCGGACTAAATATATTTAATTTTGAAAACTCTCGTCATGGCCGTGGCGGTGGCGAAAATGCGGTGCATGAAAATGACAGATGACAAATGCTCCGTAGGACCGCGAATCGCGGGACTGAAAGAAAACCTGCTCGCCGATCCTTCTTGAGAGTCCGTCACCACGCAATGGGGTTAAATAAACGATATTTTGGACATCGAGCGCTGAATTTGGTTTTTTTGTTTTTTGTTTTTTTTTTTGTTAAGCCTTTTTCACTAGGCTTTTCGCCTTTGTGCCTATACACAACAGCCACTTACTATTATTTTTCTTATTTTTTATTTATTAAACTCGATAGATAGTTGGGATCACTGCTGGAGATCATTTCCCGGGAAGATTGAAGAGAGAAGAGGATAGGATAGACGAAAGAGAAGAGAAACATCCATGTCTATCCGGAGTGACAAGATCTGAGACCATCAAATCTTGTCGCCCCGGCCGGGATTCGAACCCGGGACCTCTGGGTTAGTGGCTAGTTGCGCTAACCACCAGACCACGGAGGCCGACCTGAATTTGGTTGAAATTGCCGCAGTCGATTTTTTGCTCAATTTTTCTTTCAAAAATGGTAATAAATTATGAAAATTGGTCTTAAAATAATTAGGATGATGTACTCAATTACTTAAAATACTATTCATTAATCAATTACTTAATCAATTACAATTAATTATTTACATTAATAAAATTATATTATATTAATTATGCATTTATGAAATTTGTTAAAAATATTAAAATAAAATTAAACTATAAAAATACATATTTTAATTAATCACTTAAAATTTTTTAAAAGAAAAAACAACTAAGTCTCATTGGTGAAAGACCATTTTGAGTAATTTTAGATCCCTTAGTCTGTGTTAAAGAAACTGCACAGTGAAATATTGACTAAGGGGGAATTCCGTTAACCCAAGGAAAATGTCTGCGGCTACAAGTAAAAGATTCTCTGTTTTGAGACGGTGATTCTCTTTCATGCAATCAGAACTTTACCTCGCGCAAGGCAAACTATCACAAGTTAACGTGTTTCCTTGTTTTTAAAGCAGTGATTTCTCTCAAGGGTAAAGAAACTCTTCAATTTTTGACATCCATCCACAAAAATATTCATCCAGAAATCCTGATCTTCACGACCACTGTGCACGTTACTCACGCCTGCGTCTCATTCTCTCTCTTCCTTCTCTCTCTCTCTCTCTCTCTCTCTCTCTCTCTCTCTCTCTCTCTCTCTCTCTCTCTCTCTCTCTCTCTCTCTCTCTCTCTCTCTCTCTCTCTCTCCTCTCTCTCTCTCTCTCTCTCTCTCTCTCTCTCTCTATCTCTAAGAATCTTTCAGATGCTCGTTTGGGTCCTCGGACGGACAGTCGGGCTTTCTCGACCTCAACCACTCGTATTCCCTCTCAAACGAATTATTTTATCTTATTCATTTTTCTTTTTTAACGTCGCAAGGGAAGTTCGGGGAGAAGGAATGGTACGGGAGTGAGAGGGGAGGGGTCGAAGGGGGCCATGAGAGCTCTCTTTTTCTCCATCCAATCAAAGCCGCACGATTTCTATGCACGCGTCGTCTTTCAAAGGACACTTACAGCGCAGCGTCTCCAGCCCTTTGCTTTCCGACCCATCGCAGTGGAGAAATACCGCGACGTCTCTTCATACAAATCAACGTCAATTAAATAGAATTTATTCCATAAATTAAATACGATTCCTCGGCAGCTCCGTAATTAATCTTAATTTAATGAAACTTTCCCTTGATTTTTATCCGCCGGAAACGTCACGTGATGTTCTTTGATGCAAGGGCGGTCGCGGAGTCATACAGACTATGTAAAACAGCCTGGGTTCCCTGGGTGAGGCGAGTTTGAGGCAACAAACGGAGAATCCCATAGCACGTACCCTTGGCGGGAAAAATATCATTTTTGAAAAGTTCACAAATTCATTCCAAGTTCGAAACGTCCGCGTGATGGAAGGAGGCGTCGTCCCCAGCCTTTCTTTTTGTTACCTAAGGGACGTTTCAAGTGAAATTCAGAAACTTTATTCTTGGGGTCTGTACTTGGAACTTGACTTGATTTGAACTTGAAAAGTCCTTACAATTCAATTTGCAATTCAAAAATGTACCTTGAAACAAAACGTCTTCAGATTTTTTCCGAAGAATGAAGATACTTCCATCTTAAACGTAAGGAAGAATTTTACTTTCACTTCCATGCTACATCTACGATCTATTCGAACAGAGTTGAAAAGTTCACGATTTGTCGGGACAGGTCGTATTTTTTTCTTTATTCCGGGTTTTGTCAAAACGATTTTGGACAAATCCCGAATTTTTTCTTCATTTCGGGTTTTGTCAAAACGATTTTGGACATATTCCGAATTTTTTCTTCATTTCGGGATTTGTCAAAACAATGTTGGACACTTCGCGATCTGTCCAGACACATCGCGATTATTCTGGACACTTCGCGATGTATCCAGATTTCGGAATTTTTCTACAACATACATACCTTTCAAAGAACGACTAGAATTGATGGATAGGGAAGCTCACCAAAAATGTTTCTTTTTACTCCTCTTTGAATGTATAGTTCGTATGCTCCGTTTTATTCCTAGATCAAAGTTAAGCGACTGGAATGATTAACCACTACTTTTGAGCTCATTAAAAAATTAGATTATTTCAAGAAAAGTTTGATTTCTTTTGAAGTAGTGCGAAGTAGGTGGACGCGAATGTAAATCCGTCGAAAACGTGTGATAAGAAAAATAGTTTGCCATTTCGATAAACACCAGGTCTGGTCGTTAGATTACAGCTAGCTGAGAACCCATGGGCGATATCTGTCGACAGAGGCTTAAAGAGCAGACTTGTCGTCAATGTAAATGAGATACGTGCATCCACAAAGTCATTAGATGCTATTTGCACTAGACGCGGAGAGATCTATTCGGATTTTTTGTGAAGAGTGTTTTTGGATGGTCTTTTTTTTATGGCTCGGCGCGAATCCTGGAATCCTGGAATCATCGAACGCAACGGAGCGCAATTTCGGTCGTCCGAAAATTGGAACTCTATTTCGAACAGTTTCGTTGACAAAAAAAAGACAAAAAAGAAAAAATCTTCTCTGAACGCCAAAAAATAAAGGCGGAAAAAGGGTTTTTCGTTGCTCTCTTTTTTCCGTGTTTTAACTTTTTTTTTGTCCTTCTCTTCCGAGAGTTAACTTCATTAGTGACTTCAAGCAAATCACTTAATCACGCTTGGACTCCTGGGAAAAAACAAACGGATAAGCAGATGATTTGACTCGAGGCTCTTCTGATGGTATTTATTTTTCACTCTTCGTTTGGCATTCAACTCCCAATTGTTTGCTCTCTCTGTCAAGTCAGGACAAGCTTAACTTCTGCCCGCTTGTTCCATGGTGTCAACGCTACCCCTTGCATTCTGCACCGGAAGCTTGGGAAGAGGTTGTTGACGACAAGAGCATCGCGAGGGAAAGGGTTATTTTGGGCGACTGGTTGCACTAAATAATTACAAAATGCATTACCAATTTCATTCAATGCTACAATACACTATGTAATGATGGTATAAACTGTTTTAGGAGAGCAATTATATCGTATTTATTGCCGTTCTAGGGCCTCTGGCTCCGAACAAACTCTGGTTTAATGTGTTTCCTCTAGAAACGGATTTCTGAACGGGAATTTTGACTATTAAATCAAAAAAATAATGCGACCTTTCTGCAATTATGAATTCTGTGTCCTCGAAAATGCTCAATTATGCTTGCGACTCCTTGGCAAAAACTGCCTAAATCAATCAGATATTCGTACAGATTAAACATTGCATTTGGAGGTTAGAATTGCCCGAAATGTCGCCGATTCCACAACAGCAATAATAACATTTGGGTGATTTCAACCTCCAAATTCATCGTTTAATCTGTAACATTATTGATTCAGGCAAATTTAGTCAAGGAGCCAGGCGTAATCTATGCATTCAAATGGAAGGAGAGGGAGAAAGACAAATTCTTATATCCGCCCATGTGATACAGGTACAAAGCAGCGTTGCGTAAACGCTGAGCAACTGTGAGTATATTGCGCATAAGAGGGCATTGCAAGCCTGTGTGTGCGTGTTTGTGTTAGCTGAGTTTACGAGCGTACCATACCCATGACTATTGACATCACGGCCCTCTACATCAAAACATAGACGATGATTCGTAAATGCTCACACCAAGAAAGTGGGCGTGCTAGTCAACAAATAGTGAAAGAACTTTACAAAAAAAAATAATAATAAATAGATAGATAAATAAATAAATAGATAAAAAGATAGACAGATAAATAAATAAATAAATAAACAATACATAAAAAACCCTGACTTACCTTTGGATGTGCTCTCCTAGGAAAAGCTACTTTAGGGTCAATCTGTAACAAAATGGAAAAAAACAAAAATTAGGTTAGTATGTTACAGTATAAAGGTAAGAAGGTGAAATAAAAAGGGCAAAATTTGCTTTCTACGACCACCAAACATAAAAGGAGCCCTATGGAATTTAAGATCTTCTTGTTGATACCAGTAATGTTGGTAACAGTGGTGGAGCGTAAAATCTATCATCGTTGTATTAAATCAGTTTAAATTCAATATAAAAGTCGAAATATTGGGAATGCACAATGCACTTTTTTGAATCGATTTTTTTAAATGGGTTTAAATGGACAGATGCAAAGTTGCCAGATTTCTTGCTCCGCCACTGGTTGATAAAAACCTCTGATAAAATATGGGTTTAGTGCAGCGTTATAGGAGTAAACGATTAGTTAAGAATCGGTCTAAATCATCAGTGACAAAACTCACGAAGCGTTCCAAACTATCGTGACTCTCATGTGTGACCATTTCTTTCCATGACGAAAAACGAATGCAAAACCTTGTTTCACAATGTTTCATTATTCAAATTGCATTTAAATAACTCGAGCAATGCATTTCTGCCCAAAAAAATGTCACTAAAAATGTCTCTGTGTACGATTTTAACGATGAGAGTGAGATAGCACTACATGGGAGTTACGTGAAAGTGAAAGAGATAGTTTCACGGAAACAAAAACATTAGTAAAAATAACCATACGGATACCTGATTTTGGCACCTGCTAGATGTTCTGGGAGACTTGACCAGAAGTACTGTACATTTACCGATACTTTGAGTAAATTCGACATGCAATCAGGCAACATCACCTAGTACCTTGTCAAAACATAGTATGCTTCTGGTTAACATTACCATAACATCTAGCAGGTGCCAAAATCAGGTATTCGTAAGGTTATTTTCACCGTAGTTTTTTTTTCAGTGAATTGGACCGCTCATCACCGGATAACTTCGTCACTAAAACCGTCCATTAACCAGTAAACACATAATATTTTAAACATATCTTTTAAAATATAGTCATCATGATCAGGATAATATTTTTAAATTACTTTAAAAACATTATGAAATAATTGTTAAAAATATTCTTATTAACATATTTCCGACAATGGTATGACAACATTTTCAAAATATTTTTAAAATGTTACATGTTCACTGGGCACGCTTCCGATCTTTGCAAACTTTAAAAAATGTCGAAGCTTTGAGCTACCATGCCGCACCGCGTCATGTCACCGGTATATATGAGTCTCGCACCGGCAAAACATTACCGTGAAAAAAAAGGATGAAATGAAGGTGTAGTAGTACCTACTCCGCTATATAGCGTGATCAAGGAAGCGGGGAGTAGAAGCGTGAGGTGGGAATAGCGATGCGGGGTGAAAGGAGAAGCAGGGGGGGGGATAAATCAGGGGAAGGAGCACAGTTGCAACTTGCTTGCAAGAATTCTCCACCATAAAACAGCGGCGGCAGAGTAGGTTTGTAAACGTAATCGCGTGACTGCTCTCGCGGGATTTGAGTATAACCGCGCGGTGTTGAGCCCTCACCGCTGCGCCGCGCCGCGGTCCGGCCGCCCGCCCGTGGTCTTATAGTCTCCTCATTCCGATTCGATTTTCAGTGTCTTCTTCGCCTATTAGATTCCAGTTCCAGCTCCTCTCCTCATAACCGATGGAAAGTGAGGGGGGAGAGAGAGAGTGATGAGAGAAAGAGATAAAGAATGGAGAGAGATTGTGTGAGTGAGAAAGAGAGAGAGAAAGAGAGAGAGAGAAAGAGAGAGAGAGAGAGCGAGAGAGAGAGAGAGAGAGAGAGAGAGAGAGAGAGAGTGAAAGGAGAAAGTGCTAAGGTAAGAAAAGAGATTGTGGGAGTCAGAGAGAGACAAGGAGGGAGAGAGTTTTGTGGGGTGCAGTGTGAAAGTAAGGAAGAGAGTGGAAAAGAGGGAGAGAGAAAGAGAGGGGGGGGGAGATAAAGAGAGGGGAGAGAGAGAGAGAGAAAGAGAAAGAGAGAAGAGAAAGAAAAGAGAGAGAGAGAGAAAAGAGAGAGAGAGAGAGAGAGAGAGAGAGAGGGAGAGAGTGAGAGAGAGAGAGAGGGGAGGGAGAGAGAGAGAGTGAGAGAGAGAGAGAGAGTTTAGAGAGAGAGGAGAGAGAGGGAGAGAGAGAGAGAGAGAGAGAGAGGGGAGAAGAGAGAGAGAGAGAGAGAGAGAGAGAGAGAGAGAGCAAAAAATCGTAATAATTGCATCTGAGGTTCTAAGTCTTAGTACTGGAACTTGGAACTACTTTGAACGGGCGGGTTGGATTTACGATGACATTTAAGGACGAGCAAACATTACCATCACTTAAGGTTCATTACATCATCAAAATTCCAATGACTAATCTGGCTTACTATTTCACTGAAAACTGAGAAAAGAAGGGAGAGAGAAGAGACAGAAAGAAAGGGGAGAAGAGGGGAGGAGAGGAGAAAAGAGAGAAGAGAGAGAGAGAGAGAGAAAAAGAGAGAAGAAAAATCGAAGTTTGTTAACAAACATACGAAACCGCCCAATTTGAAAAATTGACAAACTGACTTACCATTGCGCTTTTTAACCTTTCGTTTTTGGGGAAAAAGGGGGGACTACTTTTTTTAGAGATAGGTTCGCTTCGGAGGGGAAGACAGCATGAACCCGTAATCTTCGACGGACTTCCATAATGTTTTCTTTTAAAAAACCAATTGGGTTTAAAGAATAACTGACATACAGGCTTTTAATTTGAATTTGCGATAGCGGAAAATACTGATCTTTTATTTTAACAACTGGTAAAGTTTTTATCACCCGGCAAAACAAATGGGCGTTCAAATTCCTCAGGATGTCCGGAGAACGTTCGAGGGAATTTTTGAAAAAGTCTTGACTTGAGCTGTAGCCTTCTTTTTACCTTAAGAAGGCGATCGGCAAAAAAAAAGAAATAGATCAAACGAAAAGTTCCGTTAAGGCATGGCAATGGGTTAGATTCAAATCGCAATTTTTGCCTGGCACAGTCTGGTGAAATTTTCCTTACTTTTTAGCTAGCTCCAAAAATTCGATGCGTATGATAATTTTTATCGTGATTTTTCCCATGCATATTTATTTACTGTCTCCAAAAACAAAAAAAAAAAAAAAAACAAAACAAAAAAAAAAAAAAACAAAAAAGCAGGGGAAAAATTTCCCAAAACGCAGGTGTTGGAAAAGCGTGCCACTAAAGTCTGAACAGCTTTAATGCTTTTGCTAGCAATGATAATAAATTTGACAGCATTCAACATGGAGCTGATCTCGAGAAAAATTTAGTCCAAAGTTGAAGAGCTAGCATTTAAACAAAAAACTTGGGAAATTTCTTACGTTTTGATTTCATTCAACTACCGGTTGTGTTTTTTTCATTTCAACACCGGAAAAGTGGATTTACTATGTAGGAAAGGTACTTAAATTTTTTGCGTTTAAAGTGACTTGGGTTTCCTTTCTTCTTTTTTTTTTGGGATAATCACGAAAAACGAAACTCTAAGAGAAAAAACGGGAGAGTTGGTTTACACTGTTGATTTTTTTAAAATCCGTTAATCCGGACTTAAATCCGTTCCCAATTCTATAAAGGAACCAGTGGCGGCTCGTGCAACGTGGCAACAGTGGAATCCCTCCATTTAAACCTATGTAAAACAATCGATCTTCAGGAGGTGCAATGCACCCCCAAGGTATCGATACTTTTGCATAGGTTTAAATGTTAAAAAAGCATGGTTGCCAAATCGCACGAGCCGCTACTGAAAGGAACCAAGTCGGAGTTGGTTCCTTACGTGACTCGGATTAAGGTTTAACCTAATCAGCCAAAGGAACCAAGTTCTCATTTTATTTCATCATATGGACAATGACATCAATGAGGCTCACCAGCTCACTTTTACCTGGAATTTTGACGGGAAATAGTTGTTATTACAGAAGAAGCACTTGTTGCTTCGAGATTCAGTATTGCTAGCTCTATCAATCAATAACTCAATTTTATCAAAAATGTCACTCGGTTCTTTTGTGACAAGTGCTGTCCAATTGAGCTTATTTGGTGAGAAATTATGAAAAAAATAAATTTAGATCAGATGTATCTATAAGGAGATGAGTCAAAGGCGTTGTTTTTTGTGTTTGTTTTTTGTTTTTTGTTTTCAAAACTTTGGAGAGCTCTAGCTCAGAAGAGAAACATTTGCAGCACATACTCATGTAGGAAAATAAAGTCTTATATATATGTATGTTGACCCCAAAAATACACTCCATTAGTTTGGCACTCAAGTTTTGAAACACCCTGTTCTTGATATTTTGCTCCCCCCCCCCCCCCGCCCCTTCACAAAAGACAACATCTTGACCATGCACATTTTTAAAATCACAGTTTGACTGTAGAGATATTTTCTCTCTCTCTCTCTCCCCCCCCCCCCTTAACGAAAAAGGGGAGAATGGGTCACCTATCTCTGATGTTCGTCGTGCGCGTGCACAGATTGTTCGGCTTTACGACTGCAATTTTGGCTTTCTTTATAATGCGTTTTTTGGGTTTATTAGTGGATTCTATGACTATTTGATGCCGCCAATGTAATTTTCAGACAATTTTACATCAGAATCAAAACTCTATAGCACTGTAGCAAAAGTTTGCAACAAACCCATTGAAAGCTGAAAAGAGAAAATTATTTGATAAGGCTCGACCTTTTTACCCACATAAACTATAGACAATAGATATTTCTAAACCCCTCCACCTTTTAAACGGCTTGCTCAGGGATCAAACATGAGGTTGCGTTCTTTTGAAGTCAAAAAGTGTCATATTCGGAAAAGCCGTGATTCTAAATAATAAACAGTTTTTTTTATCTTTTTTTCCGTTTTAGGTGCTGTCAGCACTTGTTGCGATTGTCACGATGTAGATACGTAATATGCATAAATGGAACACTTGCGAATTCATGAAACAATAATCCTTTAATATACAGAACTAACCATTTCAAGTGCCCTTTACACATCAAGCATTCTAGGGGTATAGATTAGTAGGTGTGGAGGTTTAAGAGGTTTGTGGATTTTAATTCCCCCTCTCCCCATTTATTTTCTTGAAAAGTATCGAAAGTTTACAGTTAAAACTATGCCATTATTCACTATAACGCATTGTCATATTATTTCTTTTTTTTTTCTGTTGCCGTCGGTCGATATCATTTTTCGTGTTGGAAAAGCAAAGTTCCATATGGACCTATAGTTTCCAAAATTTGAAGAAGGTTCCAGTGAAAAATTTTGTACACGCAACGAACTTTTTAGGATAGGTAAATAAGTTATTCCAGAGTCAATTCCATAGCCGCAGCGAGGAAGCTGTCCAGGGGTGGAAGACACGTGACAGCCCCTCTCACTTTTTAGAGCAATTAATGCGAATTTAACCCCTCTGGCTCCCTGTGTTCTGGATTTTAAACACCTATTTTTCAACAAAACGCCAAAAATGTCCTCAAAAATCCCTTGATTCCATCGACGCTCATTAAGGGGCTTTCAATTTGCCGATCCCCCAGAATTTCAAATGTTTCGATGCAAAGACCTGTTTAGTGTGACGTCATGAAAAAAATTGGTTCCAAACAAAGGCCCCGTCTCACTCGCTCTCGTGGGTTTTCCCATACGAAACACAGTCCAAATTTTCAAATACAAGTGCTAGTAAACAACACGTTCTTTACACGTTGTGTTTATCACACCATTGGGTTCCACGTCCCTTACAAAAATTTCCGATTGTTTCAAAAAATTTTCCGATTGGATATATATTCCCGCGCTTTATTTCCCATAGAAATAATCGAAATTCCATAGAGACAATCGGAATTCGTGTAGATTAAAGCGCGCTGACTACAGCAACGATAGGTCTCATGATTGAATTAAGGCGAAATCATCTATGGTTCTATTCTTACAGTTTTAACAGCCACTTTTTTCTCAGTGATAAAATATGAGCCCGCTATCACAAACTTTTTGAAACATCGCGCATCGATGCACAATCACAGTTATATCGAAGAGAGTCCTATGTTTTGTCCTTGTCACACTCACAGTTTCTTAAGAGCACAAAATTCTAGGATATAGGCTCATCAGCACCATCACGGCATGTGTTGTACCTCGAACAATAGCTTCGATACGAAGAGAAGTTAGAATGATTGAGTGTCATGGCGGTGATACTACCATAAGAGACCGTGAGTAAGACAAGGACAAAACGTAGAACGTCTTTCGGTATAACTGTGATTGTAAATTCGCTTGTGATCTTTTAGGAATTATGTTACAGTGAAAAGATACTTTAAGGCAAGTGGAATCTAATGGTGCAATAAAATTTGAGAAAACTGTTGGTTAACTAGCATGAATTCGCGTTCGAAAATTTGGATCTGGTAAATCCACGAGAGTGAGCGAGATAGAGCATTTGTTTGGAACTAATTCTGATCGTGACGTCATCACTAAACAAGTCTACTTAAGGATATGAATGAGCCTCTCTCTTTTCTATACCCCTCCCGCTCTTCATCAATACCTCGTCGCTTCTTATCGATGTACCCTCGTCAAGCAGATTTTGACACATTTACGACCGCTTAATGCACCGTGAAGAAATCCTGTGACCGGTGGAGCCCAAAGGCGAGGGGCAAAGAGGGTTCCTGCGGGAGATGTTTCCACCCCCCCTCCTGCCTTTGAATTTTGACTCATAGGTTGGCACAAATGACTTAGGTTGCTGGACCTGTATGGAATTCTCGTTCAAAGGAATTCGACTTTGACGCTTAATAACTTCTTGAAATTAACAGGAATACCAAAACTTTTACAATTTTAAGAAAATAGACGCCGAGACCTCCTGGATTGCAGCAATAAATTAACGATTAATGAAACCAGTTTTAAGAAAACACGTTTTTAATTTTTCAAACCTTTCCCGCCAAGGTTTTGCCATAAGCAAAGCATTGGACTTATATATTAGATATGAAAATGAAAACAAGAAGCGCACCGTATATATACGGCACGCTTAAAACAAAAACAAAAACAAAAATTACAAAGAATCGAGATTCAAACGAGCCTCCAAGTATTTTATGCTTTTGACACCGATTGACTGCACCCTGGTTTCCACGAAATTATTTCAGCGTACACACTATACAACCATGTACAACTCATGCACCATTAGAGCAACAATAGATGAACCGCAGATGGAAAAAAGCAAAAAAGTCGACACCAGACCGAATTTCACAAAAAGAACAAAACACTGTTCAAATAGGTTATCAGCCACATTGGTTTGTTTTAATAATGGGGCTCTCGCAAACTTTTGCTACAGGGGATTGAAGAATTGGTTATTGCATAAAAACCCGTTAAAAAATGACGATGAGTACACTTGAAAATCACAAAATTCACTCTCAGAATCAGGTTTAATGGCAGACGCAGGTACTATGGGAGATTCCTATCTAAATTGAGACATATCTCTGTGTTTCCGTAGAGAATGTTACATTAGAGACGAGAGTCTCCCATGATACCTGCGTTGAGCCGCCATTACGAACTTACCGTTATAGTAGTTACGTGAGTTGGAATTTTAGACTTTCTTGTTGTGGTTTCCGTGATTTTCTCTGGTCATAACATAAAATTCTACTGTTTATTTGCTTATAAAAAAAAATTTTGCAAGAGCCCCATTGGTTTGTTTGAATAATTTGAAAAAAATATTTTTTTTAATCAGTGGTCTTCTGAAGGATAATACAGGTGGTTCGGTCTGTTGGAGAAAAAAAAAAACGATGTTCCGTACAAAACAAAAAAAAATGTGTCAATTAAGTACATCAACCACTTTGTTTTCTACATTTAGCGGTTCAATTACTGTTGATTAAAGTTTCGTAGGAAACTTAGACTCACCGCTCAGAATAACTTCTCCACTATACTCTCTTTTGCAGTCACGTGAAAAAGGTTCACGTTTCACATCGATGGAACTCTGATAGCAGGAAACGGAAAGCGATCAGAAGTTTTCGTCAATGCTCTTTGAGAGCGAAAGATAATGGATTTTCAAGTATTGTTTTTCGCTTTCCCTCTTTCTCTTTCTCTTCCGTCGTCCATAACGTTCCTCTCTCTCACTCTCTTTTCAGATTCGGCCGCGGTTTTTCATCTGTCTCCTCGCCTTTACGTCTGCTTAAGCCATGGGCTTGCGTTATCGCCTAACTGAGAGCACTCGGCAGCCGAGTCTCTTTAAAACTGACGGTTTCAGAAGAAGAAAAAAAATTAAAGCCACTGAGCACCGCACAATAGACCGTATCGAAAATCACGAAAGTCACGATAGCGTTTGGGCTTAGTGCGGGAAAGTTGTGTCTTGGGGTGACAAACAACTGAGAAAAATCTGGAATTCCAAAGTTGATATCTTCTGTTGGAGCAAAGGCCTTGAAATTTCCGAAAACCCGGCAAAAAACGGAAAAAAGCGCATTTTTAGACCTACTTTCAAAAATTTCTAAGATGTTTGCGAGCGTAATAAATGTTTAAAACATGCATAGTAGACACCTAAAACACATTTTTTTACCTTTAAAACTCTCTATGGTACATCCAATGGAGTAAAATTTGAATGAGTCGAGGTCAAAATTTCAATGATTTTGCGTGTTTCAACAATGAGCATTTTCGTGCCTCTCTTGGCCCACTCGTTCGAGGGAAATCGACTCAGAAAGCACCGCGAGTAATTGCTTGTTGTGGAAGCACGATAAGGCAGTGGCGGATCCACGGAGAGGGGGGGGGCACGGGGGCATCCGGCACGTGCCCCCCCCCAAAACCCTCAAATTTTGCCTTTTTTCAATACAAAATGGCCCGAAATTGCTTCCATCGACGCTTCAAATTTCAAAATTTCACAGGCGTGCCCCCCCCCCCCCCCCCCCATAAAAATGTTCTGGATCCGCCACTGCGATGAGGCATTGTCACTCAACCGCTAGATGGCGACACGAAACCTAAATAAGCTCCTTTTCCTTATTTGCAATGCACATTGCATAATGAATATAAGAATCCTGGGTCCAAATCAGTTTTCACGGCTGTGACATCGTTGGCGCGTTGCTCCTTCGCACAGGATACAGGCACTGGCTGCACGATTCTTTTCAATACAGGACTACAGGAGACACATTTTACATATTGTTTTCAGGTTAAAGGTAATAAGATGACCGAAGCTTTTTATTGAAATTGAAAACTGTGAACGAGCTGAGCCAGTGCTCCTTGTGAACACACTTGCGTTTTACACAGGGCGAGGTTTTAGAGTATAGAGGAAAGGTTCCTCAAACTCGTCACTGTTTATTGGTATTCCATTATTCCCGATACTTCATTTAAGAAGCGCAGAATTTGTGTTGATTAGGATGATTCACGATGTTACTACTTGCTGTTTGTATGAAAGACGGATCTTAGGTCAAGCATCAGCCGATAATCCATAATCGGGAACCTAGTTTTGCGGAATTACTTATCTGTCAGAGTGGCCGGAAAGTTTCAGGGTAAACAGGGTAGCCCCATAGTTTTCTAAATTCTGACTTTTAAAGTGGGAGTAATTATCAACTGAAAAAAGGTCCAAATCGAAATTTGAGCTTCGATGTATCGAAAACGAAAAACGCTGTCGAACTTTGGTTTGCTGAAAACTGCTCCGTTTTTTATGCTCATTATAACTATATGTCAGAAGATAAGGTATGCCTTGACAGCTTTTCTATAGCTAAGCAGGGGTTATCGGACTTTTGGATCACCCTGTTAACCCTGCAACTTTCCGGCCACTCTGACAGCTATTTCCGCAAAACTGGGTTCCCGATTATGGATACCGGCTGATGCTTGACCTAAGATCCGTCTTTCATACAAGCAACAAGTAGTAACATCGTGAATCATCCTAATCAACACAAATTCTGCGCTTCTTAAATGGAGTATCGGGAATAATGGAATATCAATAAACAGTGACGAGTTTGAGGAACCTTTCCTCTATACTCTAAAACCTCGCCCTGTGTAAAGCACAAGTATGTTCACAAGGAGCACTGGTTCAGCTCGTTCACGGTTTTCAATTTCAATAAAAAGCTTTGGTCATCTGATTACCTTTAACCTGCAAACAATATGCAAAATGCGTATCCTGTAGTGAAAAGAGTCGTGCAGCCAGTACCTGTATCCTGTGTGAAGGAGACAACCAAAACCAAAACAGAAACCATGATGGGTTTACAACGCGCCAACGATGTCACAGCCGTGAAAAAACTGATTCGGACCCAGGATTCTTATATTCATTATGCAATGTGCATTGCAAATAAGGAAAAGGAGCTTATTTAGGTTTCGCGTCGCCATCTAGCGGTTGAGTGACAATGCCTCATCGCAGTGGCGGATCCAGAACATTTTTAAGGGGGGCGGGGGGGGGGGGCACGCCTGTGAAATTTTGAAATTTGAAGCGTCGATGGAAGCAATTTCGGGCCATTTTGTATTGAAAAAAGGCAAAATTTGAGGGTTTTGGGGGGGGGGGGCACGTGCCGGATGCCCCTGTGCCCCCCCCTCTCCGTGGATCCGCCACTGCCTTATCGTGCTTCCACGACAAGCAATTACTCGCGGTGCTTTCTGAGTCGATTTCCCTCGAACGAGTGGGCCAAGAGAGGCACGAAAATGCTCATTGTTGAAACACGCAAAATCATTGAAATTTTGACCTCGACTCATTCAAATTTTACTCCATTGGATGTACCATAGAGAGTTTTAAAGGTAAAAAAATGTGTTTTAGGTGTCTACTATGCATGTTTTAAACATTTATTACGCTCGCAAACATCTTAGAAATTTTTGAAAGTAGGTCTAAAAATGCGCTTTTTTCCGTTTTTTGCCGGGTTTTCGGAAATTTCAAGGCCTTTGCTCCAACAGAAGATATCAACTTTGGAATTCCAGATTTTTCTCAGTTGTTTGTCACCCCAAGACACAACTTTTCCGCACTAAGCCCAAACGCTATCGTGACTTTCGTGATTTTCGATACGGTCTACCGCACAATATGGTTTTAAATCGAATGAAAGTGGCCAAAAATCAGTAAATACTTGTATTAATGATCATCGTTTTCTGCCTTATCGGCTTAATTTAAATATTTCCAGAGACAGTCCTAGGTTTAAATTGTTCGTTAAAAATGTTATTTGTGATTCAGATTGGTCTTGAAAGATTATATATGCTAAATTGATGGGAAAAATTTACTTTATGATTTTTGGCCACTTTTTGACAATTTCTGACCATAGTGTCGCACATTGGGAAAAAAAGATTATCAGAAGCAAAACGATATAGGAAGTGTGGTAATGGATGGTGCTAATTTGAATGGACAAACCATCCTAGGGTTTGAAAATCAACAATCAGTTACATTTGCTTATGTTTTAATTTAAAATCGCAGAAGTACAAAATTTAAGAGTCCCACGCCTACATGCGGATGCGTCGATATAGCTTGTAAAGCTGGTTACATTTGGCAAGCATGCGTGATTAGCCGGTTGAGTCGCAATGTAAAAAATGTCTGCATGAGTTTTTTCATTCATTTTTATTGTCCTTAGCTTATTTTACTTGAATTTAAAATTTATTTAAAATAATGTTTCCCCTCCGCTTCACTCACAGCAGCACATGCCTCATTGAATGGGCGAAAAGGTGATGTCACCAAAACCCCGCTTGTGACCCCTCTATCGATTCAGCTTGGAAAATGAAGTCAATTGCCCTCAAGGATTTTCATATCTTTTGCAATGGGACCGTTTCCTTCAAAGCAACACTTGACTCATCACATGAGCAAAAAGGTGATGTCGCCAAAACTCCGTTTGGGACCCTTCTATCAATTCAGCTTGAAAAAACCCGAGCTAGAGTAATTAGTTTACAATACTTCTTAATCGAGACCCAAAATCAACAAAAAGTTTATATCATTGAGTTGTTCCAAACTTTTGATACAGGCTTATTAACAGTTGATTGAGGGGTAAAACCCTACAGTAATGACACTTAATGCACTAAAAAATCGCAAAATCCAGTCGTAAACTCATAAAAAGCTTTATAATGCGAGACTGTAATGGCAGACTGTATGCATCTTCTTCTGTTTGTATGATGTCGCGAGACTATCGAGATAGGGAAACTCAATGTGAAAGGTGGTAATAACGGCCATTACGGTCTCGCGTTTGAAAGCATATTATGAGCTTGGTAGTAGATTTTGTGATTTTTAGTGCGCTAATCGTCATTTAAACAGGAGTTTGCCCCATTATCAACTATTAAAAAGCAAGTAGCAAAAGTTTGCAACGGCTCCATTCCATCGATAGTATTTTTTCGCCGAAAAACAAACTATTCTTAATCATCACCAACACCACCCACCTTCCACACCGACACCTAGTGTGCGCCATATTTTCAATCCGCATTCATTTAACAATCATCTCATTGAATTCCACCTACTCACCCCCAAACCTTTTCAAAGACGTTTCAATCAGATACCCGTAGAATAAAAACACCCTTCTCCGAAGACCCCCGAGGCTAAGCCCGCGCGCTTTCCAAAATTTTAGCCCGCACCTTCCGTTTAATCTCCTCTGCTTCGGCTGGAAGCGGGGCCAAGTCAAACTGGTATACATATACACGTCACCCGGGCCGGATGAAAATTCGAATCCCGTTCGCGCGAGAGAAGATTAAGAAAAGGGTTAATGAAAATTAAAAGGCATCGGAAACAGGATTGAATTGCCGAGTTTAGACAATTAATTGTGTTTTTCGTTGCCTGGTAAATCCGATCGTGGATTTTCTGCGAAACGAGAACAGAATTAAAGAGATGAGATGGGAATAATATGAAGCCGTTCCCGGAAAGAAAAGGCGCATTAAATGATGCGTATGCTCATCTGAGTGAATTCTAATGAGATTTTAAGGATTGTTTCATCGGAATAGCGCATCTGATGTGTCATGCGCTCTTTTTCCGAAGCTAGGGCCTCTTTAGCACTAGAGCCGGGGCTCGTGAGGCTGTAAGCAACGATAGACCACACTCAACTGTTTTTTTTTCGCATTTCGTTCGTGATTAAGCAAATTTTATTTAATAACCAAGTTCGGTCAAGGTTTCGTTACTTGGTGACTGAATAATATTGTTGATAATTTGTATAATATTTGTCAGTTATGTTTTGTAGGTAAATTTGATGTTATTTAACATCAAGTCCACATTGATAGTGGATAAATAAAGTATTACACATATTAAAATTATTCCTGTCCCAGATTTTTGTGACCTGGTCACAAATTCGTAACCTACCTCGCAAGGTAGGTTTCGAAAACCGTAACCTGGTCAAGAAATTGGAAACCAAAAATGGCGGACACTCATTTGAATGTTCAGTAAATGAAGTGACCGAACCCTCATGATTGGCTTTGAAAAAAAGAAAACTATCACTTAAAATATTCAATCATTCGACCAGGAGATTAAGAAATAATCGGCAGCTTTGAGATCTACAGAGCTTTGTTCTATTTTTCCTTTTATTGTTACGTTTTTGTCAAGTAAAACAGTTGATTTTTTTTTCATAAAACAGAGCAAATTCTAAAGAGCGTGCACTTTTGGATAGACGCAATGAAAAATCGTTCACTTTTTTTTCTGGTGAGAAAACCTTTAAATAGCATGATCCGATTAGAATAATTTGTCATCGAATTGACAGCCTTCGTTCGAAAAGAAACCCGGCGATTAGATTGGAAAAGGCAAAGTAAAGGGAGAAGCAGTGTTGCCAGATTTCAGTGGCGAGATGTGCGAAGTGGCAACGTTCTTTTTTCCCCATTTAAACACATTAGAAAGGTCAAAATGCCTGGTCATCGCCGATTACTGAAGCGTTCGAATTTTTTGGTGAATTTAAATGGAGAAAATACATTGCTGCCAAATTTCACGCCTCGCCACAGCCAGATTTGAGATTAAACACTGCATATTTTACTTTGATTCTTATGGGGGAATCAACGAATGATACCAATACAAGGGATATGCTATGTTATAAGTACAATCCTAAAGTGTGACAGCTTCGAAGAGTTCGTTAACCTCATTTTTTAAACCTTAAATTAAAAATTCAATTAATTCAGTGGACGTTTGTTTTAAATGAAAGTGCAAGTGTTTTAGAGTGGCTATCTAGACACAAAAGTCTAATACCTACAACTATTCAGGTGAGAAAATTCTGCTTGTGTCTTTCAAAAGTCAGTTTCTTCATATCGTACAAACATGCCAAAAGGAACAGTTATATCAATTTCTATAGTATCCAGATAGCCGCTCTAAAACACCGGCACTTTCGGTTAAAACCAATTTCATACGGACTTGTCGCATTATTTTTATTTTATTTTTATTATTTAAACTATTAAGGTTCAAACAAACAAAAATGAAGAAAAATTACGAGTGTGCTACACTGCTATGAGACTTCCCATCAATCGAATCAAGCAAAATAATTGCGTAGACTCTAAATCATTTTAAAATGTGCAAAAAATACAGTATTTGTGGCGTATACTCTACATTAACCCTTTCAGACCTGACATTATTTTGGTTCAGAAACGGATTTTTGACCAACATGGATGATCATAGCGCTGTTTCCTCGTCTAAATTGAAGCGCATACCAGTGGCGTCGCGTGCAACCTGGCAACAATGCAACTGATCCATTTAAACTCATTGAATAAATCGAAGTTTCCTTGTGCAGTGTGAACCGCCTGAATTCGATATTTTACACGAGTTTAAATGGATAGAATACATTGTTGCCGAATTGCACGCGACGCCACACACTGTGAGATTTGACCGATCTAGCTAGACAAAAGTCGAAAAATCAAAGTGCTCCAATCAGATCGAAAATGGACTGAAATGAAAGCTTAGGGTGTGCTGATCACGTACATATGGTACATAAGCTATTTTGCTTGACCAGGTAATGAACTATACAGCTTGGAAGTTGGTCGATCGTAATGGCTCCGTCTGAGCAGTTTTCATAGTCCAAAACGTCATCCTAGTTTTCGCGATTTTTTTTAAAACTAATCGTATTTTAAGAAACATCTTGCAATGGAAGTGATACAGGAAGGTATGACGATGGTTTTTCATTAATTAGAATTGCATTTCCTTCGTTTTTTATTGTGCTATGGTTATTTTAAAGTGGACTGGTTTTGGTGATAAGATTTCCATACAACTTCATATTTCATGGACAATATAAAACGAACCCCTCATCCGTCCGCATTGAAACTTAATTCACGTGAAAGCCCGTGTTTCAGAGAAGAGATCCATGTAAAGTTTTCCTGCTACTTTCGCGCACTAAGCGAGAACATTCGTGATGAAAATTGAAAATCAACTCGTATTTTCACAAATTCTCGCTGTGTCTGACTGGCTGACCGTGCGCAGTGCTGGTGCTGCGAGCCACGTGCTGTCGTATTCACCTATGCAAATGTGTAACATTGAAACATCGCCGTTTTCTGTTCGACCCCGCTAGTGTAATGGCTAGCGCAGTGGATCACCAAATGAAAGATTCAGCGTTCGAATTTCGGCTCAAGCAAAACTCTTTTTGTTCTCAATAATTGTTCATAATGAACTTTGCTGCTCTTGAAGGGAAATAAGTTAATAATCAATTACGAGAAGGAGAACTGGATTACTTATTTTCGGAACCTGTCAATTAATTATTATTTTATTTTAAAGCCTCTTATTTTTAAATAATCGTCTAATCGTTACGTTTCGCTTATGGTTATCATATTTTTTCCTTTCCTATTCACAGCATGAAGTACGATATTTTTTTCTGTCATTTATTTTTTCTCTCCATGCGTTGATTTCTATAATTATTGAAATTATTCTTCTGAAAAAGCTCATCATGAAAAAAAAAAAAAAAAAAAATCTAGTTTCTACTTAATTAAATGAAAATTGATTAAAATTGTCCATTAAAAACATTCATTTGTCAAATTGTTTTGTTTGTTTAATAGTTTGTCATTGTCATTTTTGAACTTTCGTGATTTTTCATTTTTTTTTTTTTTTTTTTTTTTTTACTCTAATTACGTTGAATGCCAAAATTATTGAAAATGGACCTTAAATTCGGATTCAGCGACCCAAAAAACCCCATAGTACCACAAATGAAGAAGTATAATAGTCGAGAAGACTTTTGTCTAGCTAGATCGGTCAAATCTCACAGTGTGCGCCACTGGCGAATACTGTATTTTTATGTTTACCATAAGATTAAATGTTATATAGAGGGACATTGAAATATGCACCAGGTCTGAAAGGGCTAAATTCATGAGATACAAACGGCACGGAGACATTAATACTTCGTGAGGGGCGCCATATTCTAAAAGCATCATCAAAACAGTTCCGAACTATGCGTGAGGGAAAAAAAGGAGTCTCGTCGTATTGTTTTAAGTAACGTTTTTGGCAACGCAGGATCAAAAATAACGGAAGGAAACCAAATAATAAAAAAAGCACTGATTCTTATTACAGGAGCATAGAACAACACGTTCGTTCTTAAAGAGCGGCAGAGGACATATAGATATATCTATACACCAAATAAGTTGGAAAAATAAGTTGGCTTGCTTCGGATAATTGGCTTAAGGAACGAGAGTATTCTTCATTTTAATTACACTAAAAGGAGTGAAAGAGGGCCAAAAAGAGAGAAAGAGACAGAGGGAGAGGGGTTACAAGAGAGAAGAGTTACGAGAGAGAGAAAGAGGGAGAGAGAGAGGGAGAGAGAGAGAGAGAGAGAGAGAGAGAGAGAGAGAGAGAAAGAGATAGAAAGAGAGAAAGAGAGACAAAGAGAGATAGGAGAGAGAGAGAGAGAGAGAGAGAGAGAGGATAGAGAGTGGGGAGAGAGAAAGAGAGAGAAAGAGTGTGAGAGAGAGAGAGAAATAGGGACAGAGAGAGAGAGAGAGAGAAAGAGAGAGAGGAGGGAAGAGAAAGTGGAAGGGACTGGAGAGAGGGCCGGAGCGGAGATAAACGCAATGGTTTAAAAGATGCTGACGGTGAGAAATCTAAGATTAAAACTTTGCAGATTTTAATTCTTTGGTTTTGAATAAGACGAGACCGGGAGTATAATTATTTATACATGAGACTGTGTTAGTGGTTGGTCGGTTCACTGTACACAGTACACACAAAGTACACAGTGCGACCGGTAATATCTAAACGCGCGTAGAGAAGCACTTTTGAATCACAAGTTTCTATAAAAGCGCTCTATTTCACTCCTTAACGGAGCGCGATGCGATCCGAGAGCGCCCAACTAACTTTTTACCTCTTCGAATTAAATTTGAGCAATTTGTGTATAAGTTTGCAAAAGCTTGTGCGGTACAATGTATTTATTCCCCCTCTTCTCACCCTCTCTATCTCTCTCTCTTTCACACAGTATTTTAACCATAAATTGTTATAATTTAATTTGTGACCGGATAAAAAATGTAAAAAAGATATGAAAACATCAACCGAACCAATTAAGCTACTTCTTTTATAGCATTATTTTTTTTAATTCAGCAAGAGGATCTGTCATTTTTCGGAGAATTATCCGATTCCTCCCATTTTATTTGATACAAGTAAACGATTCAACTAAGAACCAGGCCAACACGAATAAAAACTTCCGAGATCACTGGCGCAACCAGGATCTCTTCCATCTCTCTCATTTCCCATTTGAATGTAGAAGTAAGAAAAGGACAGAAATATGGGGTTTGATGCCCTTGTCTATCCTTGTCTAACATACGTTTTTTAATGGAGAAAATAGAGATATGAAGAAACTCTCGGTGCGCTACTGTCCGAGACGTTTCGGTTGCGCTCACAGCACCATTTTCAATCGGAAAAAATAATAAATAAAAATAATAGAAACTCAGACGAGGAGCACATTCCACTCAAGTTGGAAGAAGAACTGATCAACGAACACAAATTCACCTAGTCCCCAATTTAATATTTTACCTGTACTTTTTTTTTTGGCAATTTAGTTTGTGATTGTTTTTAATATTCAACTTAATGTAGAAAGGTAGTTTTTTTTTTGGAAATTTTCACAACGCATCGTCACGAAATTAAAATCTGAGAAGTAGAAACTAGACAAGACATGAATGAAGTTACGATGCGGTTGAAAGTACCCTAGTAGCATCGACTTGGGAAAAACTTGAAAAAAAAACGTAAAATTTTTGTTAAATACTAAAGTTTCGTTAAAAACTCGTAAAAAAAACGTAAAAATCTCGTTATTTTCTTAATCTAGAAATTTTTCGAGAAAAAATTGTAAATTTCACGAGTTTTTTTTTAAGATATTTACGTGAAATTTACGTTAAATTTACGATGGACATTTTACGAGAAAAAACTGAAAATTTTACAAGTTTTTCTTGAGATATTTACGTAAAATTTACGTAAAATTATCGATAGAAATTTTACGAAAAAAAACTGAATATTTTACATGTTTTTCTTATGATATTTACGTAAAATTTACGTAAAATTATCGATAGAAATTTTACGAGAAAAAACCGAAAATTTTACGTGTTTTTCTTATGACATTTACGTAAAAGGACACCGCGCTTTGCTTATGGGAACTGGCTCCCAGTCAAATTTTTTTAAATTAAAATATGTGTCGTAAAAGTGTCTCCTGAGAAAAAGCTCTCACGGGCGGAAAAAAAAATAATGACAGGATTTCGAGATATTCGCGTTTAAAGTTGGGGACTATTTGCCCTCCGCTTCGTATTCTCGTACGTAGCAGGCCGCTTAACTACTACGCCAACTGGAAACCTTCTCGGTCGAATCGCCCGACTCAGCGCGCATTGATATTTGCAGTCCCTCCCAACTGCTTATTTGTTTACCGCACACACACTGCTCTGCCTTGACCACTCCCTCAACTGATTACTTACCTACATCAACATTTTCTTTTTCTCTGCGAACTATCTGCTCTCTCCCTCCTCTCTCCCCTCTCTCCCTCATTGTAAATGTAGTTCCGATTAATAATAGTTCATTGTTGTTTCTCTCGCAATATTTGACACCTAGTTTTTTGCATCTTTTTTTTTTTTTTTTTTGTTTATTTGTTTATTTCTCTTTATTATTCATGGATTTACTTATTTTGATTGAGGGGGAAGGGGTCGTTAGCACACGACGTAGTGGTTCATGAGCATTATACTATCGTTCTACTTCCAAAGCGATGTTTCAAGCGATGTGATACAAGTTTTCTAAAGAGTCGTCAAAAAAAAAAATGAAAATAAATAAACAAAAACAAACTTCTCCCCCCTAAAAAAATCAAACCAAAGAAACGTGATTTTTGACAAGTGTATAGAGCTGTACTGAAGTTTAATAGGAAAGGGGGGTCGGAGGGGAAAAAAAAGTGTGCCACACGAACGCGGACAGTCGTGTATCTTGGTGTATCGATGGCTCCTCCATAAAAATCTACCAAATAGAATCGATCTGATGGCGACAGTGACAGCGGCGGATCGTGAACAATCAACTGAATTTTCCATCCCATTTGAACCTAAGGAAATGTATCGATTATTCGGAAGCCCAATGAACAGTCTGAAGATAGACTCTCTCTTGTAGGTTTAAATAGAGGAGATATCGAAACAAACATAGCTTTGGAAGTAGAACGATAGTATAATGCTCATGAACCACTACGTCGTGTGCTAACGACCCCTTCCCCCTCAATCAAATTAAATAAATCCATGAATAATAAAAGAGATATAAACAAATAAACAAAAAAAAGGACGCAAAAACTAGGTGTCAAATATTGCGAGAGAAACAACAATGAACTATTATTAATCGGAACTACATTTACAATGAGGGAGAGAGAGGGAGAGAGCAGATAGTTCGCAGAGAAAAAGAAAATGTTGATGTAGGTAAGTAATCATTGAGGGAGTGGTCAAGGCAGAGCAGTTGGTGTGCGGTAAACAAATAAGCAGTTGGGAGGGACTGCAAATATCAATGCGCGCTGAGTCGGGCGATTCGACCGAGAAGGTTTCCAGTTGGCGTAGTAGTTAAGCGGCCTGCTACGTACGAGAATACGAAGCGGAGGGCAAATAGTCCCCAACTTTAGACGCGAATATCTCGAAATCCTGTCATTATTTTTTTTTCCGCCCGTGAGAGCTTTTTCTCAGGAGACACTTTTACGACACATATTTCAATTTAAAAAAATTTGACTGGGAGCCAGTTCCCATAAGCAAAGCGCGGTGTCCTTTCCGATAAAGTTCCGATGGACATTTCACAAGAAAATGCTGTAAATATTACGTGTTTTTCTCATGATGTAACGTAAAATTTTCGTGAAAAATCGATAAACTTTTTACAAGAAAAATCCAAAAGTTTTACGCATTTATTTCGGAACATTTAAGTAACTTTGACGTAGAAAATATTCATTGAAATGTTTCGCAACTTTCCGGTAAATATTTCCTAAAATTCTCTTGAAACATCATGGTGAAATCTTCGAAAAGTATGACACAAACTTTCAGGGGTTCCAGTCTCTCCCTAGTCAATATACGAGGTACCCCCTAAATTAAACATTTTCATCCCCCCCTCCGACCCTCCCCCAAAATCAGACATTATGCAATCCCCCCGGCTCTTCCCCCAATTCAAATTTTCACCCCTTTTCCCCCTCTACGACCCTCCACCCCAAATCAGACATTTTCAAGTATAGAGGGGATGGAATACCCCCCAGGAGGAGGGGGGTCCTCCCCCGTTAAAATTTGTGGTTATTTTCGAACGTAATTAGGGGGAGACCCTCATTTAGGGGGAAGACACTCAGTCAGGGGGAGACAATCAGTCAGGGGGAGACCCTCAGTTAAGGGGGGATCTCAGTTAGAGGGAATCCTCATCAGGGTGGGGACCCTCAGTTAATTCGCCCTCAGTAATTATCGATAGAAAGTTTACGAGAAAAAACTAGAAATTTTACGTGTTTTTCTCATGAAATTTACGTAAAATTTACGAAGGACATTTCACAAGAAAAATCTGAAAATTTTACGTGTTGATCTTGAGATAATAACGTAAAATTTACGTACAATTATTGATTGATATGTTACGCAAATTTCCGGTAAAAACGATTCTAGAATTGATTGGCATTTCAGGTTAACAATGGGCATTTAGGCAAACAAGCATGCAACGGCAAATTAATTATTTCGTTAGACAGAGATACAACTCACCGAGTTTGGACGTCGAGCTTTAAGTAATCCTAGAATTGGTTTGTCGACACAACTTTAAATACAACTCTATGTACACTTGTCCGTCTTAGCTGAGACGACATCTCATTAAACAGCATGGATCACATTGTTTTAAAGCCCCGTTTGGTATACCAGGTGAAGAGATGACACCACTTTTAATCACAAGAGAACAAAAAATGAGCTAATAAGAATTCCGCATTGACACGTTTTGAAGTTCTTCAAATTTAACGCACTGATTGAAACATCAAAACATTATAGGTTGGTATCAACCCCACGGTAAGTTGATTCCACTTTTTTCTGTAACTTCCTTTTTCAAATAGAGAATTTGCAAAAACGATGAATTATATTAGAATGACTTGGCAGAAGTCAACACTATCTAATTGTACCAGCGAGCACAAAACTACTGTGGGTGGACACACTGACTCAACTTCTGGAATGCGATCAATGAAGAAAACTGAAACTACGAAGCACAAATGTATCAGTATACTTCGAAATACTGTGAGTGTAAAAGAACTAGTGTATGTCTCGCTGTCTAGTTCCGAAGACCTTTGCAAAAATTTAAATGAAAAAAACACAGAGCAACAAAGCCATAACTGCTGCGCGGGATTAAACAACAAAACATAACCTCAAAACTAGTCCCGCCCGAATTCGAAGAATCTGATGGCCGATGGACGCTGCGAAACAGACCGTTGATGCGTTGGTGGCGAACTGCGCCTTTTTCGCCATCTTTGGAGTCATGGTCTTTGTCACGTGATGATAGCGTGAAAGTCAAGTCTATACCCGCCTTCACTCACACTCACTCTGCAATACAACGCAACGTCGCAACGGTCATTTCCCCAGTTATTAGGAATAAAAATGAGAGTCGGAGCTCTTTAATTCAGTAAGACTTTTTTAAGTTCAGTGCCTATAATTAATGTCTGTGATCGTCGATCCTGGTAAACTCACCAAATCCTCGACATTTTTAACTGGCTTCATGTAAGTATCTACTCACAATTAGTCTGAATCTTTTTTACGAATCCATTTATTTCAACTTTGATCAGTGATTCAAGGACAAAGGGTTTCCCCTTTCATTCTATTTCTGCAAACTGGTTATGACTTCAGCCTTATCAATAAAGATTTTTTTTGGCCGTGTCTAGCTCTAAAAGAAAATCGATTCACTTTAATAAGTCTAGCTTAAACTATTCCTTGTGATTGTCATCTCTCTTCACTTAAGTAGAAATTTATAACCTCACTTTCTTGTCATGCGATTGAAGCTGAACCCGAGGAAAATTCATCCCGTTTTTACGATTCAGGAACAATCGATTTGTGAGGAGGCCATGGTCCCTTTACTAATCGATTGTTTCTCATGCACTCAAATGGGATTTAAAACATGGTTGCCAGATTGCTGGATCCGTTTTTGGCTGGAAGCAATAATACATTTCTATCTTTTTAAAAACACTCATTCATAACTCCATCACAGAAAAGGACATTTTGCAACTCACACACGTTCAATTCAAAGCTTCTTATTTTTCACTCCCGTTTTCCAGCAAATTAACGTCCATTTCATGAAGTTAAAATAATGTAACCTTGCTTGGCTCTAAATCTCTATGGAAGTGCTATTTGTAATTTTTCTTGGTATTTCTTTCAGAAAGATACTGGTTACTAGAAAAAATCAGCCATGAGGTAATTTTTTCTGCCGAATCCCTTCTAATTATTTACTCGTGTTTGTGAATTCTCGATAATTTGAGAAGGGAAGCTACAGAAAGAAATTGAATCGTCGCTCCGGAGGAAATTTGAAGATAGAAACCAGATTGCGAATCCAAATTGCAAATTCATCTAGCTCACTGGATCAGGCTGCCACCTGCATCAACTGTTTTATGTTGTTCAAATCAGTGTGTTAAATTTGAAGAGCTGAAAAACGTGTTAATTCGGTGTTCTTACCAGCTCATTTCTTGTTCTCTTGTGATTTAAATTGATGCCATCGCTTGACAACTGTTATACCACATGATCTTCAAAAAAAATTTACTACAGTTTGGTGAGATGTCTTTGCTGAAACTTAAAAAAGTGCTTAGTGTTGTGTTTAAACTTGTGTCATAAAACTAATTCTCCGATTACCGCTTGACGTTCAAACAAGGTGAGTCGCATTTCCATTTAACACTATCATTTACCGTGGTGCACGCATGCTTGTTTTTTTAAAATTTTTAATTGTAAACCTGAAATGCTGAACAATTTTGGAGTCCTATATTTAAAGATGTTTAGGTGCTGCTACAATATCTTATTATACTATAACATATTTTTTTAAGTTGTGTGGGATGTATCGTGCTGACATCTGTTGCTCCGTTCAGTCATCTCATAAAGCTCATTCAAACCGCATCAATCCTTCATGCTTGGCATGATGAATTAAATTATGTTTTATAAATTGTAGCAGTTCCAAGGTAAATGTGTTTCAGGCAGAAGGGAGGGTAAAAGCTGCACTTGAACTGTTTTATTTTTCTTCTTTCTTTGGTATTTCAGCCTTTAGAGCATGACCATTTTCAGTATTGGGTTCTGACAAGTAGCGGTGCTTGCTTCCGAACTGCATCAAAGCTCATCGGTGAGCGGTTGATTAGCAACGAGTCAAACTCAGCGCCAACCAACCGCTCACCGATGAGCTTTGATGCAATTTGGAAGCACATCGCTCCTTGTCAGAACCCAATACGCTGAATGGCCCTGCTCTAATTGTTTATCATTTCAAAATTTCAGGTAATTTGAGGTATCCGTTGTCGTATACTTAATTTGGGGCAACCTGTAATCTTTTTACGCTCCCAGGTTTTAAGTTTGCTCTAAGTGATTCTAGGGGCTTTCTCACAGTACTATGAACCTGGTTACGATTAAATTTTAAGCTATATTTTGAAGGGAATTTTAATGAATAGGGATTGACAACCCCGCGTGAATATTAATTGAAGTTGCAGTTTGCTCTCAACACTGCGTGCAAGCGTCAACAGTATCAAATATTACTCATTTTCATAAAAAAAAACAAATTGCATTTGGTGTGGGTAGTGGGGAGTGTGGAGGGGTGAGAATGGTGGGGGGGGGGGGGTTAGGGAGCCCCTACGACTTTATTTAGGGTTAAATATACTAGGAAAAATCAAGGACTAAGAAAAAACACAAAAATTATCGGTAAAATAAACGAGATAAATGCTGTGAAGGAAGGAGAAGAAACATACAATTCACGTCAAAAAAACACGTAAAATTTTCGTGAATTTTTACTCGTTTTTCGGGAGGAATTTGCAGGCAATTTATCATGTATTTTACGGAAAAAACTTGTTAAATTTACGAGAAAGGACCAAGGTATGTGTAAAAGCCACGTAAATTTTACGTATTTTCATCGGTTCAATGAATATCCTTTTCTTTCTACTCAAATTTTTTTCGTATAATTTACCAATAATTTCCGTGTTTTTTCCTTATTCTTTGATAATTTCTCGTTAATTTTACGGAAAATAATGCATATTCTGTGCGAGCAACGAGTTTTTTACGAGTTTTTTTCCAGTAATTTTTACGAGTTTTTACGAGTTATTTCACGTGTTTTTCAAAAAAAAAAATCGTGTTTTTCCCAAGTCGATGCTACTAGGGTATCCTTGAATGGAGCTCTTGAAAGGTTTTGCTGTAGGCAAATTGAGTAAAATTCCAATGTAAAATGCTGCGAAAATAACGATGAAACCATTAAAAAAGTCTAAAACTCACTCCTCACAGAGACAACTTAACTTGAAATTTAGGGTGACCACCCTTGCATGTAAGCATCAACCTCGGATTCGGACCCCAAACAAAAGAAAATAACCTACGAATTTAAACAATGAGATTAATGAATTTGCTTTTAAAAAGTAAATTTGAAGGAATTACAGGTCCATTTATATATACAGTTTGTCACTAGCAGCACGGTGATAACTACAGGAAAGTTCTACGTTGCGTAATAAACGAGGAAGCCGGCACTTAGTTTCATGTCCTGTTCTTTTGTTTGGGGTCCGAATCGAGATTGGTGCAAACATGCAAGGGTGGTCACCCGACATTTCAAGTTAAGTTTTCTCTGCGAGGAGACTTTTTTAATAGTCTCATCGTTATTTTCGCAGCATTTTACATTGGAATTGATACTGCATTAACCCACAGCAAAACCTTGCAAGAGCTCCATTGACAAGAAAATATATCCGTCAAAACCTCAAATACTTACTAATGAGAGAACTTTAGCGGAACCGGTCCCACAATGCTTAAAAGAAAATTGCTTACAGTGACGCGAAATAAACGATGCCTGCACAACGCACGTTCTCGAAATTTCCAAACCTGACTCTTGAACTAAAAAAAAAAAAAAAAAAAAAAAACCGACTCATTTACGATTGGGTCCCTGGGAAGGGATGTCTAGAGTATTCTCAAATTCCGATGATTGGGGCCCCTGCTCGTTACAGCTCAGCAAAAAGGGGGTCGCGGGAAAGTGCAACTTTTGACTCTCTTCTCTATTTCGATCCCGTGTGGCCGTCGGGAGCTTTCTCGCAACGTAACGATCTCAAGCGTTGTAACTCTTAAATGACCTGACGCAAAACAAAAATGCGCGCTCTCGACAATTCTAAAATTTAATTCCTGAACAAAAACAAAAAACGAAAAACAAAATCTAAGAATTTCTAGCATTGGCTTCTAAACGCATCATGAATTAAATTTTTAAAACACAATTATTCTTAAAAATCAATCGGTTTCCGTTTTTACAGTGATATTCTAAGATCGGACAACGGTCACTATTACGGCAGGATAGAAAATAGTTCGCGCAGTTTAGCTTTGGCCTTAAGGTCTGAGGGTTCACATGAGTGGGGAAATTTGGAGTTGGAAAAATGTGAGGACCTTTTTGCTTCTCACTTTTTACTTTTCTTCAGCCCTGATGAGAGTGGGGGAAAGGGGGGGCTTTATAGGTACATATTACAACTCTTGTTACACACGACCCTTATGGGAGTGCAAATTGGTTTCGGTCTGGTTTTTGTTTAGTGATGTTGTATAATGTACTCGCTATTTTTGCGGATTGAAATCCGTACGATTTCGCTGTATTAAGTCGTTGTTTCAGATTGATTTGGCACCACTGTCAATGACAGTGCTTTTGTAGCAACTTTAATTCCTCTTTTCATCTGGTGGACCGTAATCTTGTCGAAATGTATACCCTTTTTGACTAGTTTTCGAACGCTTGTTTTAGACGGTTTTGGACTTTTTTTTTTTTTTTTTTTTATGAGGCTTATCCCTGTAAGAAATAATTCGTGCCGTATCGTTTTAACTATAAGTAACGTAAATATTTTACCGAATGAATTTCAGAAAATGCATTTGAGTTGCCAATATTTATCAAAAATTGTTTATTATCTTGATATGTTCTGTAAAAATAAATTTCGCGTCCCTTTCAAAATTTACTCTCCTTTCTATTTCTTGACTCTTTTTTATGATATTTCCATATACTAATGAGCTTTGGGGGGGGGGGAGGAATTGATCCCCCTGACCCCCCCCCTAAATTCGCCACTGGACCACCACTTCTCTCCGCACGCCTGTATTGAGTTCTAGTTCTTAAATTAATACGAGCATTGACCATAGTGCGGAGCAGAACTATTTCGAAAAATGAAGGGGAAGGGAAAGGAGGGAAGAAAAACGAGGAAGTGACATGAGGTACGATTTTGGGGGCCACTAAACACTAATTAATTGCTCATTGTCAGTCCGAATTGCGTGCTGCTGCGGACTCAGCCCCTTCCGCAGTGCGACTGACCGGAGCCAAAAGAGGCCTCTGGCAGCGGGATTTCAAGATTGTGCGCAAATCACCGAGAAATGAGCATTTCAATGCGGAGGAAACGGGAAAATAAGGCAACATTTCCGCCCAACCGACAACCCTGCGCCGCGGCATTGCGTTCACGTCCGGTGGAAATAAATCAAAGAGTATTTTGGGCATTTGACCCATAACAGTTTATTGTTCCACAGCTCGGACCCGACCCCTGACCCCTTTGCAGTCGTTCAGTTACAGTTGATGCTATTTGTTATACTCCCGAAACAGGGACCTGGCCGCAAAAGCCGGGAAAAAGGGGGCGGAGAAATCACATACCAGTGCGAATGCCGATCGTGTGCTTTGAAACAGGGGCTAAATAGTCCCTCCGTCTTCCCCGCTCGATCGCTCAAAAAAAAAAAAAAAAAAAAAAAAAAAAAAAAAGACCTGCATCGGTTCCATCGAGTTTCACGGAGTAATGTATCTTGAATTAGATTCAGAGATTACCCTTCAAGTGGGGCTCTTGCGAACTTTTGCTACACGGGATTGAAGAGTTGATTCTTGCATAAAAATCTGTAAAAAACGATGAGTACACTAAAAAATCACGAAATTCAGTCTCAGAAACGAGCTAAATGGCCGTTCGACGCAGGTATCATGGGAGATTCCTATCTAAATTGAGGCATACCTCTGTGTTTCCAAAGAGAAACTGGCATATTAGATAGGAATCTCCCATGAAACCTGCGTCGAACTGCCATTACGATCTTGCCATTTAAGTAGCTGTGTAGGTTTATTACTGAATTTTAAACTTTCTTAAGTGTGGTTTTCGTGATTTTTGCTGGTTTTTACATCAGAATGGACTATTCATTTGCTCACAGCAAAAGATTGCAAGAGCCCCATTGGGAGAGATGCAAATAAGTTTTACAAAAATAATAAAATGGGTCTGTTCCGTACTTTTGCGGCACAAATCTGGCATATTGATTCTAACGTAAAATTCCAGAAAAAAATAAAAATAAATAAAAAAAAAAAAAATATCGAAGTGTACATTGAAAAACGTTAAAATCCAATATAATTAAATCAGAAAATCATTTCAATGATGAAAAATCCGCGCTAAAATATTAACACCATCATAACCTGAAAGTGTTGAATTTTCAGTTTAAATTAATTAAATGAAGATAGTAAATATTAAGGAGATGCCGTGTCAAGTGACCAACGTGATCGACTAGTCGATCGATTAATGGTCGTTTACCAGATTTTATGGAGATTTTTTGTAAAACGAGGATCGTCAGCACCTATTAGTAGATGGAACAAAGGTATCTGCTAAGTTTGGATGCTCGGATCCGCAAAAGAAGAACGTAACTACGAGAATTCGCACAATTGCTGATCCATTTTTCGTTCCGCTTTACGATAGGAAGAATTCCCCTTATTTACGTCCTCATTTTGCTGCTTCGAGCATCCAAACTTAGCAGATGTCTTTGTTCCATCTACTAATAGAAGCTGACGATCCTCGTTTTACAAAAAACTCCATAAAATCCGTTAAAAGACCATTAATCGATCGACCAATCGATCACCTTGGTCACGTGACATGGAATCACCATAGCTTGCTCCACGGGTGCAACCAGGACCTCTTCCATCACTCTCATCGTTTTCAATTTGAGTGTTTAAGTAGGAAAAGGACAGAAAGAGGGGTTTTCATGCCCTTGTATATCCTTGTCTAACATACGTTCCTTAATGGAGAAAAGAGAGAGATGAAGAAACTCTCGTTGCGCTCCTCGCTTGCTCTCATAGCCATAATCTGACACAATATTTAAGACAAGTTATGTTAAATCTGTTATACTCGTAACATGTAGTATAATATTTTGGCAGATAAATTCACTCTCCCTCTTCCTCTCTCTCCCTCTTCCTCTCTCTCCCCGCCAACCTAAATGTTTCCGTTACAAAAGAAGAACGACAGAGACCAAAATCATGCCCCAAATTTCCCTTGCCTCCATACTTTTTTCGAAACATAATTTAAAATGGGCGGAGAGAGAGAGAGAAGAAAATAATTGGAGAAAAAGGAAAGTCCGCAACAGTTTTCACATCGCTTCTGTCCCCCTCCATTCGACCGACGATATACAATGATACCGGCTAAGAAATATAATTTTAAGGGCAAAAGTCATTGTTTAATGATAAGACTGGCATTTAGCTACCCATATAAAACCCCTCTTACCCTCGGCGAAACATAAGACAGGGCGTGTAGTTGACATGAAATATGATCAATCCCGTAGGAGGGGGGGCTAAGTCCCCCACCGCACCGCCTTGTGGGTCCCTCTTTTTGCCTCTCTCTCTCCCACCCTCTCTTTCTCTCTCTCTCTCTCCCTCTCCTCTCTACCTTTTTGTAGTCGGCAACCGTGATGTATAAGAGAATGCAAGCAGAAGGGAGAGAGAGTGAGAGAGAAACAAAGAGGGGGGGTGGAGATTTAAGAGGCTTATAATTACCACAATAGGTTTCAACCCCCTTGTTCAGCCTCTGTCTTCCTAGATCATTTTCACTCTAAACTTTCCCTCGCTCTCTTTCACTCCTGCCCCCCCTTCCCCCCGGTTCGAATCCCTTATATCCCCCTGCCCATTTTTCCTCTTGGCTCAAACTTTCTCTGCACACCCTCACCTTCATAGCATACCAATACCTGCCTCACTCGCATCCACATACTTATTTTGTCAACCACCTCTCCTCATCCCTCCCTCTCTTCGACCTCCCCGACTCCCTTTCGATGTCACCATCCGCACATTTTCCCCTCACCCTTTCTTCTTCCATCTACCCTCTCTCATTCTCTTCCTCTCGCAACTGCTGTACTCCCCGAAAGGTTATGATCATTTCTTGATTTATTTGGAAGGGGACCTCCGGCGTTATCGATTTGGATGTTGCCGAATCAATCTTTTAAAAAAAAAAAAAAAAAAAAAAAAAAAAAAAAAAACAAGTTGGAACTTGCAACACTGGAACAGTGTTAGCAAAGAGAGCATGAGTGTCGGCCGTAAATCATTGTAATGTGGAGTTCCATATTGATAGTACAAAACTGCGACAAAGTCAATCGCAACGCTGCATTTGTGTTTGTATAACAGTGATCGCTGAAAAAATAACTTGATAGGTCAAAGTGGGAATGAAAATTTACTTATAGCGTGTTGAAACAGTTGTTCACGAGGCGAGGTGAATACTGTGGTTTTGAAAATCGATTTCGATAGTGATATTTCCCTTTTAAAAATCGGATGACGCAATACCAATCCTAGCAAGCCGCAAAGTCTAGTTTAGTTATTTGGGACTTTTTTAGATTTCTCTCGCCTGAACCAAAGTCATCAGGAAGGAAATTCTTAATACCAATCCTAGCAAGCCGGAAAGTCTAGTCTAGTTATTTGGGACTTCTATAGAATTTTCCTCGCTTGAACCAAAGTCATCACGATGGAAATTCTTCGTCTTTATGGTTTCAGCTCTTTTTGTCTCAGATTAAAAAATGAATGTTAATATTGATCAAATGTCATCCGACACTCATCAAGGCCCTTAAGGAACGTAATATGAATTTGAAAAAAGCTCATTCGATTTTTAAGGGAGCTTAAACGGTACATGAGAGACGAAATTCGCGGATACAGAGTATCCACAGCTTATTTCAATGTTCGATCTGACAAGACCGTGCGCCTTTGAAAAATCGATATCTCGATAGTGAATCGATGTATTGCAATTCGGTTTGCACCGGTCGAAAGCGCTTGCTTGTGACTGACAACCTCGAAAATTTCAGATCCATCCGAGTTTATTTAATGACCTTACAGGACCTCTCGCGGCCGCAGTTAGACATTTCTTGTCAGAGTTACGCTGAAACGGGGAGTAGTTTGATATTTTTAATAAGTCCCCCTAAGATGATTTTTTTGGCTCGAAACTGCATTGAGCCCTCTCGGGACATCATTGGACCCGAAAAAAAGCGGAACCGATATAATACGGCACACGACTGGTTCGTGAGAGACGAAATTCCCCTTTTTTCCAGCCTCCAGCGCCCCTCTAAGGTCGATCTGACAAGACCGCACGCCTTTGAAAAATCGATATCTCGAGAACGAATCGATGGATTGCGCACTGCGGTTTGGATTGGGCGGTAGCTTCAGCTTTTAGATAATTCTTGAAAAAAATTCAGATCCATCCAAGTTTTTAAACGGATCTTATGGGACCTCCCGCGGCCGCAGTTAGACATTGTACGTGAGACTTACGCTGGAGTTGGGGCCACCCCCCCCCCCCCCCCCGATATAGACTTTATCGGTCCGACATTTGTCAGGGCCCTTAATGAACTTCATGTGAACTCAAAAAACTCACATATGACTTCTCACGGCGCATGCTAGGTCCACGAGAGTCGAAATTCGCGGATTTTAGAGAATCTTAGATTTCTGACCCTATACCGCGCGCCTTTGAAAAATCGATATCTCGAGAGTAAATCGATGTATCGCAATTCGGTTTGGACCGATCAAAAGAGTAAGCTTACCGGTACTCGCCGTTAAAATTTTGGATCCATCTGATTTCATTTTGAGACTTACTTGAGTTACTTGGACCCCAGTTGGGAAATTTTTTTTTCGGAGTTACGCTGGCAAGGGGGTCGCTCCCTCTCTTGGAAAACTGTGGAGGGGGCCCTTTGCTGGGGCATACATTCTATTTTTCACTTTTTTTTTTTTTTTTTTTTTTTTTAATTTTATATTGTGTCTAATCTAAGTTGGGGGGGAGGAGGAGAGTACCTGCAAGTCAACCGGCAATTTACTTTTGATAGTGGCTGCGGGTCGAGGGTGCGGATTGCGGACTTTTAACTTGTTGTGGGGTTTACAGGGTGGGCCCTGTCTAAACTTATGAGAAAAGAAGGCAACCACAGACCGGAAGAACGTTCAATTTCTGGTTCAGAGACCATGGACAAAGACATGGGCACCCGCAAAACAATTGCCCGGAGGGGCAACTTTTTGAATGTCAATGGAAGGTCTAGGGGACACCACCTAGAGACGGGCAAGTCTAGAGAACCCCCCCCCCCTTCCGCCCAAAATAGAAAATAAATCAATTATCCTTCCAAATGGTAGAAATTGTAAGTGATTGTAGCATGTAGTTGTATCAAAAGTAATTCTATTTTTGACGTGTTTGATATTATGAATAAAGTGACAGCATCAGATGATAGAAATAGTAAAAAGCTGAGTACAACTATTCCTTCTTTATTTTCATTGTCCTGATGAATTCTAAGAGTTAACCTATTTAAATTAACAAAACCAAAACTCTTGCCTATACATTCTCTAATCATGTAATTATCGACCAGAGGGTTCTGAATTTTCAAGGAAGTTCGCAAAATTCTCGTTGCCAACGGTAGTTGCCAATGTAGACACGTTCATACTAGTAGATTTTAAAACTTCTTTCGGCGAGGGAGATGACGGGTGGGAAGGATGATGTCGTCTGAATCAGAAGGGGTGGGGTAAAAATCAGGGGGAGGTCTAGATCTGGGGGGAGAGGAATCCTGAAACTGGGGGGCGAGCTGTATAGTGGCAAGGGGTGGTTGGGCACCACTGCTTAGGGGGGGGGCTACTTCCCGCCCTGCCCCCCCCAAATTACGCCCCCAATTAAAATTGTAAAGTAAACTAAGAAAAAAGTTTGTTAACTCTTACTCCTTTCGTTATTATTTGATCTTCGAATGTTCCGATTCTTTTTTATTGTAAAGTTTTGATTTTTCTGAATTAGGGGGGGCGCCCATTGACAGATAAGGGAGAAAGGTAAGTGTAGGAATTTGCACGGGAATCCGGCGTAGTGTGCCGCAAAAATTACTACCAATGGCGGATCCAGAAAATTCTTTTAGGGGGGGGGGGGTTCACGCCTATGAATTTTCAAATTTGCAGGGAGGAAATTTTTGGGATTTTTTCTGTTGAAAAAAGGCAAAGGCTACCGTGAGTTGGGGGGGGGGGGGGGGCGTGCCTTTCCCGAATCCGCCGCTGATTACCATGTAACACTGAGCCACGATGACCGATGTCGCATAAAACCAGGTAGAAGACCCGTGGCGGGCGTGGCATCCGTGATGGCTGTGAAATTGGGATGAAGTAGATGGACACACATCATTCATGCAATCTGCACAACGCGGCAAGCAACTGTTGTAGGCGTAGGTGCAGTAGTTCGTGGGGAGGGCAAAGGGGACGGGGGGTCGTCGCAAAACCATGGACGAAGATATAACTAGACTGTTGTTAGTCCTGTTTTGCTCTCGACCCCAGCGCTCCAAGCAGCGGTCAGCTGAACTACTCTTTCAAGTGAGCGATCCTGGCGATGTGTCCATGCTCACATGCTGTGCTACTGCTAAAACCGTTGTTGGAGTTGGTCTGTTATGGCATGGCTGTCAACTGTTGTCGGCGACCCAAGAGGATCAGATAACTCAGTATCTCAATGGAAGATCGAAAGCAAGGGAAATCCAGAATCAACTTTGGACAAGGTAACAGAAATCATCAGCAAATTAAAAGAGTCGCCTGATCTCTACTAATAAAACAAATGTCTATGTACTCTTTCTTGTTTGATTCCGTTTTGAGGTTAACTGTGGTGTATAGTATTTCAGTCCTTGATTAATCATTTTCGACAATTCAGGAATCTTTCAAGAAATACTCCAGACGTTTGCTTTTTTAGGGGTTTTTTGCTTCCTTTTAATTCGCTGATCATTTGTTCCCTTCGTTCAATCGTGATTCAAATTACCTACACGGTATACATTTGCGGGAAGGCATGGGAGAAAGGGAGCCGGAGCGGCCACCGCTGCAGCGGTTCGCTTTTAGTTGACCCTTACTGCTGCTTGGAGCGCTGCGGTCGCGCTCGAAAACCCGCTAACAGGTTTTAACACGGGCGGAGATAGGAAGTCGGCAGTTCTTAGTTATATCTTCGTCCATGGCTCGGAATGGTCTTAAATTTTCCTTAGGATTTGATCTAGAACGCAACGTTCTTACATTTTCGAAAAGTTAACTCTAGCTCTCGCAATTAATGATTAAAGGCGGAAAAAGCATGGTTTCAGGACCGCGGAACAGTGGCGTTATCTAGCGGATGAGAATCTTACTACAGGTCGCTGAGGATTCACCTTAAAACGCAACGCCGATCGCGTTCCCCCAAACGAACTCTTTTAGCGGACCGAAACATCAACAATCAGGATTGGAAATTTGAAATCATCTAAATGCATTTTAAATCGCAGAATACACGAAACATGGACACAATCCTCTGATATAAAACCCCAATATCTCATACAGAAAATTTCGTTGAGGTCTGATCCAAATTAGTAACGTAATTACATTCCCAAAAATGCTTAACCTCAATCTGGCCAAAACTCCCGCCACAAAGAAAAAGCGACAATTGGGAGGACACCGGATTGGCGGAATCACATGGGTCAATCGGTCCTCGAGGACCCGTTCTCGATACTGAAACCAAGCGATCCCCCGAGCGGACCCCCGAACCATGCCGTTCCTATAAGAAAAGCATTATTGACCTTGTAGAAACGATTTCAATAGAGCATGACACTCATGCTCTAAAAATGGATGGGGACTAATGAGAAGGCGTTACACCAGTGTTGCCAAGAGTACGGCTTTTAATTCTACCGCTTGCCGATGGCCAGAAAACAGAGTCAGTGTTCATCGTTGACTTTGTCTCAAGGTTCACCGTGAAAAAAACAAAAACAAAACAAAAACAAAACAAAAAAAACAAAAAATCGTCGTGAAAATGATCTTCACCGTTTAGTTCCTATGTCCGCCGCTCGAGCGCTACCGTTCGATTAATATCAATTTACATGCCGAATTAATTTGCATATAAAAAAATAAAAAAAATCAGTTACTAGATAATCATCTAAAGAACGTCTCTGGAAAATATCCCGTCAAAAATTTCAAAAATCATGCTGAAAGTACCAAAAAATGAAATACCACATTTTGAAACAAGAATCAATTTGCGATATTTTATTTTTCGGTACTTGCAGCCTTATTTGTGAAGTTATTGACGAGATATTTTGCAGGGACGTTCTTCAGATGATTATCTAGTAACTGACATTCCGTTTTCTCAAATGTAAAGTTACTCTCGGCCTAGAATTTGATATTAATCGAACGATAGAACTCTGGTGGCAGAAATCGGCACTGTAAACGCTGAAGAATCACCTTCATGACTCGCATAATGATCGAATCTATCTAAGCAGTCTGCTCTTTAAGATTTTACTCTCATGGAGTGAGTGAAGGAGGGAAGGACAAAAGTTTTCCAAAAGCGCACCCCCTCTTTTTTCAGTCAGTCGGTTAAAAGGCACTCCTATTCCCAGCCTCTTCCGACTATGCTTTTTGGCTGCTAAGTGACGCAACAGCACGGTAAGAGAGAGAGAGAGAGAGAGAGAGGAGAGAGAGAGAGAGAGAGAGAGAGAGAGAGAGAGAGAGGGAGCAATATTGCCAGATTGCCCTATTAAAAATAAAATATTACAGTAAGTGAAATCGGATAATTATCCAACCATGGCAACACTAGCCGTCAGAGGGAGATTGAGAAGGGGGAGGAGGGGAGGGAGAGAGAAAGATGGAAGGAGAGATAGAGATAGAGTGAGAAAGGAGGGAAAGAGAGATGGAGCATCGTCGATCCGCATTGTTGGACAATATTCCTTCAGCCACGGAACAGGGAACGCTGGACATCCGCTCGCCGCTTCCGCTTAAAACTATCTCTTCCTCCCCTCCAACGCTCTCTCTCTCTCTCACTCTCTCTCTCTCTCTATCTCTCTCTTTCTCTCCCTCCCCCTCCCTCTCTCTCGCATTTCTCTGTTCCTCAAGATCTTACTTCTCTGGCTCGCTTTTGAACCCTCGTCACAAAAACCAACAGATTCCGATTTTGAACTAGAAACTTCTTTACATTCACTTGGTTTTTGGGATCAGTCTCCCATCAACTCACGACCAACGGAAAGCGGCATATGGTTAATCGAGCCGTGAAAGTTCAAGGACAATGTTGCCGGAAGAGAAATTTAAAAGTCGTTCGTTATTATTGAGTGTAGAACAAAGAGTTTTCGCTACTGATCAAACATCGTTTTATTTCAGTGTTTCAACAAAATATGAGAATACATGAAAGCGAAATTTTTATTTTTTTACACCTAGGTATTTTTAGACACTAAACATAAAATAAACTCACTTTTTATACTAACCATCTTCTTGAAATCTTAAAACTGGCAATCAGTGACACATTTGATTCTTTTATAAAACGATCATTTTGGTGCTTTTAAATTCATTGCTTTAAAATCTGACGTGAGTACGGGTATGAGATGTATTGTGACATTTGTAATATCACAAAGAGAGTTTAAAGGACTAGAAACGCCAGTGGTATACTAACATTGCATGAAATCTAACAACGTTGCATGGTGTCCATTCAAACTCCATCAATAGGTCTAACTTGAGTGTGTTCATAGTATGAGTGTATTAAATATTTGTGTTGATAGATTTTCCGCCCAGAATTCATATTTCACGTCAGAAATTTCATAATTTCTTTCAAGGACTTATCGCGTAGCATGTTTTTCTCAGTGCATGCACGATAAGAAACCCCATTGGTCGGGGGGTGATGGGGGTTTCTCAGTGATTCATGATCATTTTTACTTTCTCACTCTACCGAAGTTAGTCAAATTGAGAAAGTATTGGGATTGCGTAGAGATTTTCAAGGTACCTTGTTTCGATACTTGGCGTGCTGCGACTAAAGTCAATCATGATAATTATAAAATAATTATGGCTCTCATCATGCCTAATACTATCTTAAAGAACATCCATCCATTACTCTACAACATTTCCTAACCATACGTGGTAGGGAGGAGTAAATGCATATAACCTCTGTGGCGTCCGTCTGTCTGTCTGTCTGTTCGTCGGTCTGTGGATTTGAAACGTGAAACCCAGCAAAACTTTTGAATCATTGATTCATATGCATCCAAATTTTGCAGAGATGTTGCTATTTACATTCCTCAAATGAATCTTTTAAGTTTTATTGAAATTTTAATTTTTAGGTTCGTTATGGATGAAAATGGTTTCTATTAAAATCAATGGGAAAATGGGTCAAAAAAGGGAAAAATTTAAATGTTTCAAACATAGATAAGAGGTATCTGGGAGTCTCCCTCAAAATGTTAAAAAGGGGGTCTGGAGGATCTCCCCCAAAATATTAAAGGGGGTCTGGGGGTCTCCCGTAGATTAAATTTGGTATGAGAAAGTGTTCAAATGGTGTTGCTTGCAGTTTACTTTTCTTTATCATACTTTCTTCGAAGGAGAGACGATTTAGCAACAGCGGAGACACAGATCTCTCTATAGCTTCCCCTCCGATCCGTCGCCACATCCTGAAGAGAGTCCTCGAAGAGAGAGAAGATAACCAAACTCTCCCGAAAAGAGATAAATACCAGGGATATCCCGCGTCGGTCGCCGAGTCGCATCCCTTGCTTCCGCAACCCATCGCACTATGGTCTGAGATCGGAAAAACGTGGCCAAAAATCAACGGAAAAAATTTAACAAAAATAATCGTTTACGACATTTTAAGCTTTAAATTAGAGTTTCCAGTGACATTGCAGGGTTTATATTAATGGTTATAAGTGTTTCCTGCGATTAAAGTTGGTTTTGAAAGATTGTAAAAAATCAATAATTTGATAAAAAATTTACATTATAATTTTTTGCCACTTTTTGACGCTATCAGACCATAGTGCGTCGATTTGACTTGACTCGAGTTCGGTTTCCTTTCACCCACCGAACCTCCAAAGATCCTCCTTGCTTGTGGCCGACCCGACGTTTAAAGTTTGACTTATGCAAAAGTGAGGGGGACGCTTTTAATATCTCATTCCAGTTTAGTTTATTTCGATTAATTCCGGGAGGTTTACTTTGAAAATCTCTTCGCCGCCGCGCGCCCGATTTTCACTGACAATTGGACTCGACTGGCCTGGCTGGACACAAGGACCCGGGGATGTCTTAAGGAATTATGCGGGCATCTGAAAACGGCGTCGCCGTTCGTCAACGAGCGGACCCCCCCCCCCCTCCCCCCTCCACACCGGTAGAGAAAGCGACCTGAATGAAGTAACCGTTTTGGAGATCACTGCGAAAGGAAGACACTGAGACGTTAAGTTGTGCAAGTCTTTTGATAAAATGTTTACACAAGTTTTGGACCGTCTGTAAGGACAGGGGCGATTTTGCATACTCCTCTTGAAAACTGGCCGTTCGTTAACCCTTGTATTTATTGTGTGTGGTCGAAAAGAAAAGCCGTAAATCAGTGGGGGGAAAAGTGTTGTTTCCGACCCATTTCGCTTACTTTAAAAATTTCCAAAGACATTTCTAGGTTTCAGTTACTTTCTAAAATAATTTCCTGAGATCAAAATCGGTAATGAAAGTTTACAAATGATAAGTTGATAAGAAATTTACTTTCTGATGTTTGGCCACATTTAAACGATCTCAGACCATAATGCATTGTGAGCCCGACGGTGAGTGAAAAAAGACGCCGGGCCTGTTTTTTTTATTTTATTTATTTTTTTTTAAAAAAAAAGCTGTCTTCGATTTTCAAAATAAATTTAAAATAAAAAATTATTTGATTCTGATTTTTGCTGGTTTTCACATTAGAACTATTCATTGGCTCACAGCAAAAGTTTGCAAGAGCCCCATTCATCAATTTCAGCCAACAAATGTTGACTTTTGGAGCAGTGGTGATATCGTCGTCTATCCATCGGATTGAAATCTAGAGAAACTTTGTCTGGAATCACCTTAAAAGATCCAATCGTATAAGCTAATCGATCGAGGTCATGGCTGATCTGAAATGCAGGCTCAGAGAGAGATAGAGAGAGAGAGAGAGAGAGAGAGAGAGAGAGAGAGAGAGAGAGAGAGAGAGAGAGAGAGAGAGAGAGAGAGAGAGAGAGGGGGGGGGGAGAGAGAGAGAGAGAGAGCGAGAGAGAGAGAGCGAGAGAGAGAGAGAGCGAGAGAGAGCGAGAGAGAGCGAGCGAGAGAGAGAGAGAGAGGTCGAATTGATGAAGAATTTTACGCGGAAAAATAAACGTCCGTCGGAAATAAAAGAGAATACAAAACCCACCAAACCACGGTTGGAAGGAGCTATATGTTTGCAGTAAGAGCAGGTGGACAGAGTTAGTTTCACTTACGGCTTGCTTTCAAAGTTCCAGCTTGGAAGGCACTAGGTTGCATCCTACGCTGCATAATTTAAATCCTTACGGGAGGGGGGAAAACGTAACTTTTTCTCCACCCATTGCCTCTTCTCCGTCCTTCGCTTCCTTTTTTTTCGCGAGGGAAGGGAACGCCGAACGGAGACGAAGATATACAGCATGTTCTATAAGTCCTCAACTAATCCTGTATTTTGCCCGCCCGTCAGTAGGGATGGATGGATCAATGGATCTGTTCCAAACTTTTACTGAGAAGTTATTATGGAGATTCGAATCGCATGTAAGATCGTGTAAAAATCATATTGAAAGTAAAATCATACCAGGTCGTTCTAGGTGAAGTGCCCCGCTCGTAACATTTTAACCCTTTCAGACCTGAAATTATTTTTGTTCTGAAACGGATTTTTGGTCAAAATGATTGATTTTAGTGCTGTCTCCTCATCTTAAGTGATATGCATATTGTATTTTCATGTTTTCCATAAGTTTTAATGTTATTCTAATGTCCATTGGATTGGACTCCAGGTCTGAAAGGGTTGAAACTATTTTTTTGGTTTTAAAACTTGACATTTTTAACTTATCAGCGAAGTAAAGAATGATGACAATCTGACATGTTCCCCTTTCCATCGCTGAAACATTCAAAAGTCAACGTTTGATAATAACAAAGCGATTTTCAACTGTGACTAGTGAAACAGTTAACCTGAAATATCCCAGCCTTGAAAGGTCGCAAAATCTACTTAACTGTGACTAGTGAAACAGTTAACCTGAAATATCCCAGCATTGAAAGGTCTCAAAATCTACTCATAAACCCACAAAAGGCGAGTCCAAGATTGAGTCCAAGATTGTGATCGAATTAGCAGATCACAATGATAGAGTTCCATCTGCTACTCCAACTTTCTATGCTAAGAAAAACTATGCTATCATTGAAAAACTGCAATTAGATGGTTTCCCCTCATCATGTCCCAATTGACCCACTCATTCGACCATCATCTTGGCATTTTCTAAAAAAAAACATTTTTGGGCTTATGAGTGGATTGTGGGACTTTCCAATGTTCTCAATATGATATTTTATAGAAGATGATTAATGAGGAGTAACGCTGTGTCTAAAGTTCGCAAAAGACTCATTCTCTCGACAAACTATGACAGAGACAAACAAGAAAACAATTACTTTTTTCCGTGCATAATCGTTCATAAGACGCGACGTTCACAGAAAAAAACGAACTTTTAAACACAGCCAAAGCAGCATTTTAAAATAGTTTCACCGAGCAAAAATTCTAGCTTTACTAAAGCCAGTCGTAGTTATACCAAGGCAGTACTTCGGCATAGTAACAGCCTTTTTACTTGCTTCTCATACACCACCGGAGTAGCGCTTCGGTATAAACCGCAGCTTGCTTTTCGGTAGAGCTAAAACTTTTGCTCCTCGAAGCTTGTTAAAAAGCTGCTTCAACTCTACTCGAACACTGTGAAAAATCACTTCTTTAAAACCAAGGAAACGTGTTTCCTTGTTGTACGTTTACTTATGACAGTGTTCCTTGCGCGAAATAAAGTTCTGATTGCATGACGGAGAATCATACTGTTACAACAAGGAATCTTTTATAATTGTAGGAGCAAACATTTTCCTTGGGTGAAAGGAATTTCCCCTTAGTCAATATGTCACGGTGCAGTTTCTTTAACGCAAAAGAAATAAACCTCGGATGAAAAATTGAATTCTCTCAGTGAATTTTGTTTTCTTTTAAAGTAAATAATCTTTGGAGCGTGGACGGATAAAAAAAGAGGAGTTTCGAGTCGCAGACCAGGCACAGGATTTTTGGAACATCCTGTACTGAAACGATTGCACTTAATCTGTCCGGAGGAAAACGTATGAGAAAATAAAGTAATGTAATAAAATGGGAGCCGTGCATTTTAGATTTGCCATAAAATTGGCGATCCCTACATCATATATTATGTTATGTCCATAAAGTTGAGAAATCATACAAAGTCGTTTGGAACGCGAGCACCCGAGAACCGAGCACCCGAGAGCAAGACATAGGAAGCAAAGTAAGGGCTCAGGTAGAGGTCATAAACTAAGTACTAAGTAATAAGTAGTGAATGGATGAGCTAAGTTTTTATGAAGCAATTATTCTCAAGTAATTCTGCTTAAGCTCCGTGCGCTTGAAATTTTTACCCCCGCTCAAAATTAGAGAGCTTTCCTCGTTGTTCATTGCTCCGTGTCGGAAATACTCGAGAGAAATAGAGAGAGAAAGAGAAAGAAAGAGAGAGAGAGAGAGAGATCTATAGTGTGTGTTATCCTTCTTATTCTCCTTCACCGATGATCCGAAATTAGTCAAAGGAGGGAGGGCAAAAGGCGGGATGGGTTGTCGATTTTGATTATTTTTGCCCTTTGTTCTATAACTTTTAGTTTCGTAACTTATTGAAGCAGGAATTTGTCCGAAGCTCCTCCACCCCTCTCTCTCTCTCTCTTTCTCTTTCTCTCTCCCTCCCTCTCTTTCTCTCTCTCTCTCTCTCTCTCTTTCTCTCTCCCTCCCTCTCTTTCTCTCTCTCTCTCTCTTTCTCTCCCCCCCTCTCGCTCCTCTCTCTCTCTCTCTCTCTCTCTCTCTCTCTCTCTCTCTCTCTCTCTCTCTCTCTCTCTCTCTCTCTCTCTCTCTCTCTCTCTTTCTCTCTTTCTCTCTTTCTCTCTCTCTCTTCCTCTCTCCCTCCCTCTCTTTCTCTCTCTTTCTCTCTCTTTCTCTCTCTTTCTCTCTCTTTCTCTCTCTTTCTCTCTCTTTCTCTCTATTTCTCTCTCTTTCTCTCTCTTTCGCTCTCTTTCGCTCTCTTTCTCTCTCTTTCTCTCTTTCTCTCTTTCTCTCTCTTTCTCTCTTTCTCTCTCTTTCTCTCTTTCTCTCCCCCCCTCTCGCTCTCTCTCCTCTCTCTCTCTCTCTCTCTCTCTCTCTCTCTCTCTCTCTCTCTCTCTCTCTCTCTCTCTCTCTCTTTCTTTCTCTCTCCCTCACTTCCTGCACTTCCTCACTATTAAGTGCAAAATTGCAAATCAGAATTTTAACAATTGACGGTGAGCCGAACGAACTTGTAAAGACAAAACTTTTCGTTTATGTTTTAGTATTTTTTTTTTCTACAACTGTTTGCATTGCGTGAGTGTTTATCAAAAACAATTCGTATCCCTTTTTGAACCACTTTCCTAACCCCCTCTCTTGTCAATTAATTAGATGGATGTTATTTTTAAATTTAATAGCTGTAGCCTTTTATCGGCATCAATCTCGTTGACAATGGACGTTAGTGCGATTTGGCAACCGTGAAAATGTCCCATTTAAACTTATGTAAAACAATCGATTCTTGAGAAGGCTGGCAGCCGGTCCCGGGTCATTCGCTCTCAAGTATTTGACCTAAACGTAGATTACCCTCAGGTTTTTTGTCTAAAAATAGTTGTCCTACATAATTTGATCTAAAGTATATTTTATCTAAATGTTTCTTTGCCTAAAATTTTCAGTTGGCATGTGCGTCTCCTTCTCAAAAAATTGTTGCTGTAGAAACTGTGAATAATGTTCGTAACTAACATATAAGGAAATGAAAATTTTTCCCACGGAATTTTATGCATGTCACAATTATTAATTGCTCTGTTATCAACAAACTTATTTTATGGCATGGTTTCGGCTTCTTTTTCATTTCGAAATGCCGCAGGGCTCTCAAAACGTCCCTTCTGCCCTTGCGGGGTACCGCCAATGTAATTTTAAATGGAAAAACAGACTTACGAGCAGACCTGTCATTATGGTGGGCTTTTTATTGCTGACAAGGCGCAGGCCTCATATTCCCCCTCTTTCTTGGGGAACATTTTTCCAGACACCCCATCCTGCCGCTTTAGGGGGCCTCAAATTCAAGGGTGCGTAGGCTTCCCGCAAAATGTAATCTTGAAAAATGTGCATGACCATTCAATTGTTGAAATACGAGCACCTCTGATCGAGATAGATATTTCAATATTAATATGGCGGTACATTTCATTTTTGTAGGAATGAAATGGAAAAGAGAAAAAAAAAGGATACAATTCTACAACAAAATCCTTCATCTTTTACTTCAAAAGAAAAATCCCTCTTTTAAAATTTGAACATGATCAATCCACGCTTATTATACAAATCGATTTTAAAGAGAACATATATAAAACATACTCTAACTGAAGAATGAAAAGCTCGTGAATTTTTAATACAACGGAAAAACAGAGCTGCAACAAGCTCTCGACATAAACAGAGGGGGAAAGAGTTTTAGCGCTCTTTAGAAATTTTCGGACCATCAGCCGAAATTGCACGATGAATGTTGTTGAAAAATATATTCTCAAGTTGATGCGGGGCATTCCTTTTATTTCCGAATAGGAAAAAAAAAAGAGGTTCATGAAAATTTTAAAACTATAGTAGAATGCAGGCAACATGGAATACTCGACGGTGAATACTTGAATAATGTATGACGCATCAACTGAGCCTTGAATTAAAGGACCCACCGGCCGTAGCTGTAATTTTTTACGCTTCAATATATTTTTATTTTCTTTTTTTTTAGGTATTTTGATGCAAAATGCCTGTGCTTTTCTGTATCTGTATGAGTTGTTGGAGTATTTTTTTTTCTCCCGTTGGAGGGATTTGGACGAACCAATCTTTTAACTTCCGATCCTGTAATATGTTTTTTTTTTTTTTTTTTTTTTTTTTTTATGATTTGCCCTTGCTCGCATCATGTGACTCCGTTTTAATTCAAAATTTTGGATCAAAAACTTAAACGGGAAGATTCTAGGAATTATATACTTATGAGAGCATTACGGAAAGAAGAACCGGAGATAATAGAATGAGAGAGAATCGTAAAATGTTAAGTCCAATCATCCCTATCAATCCTTAAAGATCTGATGCACATCTCATTGATAAACCAAATAAGACAACCAAAGACAACAAAAACAACAATCAAAGGTATCAGTGATGACTGAAGTCATCAGTGATACCTCAACGGGAAAGATTAAAAAAAAAAAAAACCAAAAAAAAAAAAACAAAATAAAAACGGTGAAGGCACCGAATGACTCCAAATAAAAAAAAATAAATAAATTTGTCTGAGTGTCTCATTGTACGTCCTCAAAAATTTCTCGAAAATACACAATACGACCCCGAGCAATTGAGTCTGGATTCACATCCTGAAAACTAAATCTCCCAAACACACACGGCCACCAGAGGGCACCTCATACACTGTATTATATTATTCATTGTATACAGCAGAACAGAAGTGAGAAGCTTGCCAATGGCACACTTAAAATCAATGGCGCGTGAGGTTATTTCAAACGCTCTAATAATATTATGACGTGCAAAATCGTCACTGATTTCTAGAAGTATATTCCAGCGTGAAATCTGATAAGGATACATTTTGCCTTATTTTAACTCGAGCAAAATATCGATTCGAGGGAGTGCACCCCCCAAAGTTTCGATCTTTAGAATGTCTTTAAACGGACTAAATGTAACGTTGCTAGATTGCAAGTTCCGCCACGAAATTTTTTGTAACTCCACCACATAGTTGAGAGGGTTGCTGTTACCATGGGGAGCGTGAATATTCAAATAACGTGGAAGTTCAGGAGAGGACGCTTGGGGTTATGATGACAAGAAACGTGGGGACTGAACGTTCGAGGTGGCTGGCGTGGCAGGCAAGTGAAGTGTGACGTCCATCGCATCGGTGAGATACGAAAGCCAACAATAAACAAGTTTATGAAAACCTCCCGAGTAAACTGTTGAGCGGTGGACTCTGCGATCTCAACAGGATGAATACACCTGTATATGATATCATGCAGCTCCGTCCGTTGGAAGACACTGATGCCGGGTCTACCTTTTAATTACATCTGGAAACAGCAATGGGGCTCTTGCAAACTTTTGTCACAGGGAATTGAAAGAGTTGATTCTTGCATAAAAACCTGTAAAAATGACGATGAGTACATCAAAAAATCACAAAATTCACTCTCAAAATTGAGCTTTATGGCGGAGAGACGCAGGCAGGTATCGTTGGAGATTCCTGTCTAAATTGCAACATGTCTATATTTCCGAAGAAAAAGTGACAAATTAGACAGGAATCTCCCATGATACCTACGTTTAACCGCCATTACAATCTTGTCGTTAAAGCAGTTTTGTGAGTTGCATTACTAAATTTTACACTTTCTTGCTGTGCTCTTCGTGATATTCGCTGGTTTTTTTCATCATATTGGACTATTCATTTACTCACAGCAAAAGTTTGCAAGAGCCCCATTGACAATACTATCTCTTTTGGAATAGTAATAAAAGACTGACACGTAACAGATACAAGCAAAACTTTTTCATTTGAAGTGTAGCTTGAATTCGGTGTCCATAAAGCCTTTCTAAAACACCTGCACAATCGTTTAACCTTCATAATCTTAAGAGGAGGCTCACAAGGACCCCAGGTCTATCCCTACGCGATAAAAGTTTCAAAATTTACTCATTAACTTAGGAAACTCTTCCATGTCAAAGAACCCGGACTATACTAGACACTTTTATCGCCGACATGAAACTGCATAAAAGAAACCACCGCGTTAATGAAAACACCAACAGAACTTACAAACATTTAAATATTTTGTTTAGATGCATACATTTCTTGTACTATTTTGTAACTTTTGATACGCAAGAAAACACCAGACAGCAAATGCAGCCAAATTTTCCTGTATTTAGAAGGAAATTCCATCATTTTGAGATTTTACGATGTCATTTACATGCAGTACACGGTGGTTTCGTCTTTGTAATAGTATGCCGGTGCAAAAAGTGTCTAGCGTAGCGCGGGATGTTTGAAATTGAACTCTGATTTTCTGAGTTAATGAGTGGTTTTGAAACGCTTTGAATGTGCGCATCGTTATTTCCGCCAAATTTTACGTAAGAATCAAGGTTTTTTATAGTTGTAGCAAAAGTACGCTACATTATGATAGAAATCACTTCTTTAAAAACAAGGAAACGCTTTTACATGTGACAGTTTTCTTTGTGCGAAGTAAGTTCTGATTGCATGAAGGAGAATCACTGTCACAACAAGGAATATTTTACTTGTAGCAGCAGAAATTTTCCTTGGGTTAAAGGAATATCCTCAATATTTCAATATATAGTCAATATTTCACTGTTGCAGTTTCTTTAACACAAACAAAATACACCTTGGATTAAAAAAAAAAAATAAAAAAAAAAAGAATCTCTCATTTTTCAGACCCATTTAATTACTTTCGGAGCATTTCACATCAGCGGGCCGATTATTTACTTTATCGTTAAACCGATCTTTATAAGTGTCTACGAGTGATGCTATTGGTCGAAAATTGTAAAACTTGGCTGTTGCCATGGTGACCATCGTTAAGAGTCTCATTTTACAAAGGCTATTCGTGAATAACCTTTAAAAAACGGACACTATAACGATGGTTACCATAGCAACGGCTAAGTTTTACAATATTCGACCAATAGAATCACTCATACGCAGTCTTAACGATCGGTTTAACGATGAAGTAAATGATCGATCCGCAGATTTGATAGACCAGCTGCCCTCAGCAAAACCTTGCAAAAGCTTTGCATATGGGGATTATGCGCAAATGACGTGGGAATCTATTCAAAGAGAAAAACGGCTTTTTTTCCCCTAACGGTGTATAGGAAATTGCAAATACTGCCTTGTACATTACATTGAACTATTACAACAGACAACGCCGCATTCACGTCACGACACGCTGCGCCGCGCGCCGCCCGAGCCCCATGTAGGCAACCCGCAACCCTGAGTGGCAACTAATGAGAAAGTCCTTGCATCGCGTACTTACATAAGGCCACGGTCATAAAGCTTGATTGGGGACGTTCCGCAACCGCTTCTGCCTCCTCCTCCGCCCCCCCTTGCATCACCCTTACCCTTACCCTTACCCTACCCCTCCCCCACTCCTCACTTTTATACCGCGCTCAACCCCCCCCCCCCCCCCCCTCCCCCCTCGCTTTCAGGCCTTCACCACTAGTACTAACTCAACTCCCTCACCACCAGCCAACCCCTCCGCGCATTGCAACGGAGTACCTTGTAATCTAACCTTTGACACAACAACGCCTCCCTCTCCTCGAGTCTCATCCGCCTCTTATTGGTCAGCAAGCTCCTCTATGGCAGGCGCTGTTCCGCAACACGCCAAGCAGCGCCCCCCCTCCCTCAGCATTGTACCGTAGGGCTACACTCTAAACTCGCATCTCCCCCACCCGTCAACTCTCACGGTTTAAAAAAGAATAAATGAATAAAACAAAATCAAATCAGATAGATAGAAACTAGAAATGATGGAGAGGATTCCTTCTATATCCTTCGCGACAGTTTATTTTACGGAAAAGTAAGGCCGAATTTCAACACGTTCTTCGACTTTTCCTCGACTTAAACATGTTTTCTGATATACATGGATGATGCAGGGGTGCAAAATGTTCGAAAACTTCGGAAATTTCACGCAATCCATGCCTTATTTCCTCACGGATTTTAAAAAATGTTCTCACAAAAATTTGAAAGGGATTACTTTTTTTTGGTTATTTTAACATTTCAACACCGTATGTTCGCAAAATGACCGATATTTTCCCATTTTTTACACTATTTTCCTGGGAAATCCTTATTGCCATTATTTAAAAAAAAAAAAATGGGACAAATTTCCTCACTTTCACGCGATCCGCGGATCGCTAGATCGGGCACATTTGGCAGCCCTGGGATGATGAAAAAAAAATGAGGAGCAACTGAAGGAAGATTTCTAAAAAATAAGGTAAATAGGTAATTCTGAAATATTGGATGTTGAAACTGATGAAATACATTGAGAAAATGTTGAAATTATGGAAATGAGATGGATATTTATTGAGGAAATGAGCAATAGAGCTGTTGCAAACTTCTGCTACATGCTTATTAATTGTTGATCACGCGGGGTAAAACCCAGTAAAAATAACGATTAGCGCACTAAAAAATCACGAAATCCACTCCCAAACTCATACAATGCATTCAAATGCGAGACTGTAATGGCGGCCTTTGCCGCCCAAATCTTATGGCAATTGAAGGCTTCTTCTTCTTATTCTTATGTGGTGTTGCGAGAGCACCTCGTGTAGATGGAGCTGATTGAAGATATAGGGAAACCTAATGTAATCAGTGGCATCGGCCGCCATTACTGCCTCGTGTTTGAAAGCATTTTCTGAGTTCAGAAGTGGATTTCGTAAATTTTGTGTGCACTGTAATCGTTATTTTTACAGGGTTTTACCCCATAATCAACTTTTACTAAGCCTGTGGCAAAAGTTTGCGACAGCTCCATCTGTAATTTTAACAGATGATTGGTAGAATGTCAAACATACGCAGAACTATAGCACCGTCGTTTATTTCTAAGACAGCTCAAGCTCATTTCGTCGTGAGCTCTGTAGAGCATGCAATCCAACGCGTTTATTTGACCTCAGTTAAAATAGAGCGCAGCATTGGCGCACGTAGGAGTATTTGACCCGAAAACCTGGCCAAAAACGGAAAATTGAAAAGTCGTCCAAGAAACAAACTATTGATGGTTTTTGAGAGGTAAGTAACCGCTTTATTGCATAATAGATGTGTCGGAACATCTACGTTTATCTACTGTTCAGGGGACAACATGGAACTGAGCGCTCGACGCACCTGCGGTTGTTCACCGCCCGAAGCGCTGTTACTAATCAGTCAACATTTTCCATCAAGGACAAGCGTTGGTGCATCCAAACATTTCAGCGATTATGGACGTTGTTTTAGATGGTATGTGCTTCATTTTGGTGGCAACAATTTCTTTTTCCGCGCATTTTTGACCCTTTTACATCTAATTTAAAATGGACATGAAAAAAATCTCTAATTTTAGGCTCTATCTTTTTAAAAAAAGGCAATTTTGAATACGTTCCGGGCAAAACTGGGCACAACCAAAACAAGGGGGTTAGAGTAGACCCTTTTAGGCAACTGCTCCAAGAGTCAGAAATTGCAAGAAATTGCCCCTTTTTTTAAAAAAAAACATGTTAAAGTCAAGCCTTTTTTATGAAATAAGCGTCAATAACTCGGCAAAAGAATGGGCTATCGACCTTTGGTTTGAGCCAAAATTCTTAATTTTTTACGCATTTTCTAACCATAAACCGTGCAATAGGAGTTTTGAGCTTAAATTGGAAAATTAACCAAAATCTATTTTCAAATATTCAAGAACACGCAAATATTTTTGGCCAGGTTTTTGGGGTAAATAATCCTACGTGTGGCGTAGCGTACAATTTGGCAACGTTTCAGTTCGTTCATTTAAACTCATGTAAAAGGTTGGATGCGAAAGTATGTTTACCGAACACCCAATAGTTCGATCTTTTTAATGTGTTCAACTGGACGAACTGCAACGTTGCCGAATTACACGCTACGCCACTGGAACTCAGCCTTTTCCGGAAAAAACAATCCTTTCATCCACGGCGCAAACCATGCCAACACGATACTCCTCATTTGAGATTAATTTTGAACGGATCAATCGTTCGAAGACTAATCCTTGTATTACACAGTCTTGGCATTTTCCCCTTTGTTCCCGACGACTATGTCTCACTCGATGCTTTCGGAGGATTCGAAAATGGTTTTGAAGTAATCTTACCTTCTAGGAGAACTTTCTGTAATTAATAATATAAGATCATTAAGAAGGGGGGGGAGTTAAATCGATTACTTTGTGCTTTATAAAGAGGCGAATAAGAGAAATAACAAAAGAACAGAAGAAGAAGAAAAATGTTGTCACAGGACGTAAACGAAGAGAAATACTAAAAGGAGATAAAGGTGGAACAATGAAATACAGTTGCTTAGTTTCTTGAGTTCAGGTAAAACTGGTAGATTTTGTGGTGAGCGGTACCCCGCACAGTGGTCGAGCGAGTCAATGGGAGGGTTCGGACAAGGAATATCTGACGAAAAATGCAAATTTTAATGTTTTCAACAGTCTTAAAAACAATCTGTAAAGGACGGTAATTGTAGGAAATTCAAAGATAAAACCGATGAAATCTTTTTCAAACTTCTACGTTTCGTATTTACAAATATATCATATATAAATATATAATATATAAATATTTAAAGTTGCGACGCTATGTCCTGCCTTTTTCATTGGCTTGCTCCACTGTGCGCCGGTATGGTTTACGCATGAAGGTGGAGCCGATGAGATAGCCAGTGTGGCCAGATGGAGGGAAAAAAGCCGTATCGTCTCCATTTACATCAATGTAAAGCGTGCGGCTTTTTTCCCCCCAATCTGGCAACACTGGACAGAGCTCGCCTTGACTACTCGCACGGCGAGGAGGGGCTATAGTAGCGAGAAACGCGGTTTACAGTGGTTTGGAACGCAGGAGTCCACCCCCCCCCCCCCCCCCCCCCACGAGAATGATATTGAACAAGGGAAGACTGCATTTGAGTGCGGTTCACAGGACGTTTCGAGTTATTTCAATGACATTCTATGAAACATGAGTAACTTCAACCAAGAAAGAACGAGAATCACAATGGGGCGGTTACAAGAATCTGAGTTTTTGTGGTTTTTTTAGTTATGAGATTAAAGTACTCGGTGAGCTGAGAACAAGGATACCTTTGGTTTCTAACTAGGTTTCATAATTCCGGGAATACGATGCTGGCCCAAAATACATTGTTTTCTACGGGGGTTACGGCGTAAAGACTTGACGTCACAACACACACAGTCTGTCTGCAACTTTTCACGATAGCACCACCGAAACTGAATAAAACCAAAGGCACTTTTGTTCTCGGCTCATCGCACGCTTTGTTTTCATTTTCTCTTCACAAAACACAACAATAAATGTCGGACCTTTGCAGCAGCGTGCTGAACGCTCGACGCTCGTACCAATCAGAAAAATGCGGTCTCTGATTGGCAGATGAGCCTGTGTCACAGCTTCATCAGCGTCACGGAAATTAACACGTAGTTTTCGTTTCCGGCTGTTTTCCTTGAAACCTGTATTAAATTTTCGTTTCGGAAGTTCTTTCAATTGATTTGACAGAATTTACTGAAAGTTTTTGTTTAAAATCGATATTGCGATTGTAAATTGAAAAGAGCTATTTTCATGTGACAGCAATCAAGAGACCAAACATTCATTCCAATTTGCAATTTCTTTTTTTTATATTTTTTTTACAACAATAAATTGGAGATGTTACTAGACATTTTAGGGTAATTGGACTTTTAAGTTACAGATAGAGACTGCTTCAGTGATTGTAATTCAGGGAATTGTACGTATTTTCAGGATCATGGCGGTTCAATTCCTCAAATTTTACATGCAAAAACGGACGAAAACAACAACATATCAAAATTTGTCATTCGTTGAATTTTTTTGAAATAGCAATATAAAAAAAAAAAAAAAAGTAAGGCCATAAATATTCAAAAATTTGTGATATATGATAAAACACAAACTTAAAAAATTCAAAAGGATGTATTCAGTTTCTTAAAATACTCGGTGTTTTTAAAAATGAACGTCCTGACTAAGCTTCTACGGTAAAAACCCATTTGGGGTTTTACATTGCTGGCAAGTAGTTTTGGGGGCTCACAAGGGTTGGATACAAAATTAATCCTAGTATAAAATGATCACTATATAGTCAATTTTTCATGGATGAAATGAGAAATATGAGTGCCGAGAAAGGTCGAGCCGATCGCGTGGATGAGAGCTGAGCCGGGTGAGCCAGAAGTCAGAGGAGAGCGCCGCGCGCCGAGCCGAGAATCGCAAGTCGCAGCGAAGTCGCGAGTAGATAACTATTCGTGCCTTGCGGTAACGCTTTTGCCTAACCTACCAAATGAAGGCGAACAATGTGATTCTAAATTGCTTGCGGTAGTTTCGATTCTATATCTTGCTTCGATTTCAAGTATCAACTCGTCTTAACAACAATGCTTTTGACTAGTTCTAAGATTTGAGGATTGCTTTTCCGTATTTTCAAACACCTTTTCATTTATCTAACTTTGATTCATGAAATGGTTAGGTTAAACAATTTCTTTTTAGAAAAATCGTGGCGCGACGCAACGCAGCGTAAGAACTGTGCTAGAGCCCCATTACCCTACATAGTCTGTTTTCTGATTGTAAAAACATTCACATTTGAATTTTTAGTAAAATAATCCATGTCCGACCCCTCCCTCCCATTGACTCACTCCACTGTGCGACGTTTGAGTTGAGCAGTTGGTTTGACAACAGAGGGTCATTTTGCTCAAATAAGGAGTTAAAAGGGACATCCTAATGTAACATAACAGAAAGAGAGAGAGAGAGGAACTTAAAGGAACCAGTGAGGGAGAGAGAGGGGGAGATAGAGAGAGATCTTGATTAAATCTATTTGCCACTTGCATTTGGAGAGTTGTGATTTTTATAGTTCTCCTGGCTCCCCCTTTTCCTTGTCCTGGCCATTACTGCTCTGTCTACTTCAGCGCCTCCCCCCCTGTCGTCCCCTCTACTCATCCTTCTTCCATCCCCACCCTTGTATAGTTTCTCACTCCCTCCTCCTTAATTGACAGTGGCGATCTCTCTCTCTCTCTCTCTCTCTCTCTCTCTCTCTCTCTCTCTCTCTCTCTCTCTCTCTCTCTCTCTCTCTCTCTCTCTCTCTCTCTCTCTCTCTCTCTCTCCACCAATCGGCAACTGTGTATTATCCCCATTTTAACCCTTTAAGGACCAGGTTAGTTCAAGAGAACTCCACTCCTCCGTTTATACAGGGAAGGTAGTTAACTGTTCGTACTCGGAGGAGTTGGAATTGCATATACGACAAATTGAAGGCGCCCGACGAGACCTTATCTCGTAGTGTGTTTTCATCTATGTTTGATTTATTCAAAATGACGACTGAATCAATATGAAATAGACTAGAGCAGAAAAACGGGTATACTCGGGCGTGGCCCGTAAGTGGTTAATATGCATGAGAAACAATCGATTAGTGAAAGAGCCATGACCCCCCTTAGGAATCGATTGTTTCTTATACGTTCAAATGGGATGAATTCATTATTGCCAAATTGCTGGATCCGCCTATGGTCGGAACAGTCAAAATCTACCATCAAAAGACGTTAGAATGACTACATTGAGAGGCGTCAATTCAAGAATGGGTCTGTTCCAAACTTTTGCTACAACGATTCAGAGATTTTAATAGAGTGTAAAATTGCCTGAAAAGTCCATTGGTGGCATCAGAAAGTCATAAAATGCAATAATAAACTCACATGAGGCGTTAAAAAAAATCCAAGATGGCGGAGAAATATCGAACATTTTGTATGCATGCACCATGAACATACAAGGATATAGCCAACCTCACAATATCGATGACAACCAATCACAACGTAAACAAACACATAACCTCGACCTCCAGTGAGGTTGTCAAAGTTGCCCATCCTTGGATGTTCACGGTGCATGCATACAGATTGCTCGATATTTATCCGCCATCTAGGACTTCATTAAACGCTTCTTGTGAGTTTATTATTGCATTTTATGACTTTTTGATGCCACCAATGGACTTTTCAGGCGATTTTTCGTCAGCTTAAACACTCTTAGCCGTTTGCGTCTCAAGCAAAAGTATTGCAACAGACCCATTGTCAAGTTAGGGCTAACCAGTTTTATTAAATCTTCAAAATTTCCGATAAAAAGTGTTAATCACTGACTGATGACTGATGACCCATGACTTTAACAGCATTGAGGTAAGAAAAAAAAAAGAAAACATTATTTTCGAACATCAGCTTTGGCAACAATGTTGATGTGAGTTTCAAGTCACTCGTAATCTTTTCGCCCCACAAAAGTCCTCCGAGTAAATAATAAATATATCTAATCTAAAATAAATAAATAATACAATCTTGTCGCGAAAAATACAATTTGACACTGCGTTTCCAAGGCAAAGTTACGTTACATCGAAAGATTAAGTCGCTTGTCTATTGTCTGCTCAATGGGAACGTCGCAATTTTTTGTTAGGTAAAGGGATACTTTATTTTGTTACCACCACGACGCAGACAAGTTTGCTCAATTTTTATAGGCTCGTGAAAAGCGCAAATCGATGTCTCTTCCGCATAATATCGATGAAAAGAATCAATCTTCCGAATCGCTATTTTTGCTTTGAAGCTAATGAAAGAACATTTTTAATCGAATTTACAGGTTGTGGGTGGATTTTCTAACAACAACAAAAATGTATCATACTGTAATGTTAAACACAGAAACGTCCCTGAAAAATCGTCCAATATTCTGAAGTGTGTTGAAAAGTGTTTCTCACTTTTTGCCAATGGGCCTTCCACAAGCGTCAGGAATTTTTTGAAATTTGCCGATATTCACGTAAATATTCGGAACGCTCTCCGCTCGGGTTTTTTACGTGAATTTCGGCAACTTTCAAAAAATTCCTGACGTTTTAGGAAGGCACATTGGCAAAAAGTGAGAAACATGGGTCCAATAATTTTACTTTAGCTACATTTTCGTGCAATTGTTTTCAAAATCGGAGGTGGCGACTTCTGAGCCTCTCCTTGTTAGTTTGTTTGTTCAACAGATCAAGCCATGGACTTTTTTGTGTCATTGGATATAAATGATATTGGACACTCTGAACTAATGGACAGTTTGTGGTTGGAGAATTTTTCTTATTGGAAACTTCAGAATATAAGACAATTTTAACAGGAATTTCCACCATTCACCAATTTGCACGATCCAGCGCGCGCCACTGACTTTGACCCACTGTGCCCTGTCCCACGGCCATACCGTCGCTTAAGGTATTCGCAAAGCTATTCCTAGCTACGGACCACCTTCTCTTTCCCCGTTGAATGATCCCGGAGAGCGCCAGAGCGGACTTTAATTGTGAAAATGAGCTTTAATTTTAAAAGTGGCTATTTGGAGATAATTTTCCGCCCCAATTGAATCCTTCCTTAATCTTCAGCACAAAGTCGTGCCCGCCGCCGCCCGCCGCCCCCCGCTCGGCACTCACTCGCAAGACCACATCAGACCCATTTGAAAGGAGTTCAACCTCGCATCGCCCGTCCCTTCCCCTCCCTCCAATCCTCCCTTCGTCTCGAATAACATTTCTCCCTGGGATTTAATTGAACTCTATACTGGCTGAAAGGGATAGGACTTGGCTACCTGAGCTGTCTTTTTGGTTGGCTACGCGGTACCCCCCCCCCCCCCCCCCCCCCCCTGTAGCCTCGAACGAACCCGATCCTCATAATTTCTAAAAATCTTACGATTTCAGACTTACCGGTCATGATCAACGCGCTACATTTATAGAAATACTTCCTGGAATGGAAAGTACGGTTTTACTGATGACGTTTTTCGGTGAAAAAGTTCGTTACTCTTTCCAAAATATCTCTCTCAGTCTCTCGTTACCCCTATGAGCTGCTACTTTTCTCTCTTTCTCTCTATCTCTCTCTCTCTCCCTCTCTCTCACTCTGTCTTTCTCCCTCTCTCTCTCTTTCTCTCTATCTTTCTCTCTCTTTCTCTCATTCTCCCTCTCTCATTCTGTCTCTTTCTCTCTCTCTCTCTCTCTCTCTCTCTCTCTCTCACTCTATCTCTCTCTATCTCTCCCTCTCTCCCTTTTTCTCTAATCACATCTCTCTCGCGTTTAAATTGTTAGAGCAAAAGCATTTTGACTATCGGGTTCTGAGAAGTAGCGGTAACAAATTGGTGAGCCAATGGTTGGCGCAGAGTTTCGACTTGATGCTAATCCACCGCTCACCGGTGCGCTTTGATGCAGTTCGGACGCAGGCACCGCTACTTGTCAGAACCGGATACTCAAAATGCTTCCATTCTAGCCGAGCCATTTTATTTAGTAGATCTTTTTTGGCAGAGATTAATTGCTCGAGTCATCTTCATGCAAGCAAAAAAAAAAATCGTAGAACAAGGCCTTGAACACACATTTTGACACTCAAGAGGTTCACGTCAAAGTGAGAGGGATTGTTTGGTACGCTAAACGATAGTTTTCTCTTAGCAGATTGAGACCAACGATAGGATGCGACGTATCGATGATTACTCCTTTTAAACACGTGAAAAAACATCGATATATTCTTATAGGTTCTGATGGGGGAAAAAAACAAATTATTGGAATTCTGACTTACAGGAGCTCTTGCGAGATCTTATCGTGGGCCAAGGAGCTAATAATTCTGATGTAATTCGCTGCGAAAATAACTATGAGACCATTTCGTAAACCAGAAATGCAATCCTTTCTAACCACTTTTAGCACCCACAGCTCAAAGTTCAGATGGGCTACCGGTGTAATGTATGCACTCAAATGCGGATGCAAATGCAAATGATCCAGAGTATTTTTCGAACTACAGTAAAATGGGAAGAATTTACAAATTCTTCCCATTTGAATGAATGAGAAACAATCGATTAGTCAAAGGGTCATGACCTGACCCCCTCATTAATCGATTGTTTTTCATATATTTAAATGCAAATTGATAAGTGCCACTTTTACCGCTTACTGCGCAACACAGAAATTTTCTAATGAGCATCACCATGTTCTACGTCACAAAATCTGCGAAAATGATCTCACCTCAAAGTGACTGTTTGAAAACCAAATGCAACCATCTCATCGCTCCAATTCGTAAGTGTAAGTTATGTTCTTTATTTCGGGGTTCAGAAGGTACTATGACTTTCAAAGGAAAGCATCCTGGTCAAAACTCTCATTGTTAAGTTTTTCAATCGTATTTAATAGAATTTAAGATTTTTCAAGACGTACTTTAAAATGAGCATTCTCCTTCAGCCTTGAACTCTTGAAAGTCACAAAAATGCTCAAAACTTACCGATATTTGTAAGAGTGTAAATTTCGACCGGGTCTTTTGAAAGACATAGATAGTATGTAGAGCATTAGTTGGAAATAAAATAGACTTTCAGAAGGGTGCTGAAATTGGCTTCACGCGCTTTCGATTAGTTTTAATATACCCTCCCCATCATGCTTAAAAAAAACATTGGAATAGATGAGATTTGGCAATATTTACGGAAACGTGGCAGAGCAGAAGCATTAATTTGATTTTTCCGCGGACAAACTTCTTACATGTGATAATAAATTACGCGAGCATTTTCATTCATTAATCATCAAACAGAAAGGAAAGGAGTGAGAGGTGAGAGGAGGGAGGGAGGGGGGAGGGAGTGCCGGTAGCGGCTCGGCAAGGAAGGAATAGGAAATATTGTAATGAGAAGGAAATAAAAATGAACGGACACGAATCCCCTCTCTGTCTTTTATAACCTTTCTGTCTCTCTCTCTCTCTCTCTCTCTCTCTCTCGTTCTCTCTCTCTCTCTCTCCCTCTCTCTTTCTCTCTCTCTCTCCCTCTCGATCTCTCTCTTTCTCCCTCCCTCCCTCTCTAATTTCTTTCTTCCTTTCTTTCTCCTTTTCTTAAACTCACAGTGTCGCGCCGAAAACGATATTGATTAATTGAGCGGACGGATGGGGGGTGGAGGGGGATCTAGGAAGAAAGAAATAAAAATTGATTCCTGGCCTCGTCGCTTTCCGCGCAAGCTTTTGTGCTTTATTAATCGCGACAAAGCTTTAAAAGCTTCTAACTTGTTCAAAAGAGGAAAATGAACTTTTCGAGGATGAAAAATAGGGAAGGGGGTGCAGCGTGCAAGCGGAGCGGGTGGAAATATTATTCAAGGTGCTTCGAAGAGAGCTGTTGAGACTCCTGAATATTTTGAAGTTTTCCTGCTTCGTATATCTTGGCTCGCGAGGAAGCATTATTTCAAATAATGAAAGGTAGGGGCGATTTGAGTCCAGCCTTCCTTTCGATCAACCGAGAGATTATTACAATGTAAGTACATGTACAACACCGCAAATCACACACATAAGAGGGAATGTATTGACTATCAATCAGCAGAGGCTAAATGGGTCTGTTGCACACTTCGGCTAGAGCGCTTTAAAGCATCAATTCATACGTAAACAGCTGTAAAAATAACAATGGCAGCATCAGAAAACGCAAAAATTCATTAATAAACTCACAAACTGCATGAAATACTAGACACTTATTTCACGAAATTACGAAATTATTTCAAATAATCACGGCAGTCTTTCATCACAGCTGACTTCATTTAAGCAAATGAACAGTAACAACGGACGGCGTCTGTTTGAACTCTTACGTCTCAATATCCTCGATTCCTCACAAAAGATTAAGAAAGGTACGGAAACCGACATTTGTGTCGAAAACTTAGCAAAATGAAACAATAACACACAGGAGTTCCAAAGATGAGGATTGAAGTTGGAATCATACTTGGAACTCCTGTGTGTTATTGTTTCATTTTGATAAGTTTTTGACACAAATGTCGGTTGCCGTACCTTTCTTAATCTTTTGTGAGGAATCGAGGAGATTGAGACGTAAGAATTCAAACAGACGCCGTCCGTGTTTACTGTTCATTTGCTTATGAAGTCAGCTGTGATGAAAGACGGCCGTGATTATTTGAATGTGCCGCGCTAATTTCGCGAAATATCGTGCAGGAAGTGGGGGTGAATAGTGTCTAGTGTTTTTCGCAATTTGTCAGTTTATGAATGAATTTTGGTGTTTTCTGATGCTGCTGTGTTATTTTTACAGCTTTTTACATAAGAATTGATACTTTAAAACGCTCTAGCCGAAGTGTGCAACAGACCCATTATAAACAATCGTATCGTAATGCTATCGTGAGTGCGTGTTATCTTATGGGTGGTGCCATACCGAAAGGTTTCGTTCCGATAGAAACCCTCCTATCCCTACGGAAATTCTTTGATAGCTCAAGAGTTATCTGTAAATTTCCGTAGAGATGGGAGGGTTTCCATCGAAATGAAACCTTTCGGAATGGCACCACCCACAAGATAACACGCACTCGATCATCGTCTCGATAACATTACGATACGATTTTTCATAATCAGCTTGCAGGCCAAAGTGTAGTAAGAGTAAGGTGTTTCTGATTTCTTGGACAGACAAGTCTGCCAGTTGAGGGTTGGTTGGCAGAATCGCCCACTTATTATTTACCCGAGGAATGCTATTGATTTGCGGATTATCGGCAGACCTGGGGCCCAATAATGTTTTGGACCTTACAATTCTCCTTGCAGATGTATGGAGTGTTAGGTGCGTACTTACAAGGGGTTATTACCACTAAAAATCCCTCATAAGGGAACACCAGTCATCTGCCGATGACCACCGATGACCGCTCGTAAGTACCGAAAAGTGCAAACATTATTTAGCCACTGTTATTCGTTCTGCGTAAACATGACATTATCTATTCAAATAGAAAATATCGTGATCTGCTTCACGGTGAGGAGCAATAAATGGGTCTATTGCAAAAATTCGCTACGACGCACTATGGTCTGAGATAGAAAAAAAAGTGGCCAAAAATCAGTGACAAATATTAATCAAAAATCATCGTTTTCGACCTTTTAAAATTGATTTAAGACTTTCCGGTGACATTTTTATAATTAAACTACTAGTTTAAAGTGTTCTCTGTGATTAAAATTGGCCTTAAAAGTTTATAAATGATGAATTGATGAGAAATTCACTTTCTGATTTTTGGCCACTTTTTGACGATCTCAGACCATAGTGCGACGTTTGTTGGTAGGAGCAGGGATTGGGAGCCGAAGCCGTGGTCAGATCTGAATTTTATGTTCTCCTCGACAGAAAAGTGAAAACTGTGGGAATTCTAAAATGAGTTACAATTTATCATTCAAATACTGAATCCAAAGGCTCTTGCACCGACAGAACTTGATTACAAAGATTCGGTTTCAAGTTATTGCGTTGGGAGCTCTTTAGGGGGCACTTTTTGGTAGCTCCTAAAGCAATAACTTGAAACCGAATCTTTGAAATCAAGTTCTGTTGGTGCAAGAGCCTTTTGATTCAGAATTTGAATGATAAATTGTAACTCATTTTAGTATTCCCACAGTTTTCACTTTTCTGTCGAGGAGAACATAAAATTAAGATCTGACCACGGCTCCAGCTCCCAATCCCTCGGTAGGAGTACCTAAATTATCGAGTGAGTATAACCAATAAATCAGATTGCGCAAAAGAAGTAGTCAAGCAAACCAATTCTTTTTTGTTTTTCTTTTTTTCCAGTATGAAGGGTAATTCTTTTTAGTCACGATGTCGTAATTAGAGTAATGTGAGATTAGGCTAAGTGAGTTACAATCGGGCCACAGTGAAATATTGATCTTGCTTCCAGAGGCTCTTATAGAAAGTCTTCTAAAAATTCGTCTCAGGTTATTTTGTGATTTTACAAGAACTCCCACACTTTACAATCATCAGACGAAGGGTTTTCAAACTCGACCAGTCTTTTGGTAGAAATTATCTTTCCAACCCCGAAGCGAGGTCGTGAGTTCGTATTTCCTATGATGAATGCATGAAATTGGAATTAATAAACTTTGTCGGCGTAATCTTTTATCCACGAGGTCAAAATACGTTAGTTTTTGACGGCCGAAACTTTTTTTTTTTTTTAATCCTTTCAAAAACTTTCCGGTAACCGCCCCCTTCCCTTTACAATTGTTTAGCATTTGTTTTTGTTTTCAAAGCAAGCGGTACTTTTTAATGTTTCTCCTCTCTTGACTAAAATTTCCTTCCATCAATCAACCCTGAAAAAAGCCGACTTTGCATGAGACAATTTTGCAACTTTTCAGCGTGTCGGAGGCCTTGTCCAGAGAAAGGTCTGCTCGTATGAGATAATATTACACGGCCAGATTTTGTTTTTTTTTTTTTTGTTTGTTTTCTTTTTCACGCATGATTGTGTTGAAAGTTTGGTCCGTCACAAGGTTGCAATATCTCATGCATTTTCTTCAGGGATCATTCGATGTGTTTAGTTTCAAAACCAGCATTGTTCATTGCGTCGTTTTCAAGACGGCACAGATATTTTTACAGCTGAATCTGTACTCGGCGCAATGGGTCTGTTGCACATTTCGGCCAGACAGTTTTAATACATCAATACATAAGTAAAAAAAAAAAAAAGTCGTAGAAATGACAATGGCAGCACCAGAAAATACCACAATTCATGAATAAACTCACAAATTGCGAAAAACACTAGACACTATTCAGTCTTCACCCCTGTATCTCTCAGGCACGTGCACGATATTCAAATAATCATGGCCAACTGTCATCACAGCTGACTTCATAATCAAATAAACAGTGAACAATAACGGCGTCTGATCGAATTCTTGTGTCTTAATATCGTCAGTGGCCAGTATTTTATGTTATAAGGCTCTGGAAGGTAAGAAGAAGACGACATGAATGAATGAATGAAAGCCTGGAAGAATGACGGGAAGAAAGGGAGAAAAGTAGGAGAAATGAGAGGCAGGTCGAACAGCAGTCAAAGAAGAAGAGGAAGCATTTTATTCAGAGTTAGCTTATTTTTGAAACCTACTCACGACCATAGGAGAGCAAAGGTCCCCGATGCTCTTCCTTTTTTTCCTTTTAAGATAGCTGTCTAAATAGATAGCAAACGCTAGAATTGATTGTCGGGTATACTTGATCTATTTATTCGTGAACTTGGTACCGGACATGACATGATAATCAAGGTAAAATAATACCGATTAATACACTTTTGTAGTCTTGGTCTTACTCTATTTGTAATTTTTATGTAGCTATTGATAACATGTATTTTTGCAATAAAGAGTCACAAAACTGGAAAAAAAAAAAAAAAACTCACGACCAACCTGTAGCAAGTTTTCTTGGAAATGAAATCAGTGCTTAGAGTCACTCTTCCTAGCTGGCAACACAGTGGTGGAGATCTGAGAGTGAGAATTGAAGACTCAAAAGAGAGAGGGAGGTAAAAAACGTGGAAAAAAAAAACTGAGAGAAAACTCGGAATACCCGGAAACTCATTAATTGTTAAATATGAGGTAGTCGAAAAGTTCACGTACTATTTTTTCTTTGTAGAAGAAAAAGTTTAATTGAAATCAGCACATTTTATTTTTATTCATTTATATATATATATTTTTTTTTTTCAAAAGTGCCCGTCTATTTAGCGCTATCTGACGTAAGGAATGCGTTGAATAAATTTTTTATACATCAGCTCAGCTAGGAAGCAAAAAAAAAAAGAAAAGAAAAGAGAAGAGAGAGAGGGTTTTTTTCACCACGCGGGGAGGGAAAAAGAAAAGAAAAACCGGGAGTGGAGAAATACTAAGCTGAAAAATTCGTTGAAAGAGACGTTTCAAGACTCATTGTTGAACAAATATCGAGTACATCGATTGATTTTCGTTTCGTTCCTCCGGTTCGGCTTCGCTTCATGAATGAGCGGGTTAAAAAATTTCATAAGCGATTTTCGCCGAAACTGGAGGAAAAATTTCTCGCGCGTTAAGAACTAATGCACAAAGCGTGGAAAAACGCATTCACTTAGACTTTCCGTTTCTTTTTCTTTCTTTTTCCTTTCTCAAATGGAAAATAATGCAAAGGAAAGCGTGGAGCATAGCAGGACCAGAAAATAAAGCTGCCTCGGCAGGGTTTATTCCAAGCTACTTTTCAACGGGGTTAAAAGTAGAAGCGGTGAACTATGGCGGGGAGGAGTGAGGTGATGTGAAGGGAGGAGGAGAGGATACGGGTGGAAAATGAAGGGTGGAAAAGGGGGGGGGGATAGATAGATAAAATATAAAAATAAGAATCGAAAAGAAGGAAGCGTTTATCGAAGGAAATCGGAGTTGTTTGTGAAAATTATCGTCTCCCTCACCGCGTCTCGAATCACAGTGGTCAGAAACGACCGATTTGTTGGTCGAAAATCAGAAAAAATAAAATTGCCTCAACTTTTCCACGCACGCATTTTTGGATTTTAGTTTGTTTGAGATTTGTTTACACCATTCGAAAGAGAAAAATGTCCATTCCAATTCCATCGAATCACATGTTACATAAAATGGTACCTCAAATATTGTGTACACTTCCTGTGAAAGGGTTAACTTATCATTTTTAAGCTCTTGAAACAAAATTTTACACAGTTTCTCACTGGGGAATGATTCCGGCTGGAAAATGCACTATGGCCAACAAAAGAAAGTCGTATCATCGAAACGGTCCTTGATTGTCTTGTCCATTATGTTTCAAAGAGCTTTAGATTTTTTTAAGGCATACTTTCAAGTGACAATGCTGTAAGACTCTGAAATACCTGAAAGCAGCAAAAATTTAAAAAATAGTCGAGAAATGGAAGTATGAAAATTTCTACCTGGAAACTTTCTTTTGAAATTCATAGTACACAGAGCGTCCAAAATCAGTTCAGCTTCAAAATATCTGGGAGACATCTGGGAGGGAGACAAATTAAAAATGAATTTCATGTGATACCTGTAGCACAGAATAATACAATCAGAAGGGAAACTCTAATTCATTTTGAAACATTCTTTACTTCGGGCCGCCATGTTCGAAAGTGAGTATCTTCGGCAATCTTCGGCAGATCTTCGGCAACTGGCCGAGTTGTGATTGGTTGTATAGCCTGAAAAAGCATGTCCGCCATCTTGAGAAGTGAGTAGGCACAGTTGCCAGTTTGTGCCAGTAAATTCCAAATCGTGTTTCCATTGGCTCTTATGGGAGTTTCCCTTCTGATTGTATTATTCTGTGCCTGTAGAGTGCATAGCTCCACTTTATTTGCTCTTAAATGGCGGAGCTACGCATGTGTCATGGAGGGTTCTGGTCTAATTTGTATGGATCGTCCATCGTACCTGACTCCACCAATATGCCTTAAACTAAGAGGAGTCGGATGTGAAAATTAATGCGATTTTGACGAATTTTTGTTTTTGAAGAATTATTTTTCTTTGTAGTTTCAGCTTCATTTTGAAACTAATTTTTTTAAATTTTGGTGATTAGCCCCAATTTTATGCTCATTTCAGTATTCATAACTTTTTTGAAATTCCACGCGTTTTAATGGAATATTCATCCCGTACCTTTTTTATAAGCTTTTTTTTTTGACACTACTTGTGTACCTTTTTCTCAGAATCTACCGGACCGATTTTCAAAAACTTGGGCTTGTCAGAATCGTCTTGTTTTCTTACACGAATAGACGGGAGGGTTTTTCAATTTTCCTTTAATTTTTCCTACCGTGTCCTCTTGAAGTCAACATTTTTGTAATTTTTTGGTAAAAAAAAATCATACAATTTTCTGAACTAAGATTTTTGAAAAATTCAAAAACACTCACGTCTATTTTTATAGAAAGATTAGGCCTTTCAAATGATCCAACGTTTTTGAAAATCGGTTGAGTAGATCCTGAGAAAAAGGGACATGAATATGCCCATGTTTTACATTGTTTAGAAAGGCACATCCGACCCCCAAAGTCAGTTTATGAGTGGATTTCATGATTTTTGCTGGATCTTACTCAAGAACTATAATTATTCAATCGCTAAGAGACAAAAATTAGCAAGATCCCCGTTATCTAAGGTTATTTCACCTTGCTGATTTGTGGCCGCTACATTGCAAATTTCTTCCTACTGCTCGCGTCGGCGACGCGATGTAGAGTGTGGAGTCGAAAAAAGTTCCTCGTGAGAGTCTGAGCACACGCACCAAGACAAAGACTCGCGATTTATTTCTAACGACATCCCGACCCCCCCCCCCCCGTTTTCACAATCCCCAACCCCCATCCCTGTTCACCTGCCATATTTTTTTTCACTATTTAGTTTCAATTTTCACCCCCCTCCCTCCCCACACCCATCAAATTCATCCTCTCGACAACTTGGCGTTGGCTATTTTCACCCCGTCCGCCGCACCGCTGCGCACCGTATACAGAGTGAGATCGCTGAGGCAAGAAAGAAAAAGTAGGCGGGGGGGGAGGGTTAAGTGGGCGGTGCTGAGAGATATACTTTCGAAGACACCAAGATCTACGTATGATATCCGGGGCTTTTGTTTTTCCCGGTCTCCTTATCTAATTGTTTTGTTTTTCAAAAATTCCTCACCATTCCGCTCCGCCGTAATTGAATTTTCCCTCGTCCCCTCTCGCCCCCCCCCCTCTGCTCCACCGAGGAAAACTTTGAGATTAATCATCGGGAGAAACTTTAGCGCGCCAAGTTTAAAGTTTTCGGGTGGTGGGCGGGGCAGGGCAGGGGGTGCAGGTCGGAGGGGCGGGGTATGAGGAAGTGAAGCTGGGCGGCGGGCGGCGAATGAGTTGACTATTTTTAGTGCAATATATCTTTGATATAATAGTATAGTTGGTGCCCTCCAACATTATCGCGAATCGAGGGTTTCGGGGGAGGGGGAGGGGAGTGGGAGATCTCTCCGGTGTAATATGTGAACTTAAGAGCTGAAAGCGATCAAGATTCAAAACGATATTGATCATATAATATCTCTGCGCGCCTTTGTTGTTAGGTAAACTGCAGAGCAAACCGAGAGTCGTGGAGCGGAGGGAGGGGGGAGTGGGGGGGAGGTAAGGTGCGGAGCAGAGCGGAGAGACTTGTGTAAGTTACGTTTTCCTTCCTCGTAACCCCCCTCCCCCTCCCCCTCCCTCTACCCCACCCCCACACTACCACGCGCTGATCCCATCCCCCCTACTAAATTGTTTTCACTCTTACTGTCGTCGTCAAGTTTCTAATCAACGCTCTCTCTTGTTTAATTTTGGAACTTATAAATTCTTCCCGGACCCTCTCTCGATCTCGATCTCGCCCTCCCCCCTCCCTCTACTCCCCCCCACTCTCTCCCGCCGAGCAAAAGCCACTGTGCTCTCCGTTTTCCGATTCGAAAGCATCGAGCAACTTCTTTCGAGCTTTAAAGCTTCGGCTACCCAGAGAGTTCTGGCGCATCGCATTTCTAGAGCGACTTTAAGCGCGGTCATTTTCGCGGTTTTCTAATTACCACCCCTCCCCCCTACTCTGTGTGCCCCTATCCGTATCCTGAACCCCTTGCCACCGATATCATCGACGCTCATCCCTCCCCCTTTCCAGCCCCCCCCTCCTCATTCTTTTTATGCTTATACGCATCTTGGTATTCTTATTCTTCCTTTAGAAACTCTAAGTACCCACTTCGTGCGATGTCCCTTTTCACTAATTGGAATGATGTTTTTTTTTTTTTTTTTTTTTTCTGTTTTTTTTTAAAACATGAACTTTTTGGTGATCCAAAACTTCTACTTGGATTCTTTATAAGCGACTTTTTGAATTTTTTTTTTTTTTTGTTTCTTTTTTTTTGAGTATTTTTTGTTTCTTTAAATCATCTTGTAGTTCATTTCTTTCACGCGGAAAATCAATCGTGGGAAAATTTAAACAGTTCATACCGACAACTAACAGGAGTATGATCATGATTTGACCGTGGTTTGAACTCACAAGGGGAGGCTCAGAAGTCGCCGCCTCCGATTTTGAAAACAATTGCTCGAAAATGTAGATAAAGTAAAACTATTAGACCTGTGTTTCTCACTTTTTGCCAATGGGCCTTCCTAAAGCGTCAGGAATTTTTTGAAAGTTGCCGAAATTCATGTAAAAACCCGAGCGGAGAGCGTTTCGAACATTTACGTGAATTTCGGCAACTTTCAAAAAATCCTGACGCTTTAGGAAGGCCCATAGGCAAAAAGTGAGAAACACGGGTCTAATAGTTTTACTTTAGCTACATTTTCGCGCAATTGTTTTCAAAATCGGAGGCGGCGACCTCTGAGCCTTCCCTTGTCAGACCAGGTCGACAAGGCAGTGACCAAATCTAAACATTTTCAACATCAACGACATTATTTTCAAACAGTTCCTTTGAGGAAGTCTACGGAGGTGTAAGACCAAGAGTGAGACGAGTAGTGCCTGGATACAAAATTAAACATAAACTTCAGCAAAAATCATCCAACAAAATGTTTCTGTGCACAGATAGTTTAGGGAAACAAATCTTAGTCAGAAATATTATGCCACGACTTTCGCAACTTACTTATACCTATTTTAAAAAGAAATGCTATTCAAGTTAAATTACTCTTTCAACGGGTGTATTTCTGTCGCAAGCAGAAACTTCACAGTTTGAATATTTCTGACAAGCTAACCGGTTCTCCGAGAATTTTTTAAATAATAATAAAGGGCTCATGGATAATT